>CM053515.1:52777773-52807262 GCA_028627145.1 Eidolon dupreanum | reverse complement strand
GCCAAGGACTAGTCATCTCTGCAGTATTTAATAAGAAGGAAAACTTTTTTTTAAGCAGTAGAGATGGGATTTCAGTGGTCTAATGTGCCAGTTGTTCCCATTAAGAGCAAAGGTTTTGGTGTCTGGCAGACTATGTCCTGCCTCTTTCTTCCTACACAACCCTGAATGCATTTTATAAATTCTCTAAATCTTGATAGAAAATAAGATTTAAAAATATCTATATCTACCTCTTGGATTGTTGTGGAATTTAAACAAGATACTATTTGTGAAGTGCCTAGAATATGATCTGATGCATATGAGGTACTGAGAAAATGGTGTCTGCTATCATCATTATCATCAGGCTATTACCATGATCTAAAATTTTCAACACAGTAAAAATGTAAGCATTAGTCATTTAGGTATTTTAAATGTTTTTCAGAGGATTTTTACCTGATAAATGCATGCTTAGTGAAAGAAATTGAGAGATATTTTTGAAACCCGCCAGTTTGAACCAAGCTTTCTGACTCACCTTCAAAAACATCATTCCCAGGTGCCTTCTCTACCACATACCACCCCTTTGAACCTAGTTAAAAGTTTACAGCCACTGAGAAGTAGGGTTCATATCCAGCAACCAGAATGAACTACGTAGAACACTGTCTCCCTGAGACTTCTGAGCCCTGCTGACCATCCTGAGGAAGCAAGTGTTAAAATAAACCTTCAAGGTTGAAAGTGTCTTTAAAGAAAGGGCGTATTGAGCCAAATGCTAGCCAGAAAAAGAACCGGGTCCTGGAGTATGCAGTCTAAACTACCAGCAGGAGGGTTGGGTGAAAAAGACATACAAGTCTGCCATTCTGGGGTTGACAGGGCTCTCTTTTATACAGTGAATTTGGGGAAGAAGGATGTAAGTTGTTTTAAAAGAATTTACATTGACTACAGGTAAAAGGGTGGGGACAAAGGTGAAGCAGGGAGACTTCTGGGATGAGTGAATTGTCCATTAAGAAGAAGTATTTGATGTTTTTGAATTGGTCATGGGCCACAGTCTGGAATGTTCGTGCATAATCAAGATGCAGTGGTGCTAGGTGCTTGGCTAGGTAATTGCTGAAACCTCCACATGGAAGCTGATTCAAAGTTTCAACATACATTCAGGAATGTGAGCAGTCTTTTGTTAGTATCAGCTCATGACCACTAACCGATTAACTTTCCTTGTCTCTTCTTCCCACCCTCTGGCCTGCTGTAATTAAATTTAGGACATCTCAGAATTTTTCTCTTGCCATAAACTCTCAATGCTGCGGCCACCAGGAATTTCCATCTGAACTTGTCTCTCATGCATTCAACATGCTACCAAGTTACCACAGAAAATAAAAACAATACGATGCGGACCCTCAATGAGCCCACAGTACAGTGATGTCCCACTCCTGTGGCCAGGGGCCATCGATCTAATCATACTGTGGTGAATGTCATGGCCATTTCCTAGAGTTCTATTCCTTGAAGATTTGTGCATGTTCATAATTTTAAGTATTACAAACTGACTTATCAATTCTGTATATGTAAAATACTACTACATCAGTAAGAGATGCCAGTAAACTTATAGTTTGTAATACTCATAATATTTTGTTGTCATCTAGGCACGTGAGCGGGTGAAGAATGGTCTCAGCAAGCTATTAGAAACAAATGTACTAGTTGATAAAATGAAATTAGATCTTTCAGCTTTAGAACCTGTCCTTTTAACAAAATCACAAGATGTTGAAGCCCTGATGGACAAATTGGCAGTGGATCAAGAAAATGCCGATCAGGTACACTGAATCACCTGACATTGTAGGAGAGAAAGCTTTGATCACCAACTGATCACTTATACACTGTGACATATGATTAGATTCTTTAATTTTATATGTCAATAACATAATTGATAGATCTACCAATGCTTTTTAAGTTCTAAACAATCTCCCTGTGATAAATCAGCTCTCTTCTCTCCCTGAGAATGAGTGAACTCCAAGAGTGACACAGAGAGAGTTGTGAGAAATATAAAGCACCTATAAACATGAAGCATCTAGTGTTCTAGAAGGGACTTCTTGTTCTGATAACTTTGTCTCCATTATTCTATTAATGTAGCATGAGATGGACAGAGAGTGTAAAATTCAGTATAGCTAATCCTTTCATCATTGTTCTAATTCAAAGGGGCAAATATGATATTATTATTGGCTTTGTTTTTAAAAATTGAAATTCAAATATGAGACACTTAAGCCATTATGTTTCCATGGTTAGGTCCGTAACGTTGTGCAAGAGGACGAAGCGATGGCAAAAGTGAAAGCTGAAGAAACCCAAGCAATAGCCGATGATGCTCAAAGAGATCTTGAAGAAGCTCTACCTGCGCTCGATGCTGCTAATAAAGCACTGGATTCCTTAGATAAAGCAGATATCTCTGAAATCAGAGTTTTTACCAAGCCCCCAGATTTGGTCATGACTGTTATGGAAGCAATTTCCATTCTCTTGAATGCCAAGTGAGTAATTCAGAATCATGTATTACCAAAATACCTGGTGGGATTTCTTTGCTGTTTTTCTCAGTTTTCGTTTGTCTTTTCTATCTCTTCTCCACCCTCTCATTGATTTGGTCAGCTGTTCAACAAATTGATTCAACAAGTATTTTTTTTTTGAACATCTGTTTCATGCTAAATAATGGAAGATATGAAGTTCTTCCCTATAGGGTTCATATAGTCTACTGGGGAGAGAGATATGAAAAATAATAATTTCAAGACATGCAAGAGTTGTAGAGTATTAGGAGTATTGGGGAGATGTAAGCGGATTTTTCTGGAGACGATGCTTAGGCGGCAAGTGGGCCCCACGTGGGGTGGAATGGGTCTGGGAGGGGATCACATCGTGAAAGGGTTTGTTCACTGTGCTAAGCAGTGCAGATTTCATCGTGGGGATATATAGTTTTAAATCATTCTTCAATAGTACAATCTTTTTTTTCTCTTTTCACTAACAATTATAAGAAACCTCTCCATGTAAAACTGCCCAGAGCTAGGGTAGAGAGGGCCCAGAGCAGCCCCTGCCAAGCTTCCCTATTGACCCTCTGGCCAGCACCATGGTGGAGCCTGGGAGCTCTGCAAAGCACTGACTGATGCAGAGCCCTGTCCATGGGGAACTGAGAAATATTGGACATTTTCAACATAATTGGATTTTCATGCAAGAAAGACCAATTTGGTGAGAGTTCACAGGGGATGAGTTTTACTGCGAGACATAAAACCAGTTAGAAGGTGGTTGTGGTGTCCTGACCAGATATTTTAAGGAGCTAAACTAAGGAAAAGGAGGTAAAAATCTGAGAGCCCACAGCATTTTAAAAATAAAACTACTTTTTTTATAATCCTTTACATTTCTAAAAAATTCTTTGATTTTATAAATCTTTCTCTACCAAAATTGGGTTATATGGAACATTAGTCATCCAATTACCTGCCTCCCTATGAATGGCAGTGTACATAACTACCAATTACTAGGATTATAGCACTGAGATTAAAACTACCCATTTATTGGAATAATATTTTAATGTTCTCAAAGGCGTATATTTCTTTAACTTATCATGTCTGTCTTTCAGGCCTGATTGGCCAACAGCAAAGCAACTTCTTGGTGACTCTAACTTTCTAAGAAGACTTTTAGAATATGATAAAGAAAACATAAAACCTCAAATATTGGCAAAGCTTCAAAAGTATATTAATAATCCTGATTTTGTGCCTGAAAAAGTAGAGAAAGTATCCAAAGCATGTAAATCCATGTGCATGTGGGTGAGAGCGATGGATTTGTACTCTCGGGTAGTCAAAGAAGTTGAACCAAAGAGACAAAAACTCCGCGCTGCACAGGTACATCGTCTGTGACATTTTATAGAATTAAAGGCCATGATCATCAATCATTTAAGCTTCCTTAAATGCCACTGTGGTGCTACACAATACAGATAGTAGCAATGCTATTGGAAATTAGGGTTTTTTTTTTTTAAATCACTGGCAAAGATCAGCCCTTTTCCACCATAAAAGGAAAAATGAGTTCTTAGTATATTCGTATCTCCTGAGATGGCTTTTAGCTCTAGCATCTGATGCTGTGTGTTACCATTTTCTAAATACTCCCACATGATGTTGCCATCTGAAGTTTTAAAAACCAGCAGTCAGAAGTGAAGTCCCAAGCAAAACACAGATTCATCATTTAGTGGAGCAGGTTACCAAAAGAACTGTGACTATAGAGCAGGGGTTGGCAAACTTCTCTATAAAGATCCAGATAGTAAATATTTTCAGCTTTGCTGGCTATGTGGTTTCTGTTGCAGTTGCTCATCTCTGCCCTTCCAGCCACCAACAACTCATACATTAATAAACATGGCTGAGTTCCAACATAACTTTATTTACAGATACTGGAACTTGAATTTCATACACTTATTATGTGTCATGAAATGTTGATCCCTACTCCAAAGAACTAGTTAAGAAAGGTTCATTTTTACTATTGCATGAATATTTCATTCGTGTCATCATTTAAAGTTAATAATTCAGTGTAGTAACTAATTCATCCCCGCTG
The DNA here is from genome assembly GCA_028627145.1 of Eidolon dupreanum. Classification (NCBI taxonomy): domain Eukaryota; kingdom Metazoa; phylum Chordata; class Mammalia; order Chiroptera; family Pteropodidae; genus Eidolon; species Eidolon dupreanum. Next base: position 52,802,732 of record CM053515.1, on the reverse strand, counting down.
CTTGGTACATCTGTTTCTCTATTCCTTCTATGATTTATTTGTTGGGCTTTGTTTTTGTTTTGTTTTCATCTGTTTGCATCTGCTCTTATTTTATTCTATTTTATATTTGTTTTAATTTCATATATCATATCAAAATCTTTTAGGATATAAAAAAAGGAACATAAATCCTAATTTTTAAAAAAGCACTATTATAAATGGACAAATTTGACCTTCTTTGGGGCCTATTAATAAATATTTACTTGATTTTATTAGGCCGAACTTGATATTACTATGGCTACTCTAAAAGAAAAGCAAGCATTACTAAAAAAAGTGGAAGATCAAATCCACGCCTTGCAAGATGAATATGACAAAAGTGTGAATGAGAAAGAAAGTCTGGGTAAGTAGCTCATAAAGTTTATGTTGCTCAGAAAATGCCTAATTTTCAAAAGCAGAAAGAATTTTAAGCTGTCATATCTCAGCTTTCATTCAATATCTAAGACATTTCCATTAGACAATTGCATTAGCCTTCTAGTATAAAAATAGAACTAGATATATTGTATATATTCAGCTCCTGTATCTGAATAAGGCTTATTGGGGCATGTTACATTTTAACACAAGGAACATATGAATTCAATTCAGAAAATAAATACTGCGGGGCACAGAGAGAGTTCTGTCTTCAACCAGAGTAGTTAAATAATGCTAATTCTGCTATAAACAGAAGCAGGTAAATAAACTTCTCATCTTTTTTGAAAATATTGAAAAACATAACCTGATTTTCTTAAAATATCTAGCAAAGACTATGGCCCTAACAAAAGCACGTCTAATACGTGCTGGAAAGCTGACAGCGGCTTTAGGAGATGAGCAAGTTCGATGGGAAGAAAGCATCCAGAAATTCGATGAGGAGATATCGAACATCATTGGGAATGTGTTCATAGCAGCAGCTTGTGTTGCCTACTATGGAGCCTTCACAGCCCAGTATAGGCAACTGGTGAGTAAACCTGCTTTCTATAAAGAGTGATGAGAAGCAGCTAAAACTATGTTGACAGGGAGAGGTGAGTTTAGATGGAGGCTCTCCACTGTGGAGGTTTTCCAACACAGAAAATTAATACATTCCACAGCCCTCCATCTCCCCTGACAGCCAGTGATCGTTTACCCCTAGCCTTTCCGTAACATGTTCTTCACTTTCCTTTCCTGCCTTAGAAAATTATTCATCACTTATTTATACAGCACAAGAACCTGGGGGAAGGAAAAAGGACAAGGAGTCCGCTACCCTTATGATCAGAAGTGGCATCTAAAGTCAGCCAGGATGCAGTGTTCTGAATTGGTGAGACTGTGACAAAGGGCTAGGCAATGGGAAAGAGCAGGAAACTAAATCATCTCAAGAGATTTTCAAGCCATTTTTTATGAACTGCCTTCCTGAAAATGTTTCACCCTTGTTGTTGAGTTATAGTTAGTGTAGGACTCATGTAAGCTCTACAGGGGCCCAGCAGTCATCTGGGGCCACGTGGGCAATGGTACCAGTGGTGCCTTTGGGGGACAGACAGTTCTCTGTTGTACATGACTGTACCACTCATTGAAGGGGGTAACATGCTAACACGCCTCTTCCCCCATCTACCAGTTCCTAGTAGCACCTACAGCTATGGTGATAACCCCAACTTCTCCACGTGCTTCCAGACTCTCCAAGACGGGCAATACACCCCTGATGGAAGACTACTATACAACAATCCTTGTCATTTACACATGAGAAAACTGAGGTCCAGACTGGGGGTGACATGCCCAAAACCACAGAGAGTTGATAGTATAGTTCTAGGACCCAAACCTCCTAATTTTCTGTTCACATCTTGTGTCCTGTGCTCTGATACTAGGATGCCTGTGGAGCCTGGTGAGACTCACCCCTAACCCAGCAAGGATCCTCATTTACTTAGTGTTCCTCACTCTGTACAAGTAAGCTCTCCTCTCTTTGCAGCTTAGAGAGTTCTGGATCCAGGACTGTCAGTCTCTGGAGATCCCAATCAGCCCCTCCTTCAGCCTCATTAACATCCTCGGTGATCCGTATGAGATACGGCAGTGGAATACAGATGGGCTGCCCCGCGACTTGGTATCAACAGAAAATGGCATTTTGGTTACTCAGGGGAGGCGGTGGCCTTTGATGATTGATCCCCAAGATCAGGTATGGAACAAATGCTTCCAATAAAGACTGGAGTGTTAATTCTGCTTAAAATTGTGCTATTACAGAGATGAGGGAATCACGCACGCCTTGTGTGGACACTGCAGAGGCATATAATCTGTAAGAAATCTAACCAGTGCGAGCAGGTGCTTTTGTGCTGTCTAGAGCCTCATGCACTCCACCAGCCTAATAAATTCTCCTTCTTCTTAAAAAAAAAATTGTGCCATTACAAATTCTAAAAGTGAATTTAACATCTCATAAGATCTTAGAGATGTAGATGTGGAGGGAGTTTAGAAGTCTTCTAGTCCCAGTCTCTCATTTTGTGGGCAAAGAAAGTGAAAAGGGAAGCATCTGAGTGCTCTGCATACTTCATTTTGATTGGTTCTGTTTAAGGGGTCAACCATTAGTTTTCCGTTTTCTATGAGAGCAGAAATTCTTTCCTGTATAGCCCTTGTTTCTAAAAAGTCTGAGGAGTCAAAACGAAGTCAAGGCCTAATGAATTTTAGGGTAAGCTTGCCTAGAATTTGCAGAATCCCATTATCTGACTCCTAAGCCCATGGTTCAGATTGTTGTAAGTGGGGTTTGAAAAAGAAGCAGAGGTGAAAGCAGAGAGATAACCTTGAACTGCAGAAGCATGGACTTTATTTTCTAGGTGGGTCTTTTCTTCATTCATCTCAAATTTGAATAAAAAAAGAATTCCAAATGTTGGGCTTATAAGGTGTGTTTTGTTTTGCTTTTATTTGCAGGGGAGTGGTATTATTAGTTTATCTTTTTTTTTTTCCTTTCAAACCTGTTTCTAGATTGAACAAAATTTCTAAACTTTAAAAACTTTCACTTTTTACCATTTATAAAATTCTAAAGCAATGTTCTGCTTTGTGCTTCTCACACAGGCAAACCGTTGGATAAGGAACAAGGAAAGCAGAAGTGGTTTAAAGATCATTAAGCTTACAGATAGTAATTTTTTACGTACACTTGAAAATTCGATCCGACTTGGTTTACCTGTCTTGCTGGAAGAGGTTTGCTTTTCACTTTTTTTTCCTCATGCTAGTTCCCAGCTTTAAGATCACATCTGGAATCCTGTACAGGCCATATTTGCATCATGCTGAAGACATCAGTCAGGTCCATTTTCAGATTACTCAAACCAATTGCTTTGCTTTTAAGAAAACAATACACTCTCATCAGGGAAGCAGTCTATTGAGTGATCAAATTTTTTTGTTTCCAGACACCATTTTGGTGTTAAATGGGATGGGTGGGCTCTGTTTTCTGACACTGCTGATTCTTGATCCTCATCATGGCTCCTGATGGTTGGCTGCCGTGAAAATTCATGAGGAACTGTCCACACACACTAACAATGTGAATCCAGTAAAGCATCCAGGGAGTATAAACACTATTTTCTGCTTCGACATAAGGTCATAATTAGATTAAGCGATGTGATAAGAATGAACTTTTCTTATTATTTTTTTAAAGGATGTTTGTTGAATCTAACTGCTCCATTTCTTCAGAATCATTCCAAGAATGGATGTTTTTGAAACTGTCCACTCATGCAATATACATTATTTGAAAATCAATGGTAAACAATACAAATGTGGTTGTTTCCCTCAATAGCTTATAAGCTAGTTGGGGACAAGAACAGTAAACAGCGAAAAGAGAGAGGAGGAGGAGGAGAACTTGTGATAAGGGTTTTGAAGGGGCAAACCCAGTGCTGACATAGCCATCAAGGGGGGCGGGATGTAGGAAATGAATTTATATGCACAGCTAGAGATAGTAACATCTGAGCTGTGACCTTTATAATGAGGTCAGCCATATGAATAGCTCAGAAAGAAGGGCTTCCAGGCAAAGGGTACATGTGCAAAGGCCTTGGCCACAAAAGAGACTGGTTAATGGTTGCGGTTAATTTACCTAATTTACTATTCTATTTGTATAAGAGAAGGATGAGTGAATGAAAGAACGGGCTGTGAGCTGAGCATCCTTTTAACCGTGCCTAGAAGTATCTCTGCTGCAGCAAAATAGGAGAAGCTCAGAGAAGACCATTGCCTGGGACAACTTAGCTGTAGCACTGGCATCTTGCCTGGAATGATAGCTAATGTTAATGTTAGCTACCATTTATTAGTACTTGCTACATGCCAGACTCTGTTCTTGGTATTTTTCATATATCACCTCTTTAAAATCCTTACTGCAACCTTACAAAGTAGTTACTACTATTATCTCATTTTACCTGTGAGAAAACTGAGGCACAGAAAAGTTAAATAAACTGAGTAGCCTTGACTGTCTAGAAAATCCACAGTAAAACATCATACTCCCAACTCAAGCCGCAAAGAGCACAGGAAGCTTCCATGTGTGGCTTTCTGCCCTTGACCAACACTGGTAAAGTTCTGTAAAGGGTTCCAGGCCCTCATTCAAACCCTGAAGTTACAAGAGAGGGTAAGGTCTCTCAGAATCTTTGGCATAGTTATGTTAGCTCCCAACTGGATTCTTAAACTGCAGCTTACTTCAGACACAGGGGGTCCTGAGGGAATTTCTTCTCTCATGGCAGTAGACAAGAGACTTTCTGTGATGTACTTCCTTTGGACAGCAGAGGCTTTTAACTGTAGCTGAGTGCTCTTGGGAGTTGGGGTAGACCTCTGGTCAGGGCCCCAGCCAGGAATAGGACACTCTGAATGGCTTCTTCTATTTTCTGTAGCTTGAAGCATTAGCACTATATTCCCAGCTGCTTTCTACATTTGTAGGGTGATATTTTTAAACTTCATCTCTACCCATTCATGGGTGTGAAATCGAATCAATGATCTCTATCAGCATTTTTTAATGAATAGAATAGAATGTTAAAAGCACAAAATTATATCATGAGTAAGGGAAATTTTATCTCATAAACTTTTGCTTTTAGAATGTACATGGCTTGGGTACCATGTCACAATGTGAAAAAAGATTTGTTAACTACCAACTACAACCAGATTTTGACAGCTCCTGGGTCATGTGCCACCATCATACACATGCTGACCTAAAGATGTTCGTTGTGGGTTCTGTTGGTACTGTCTTCATGCCCAAGTCCTTACCAACAATCAGATTTGCCTTGAGGGGAAAAAAATAACTGTCTTATATATAGAGGTTCACAAACATTTTCCATAAAGAGTCAGGTATTTTAGTTTTTTCAGGCCACATACAGTCTCTGTACAAACATCCTCTGAACAAATATCCTTCTTTGTTTGTTTTGGTTTGGGGGGTTTGTTTGTTTGTTTTTACCACCACTTAGAAAGATACAAACCACTCTTAGCTCAAGAGTCATACAAAAACAGGCCATAGAAAGCCAGATTTGGACAGCTGGCTGTAGACTGACAACTTTTGTCTTAGAACAACTATAAAAGTGAACCTAGTTTCATTTGTCTAAGGCCTATTGAAGATTCACCCTGCAGCGACGCTCTTTTATTAGTTTCTTTCTCATGAGGATGAATAATGCATTGCCTTCACATGCTTTTATTTCCTTAGACTATTAATAAAACAATCACTGGGAAATGTACACTGTTTGAGGTAGTGAGAGAACATTGAGAAATACCTATAAGGTCACTAAAAAACTGCTTATTCAAAGTAAATATTAAGATCTAAGGAATTTGGAGAAGTTAATGTTATCTATTTTAATGCCTTGTTTTTGGACTTTCATTTTGTTTTAATTTTATTTTAAGCTTAAAGAAATCTTGGATCCAGCTCTAGAACCCATTCTTTTGAAACAGACCTTCATAAGTGGTGGACGACTGCTTATTCGCCTTGGAGACTCAGACATTGATTATGATAAAAATTTTAGGTTCTATATGACAACCAAATTGCCAAATCCCCACTACCTACCTGAGGTATGAGCTGCAGGTCTGGAATTCCCAGCCTGAATGGATTATTATGGTATGGCTGGTCTCTGAAGTTTGCTGGGTTCCCACCTGAGGGAACAGCTCTCACCCCAATCCCTCTTCCCACTCCAAAACCCCCTTTCCTTCCATCATCCTCCACTCTTGCTTCTCTTCTGAGTCTTGATTCTGATTCCAACTGGCCATCTAGTTGGGACTCAAATCCCTCCTCACCCAGTCCCCAGGCTGCTGCCTTGTCTCACTCCCCATACACCCCTGCCGCACTGTAGCCATCTCTTTCCTGGTCCACAGCTGCTCCTCACTTCTTAGCAGGCACCACCCCCTTTCTATCATTCTTTTCCCTCCTTCAGCACAAGGCCATTTCTGCCCTCTTATTGCGGCCAATACATGAATCAGAGCTTAATTGAGAGTCTATTTGGGGAGACAGGTAGCTGTGGATGTTTAAGTGTGCCAATGCCCATGGCACACAAACCCAGACAAAGAGGTTATCTGCTTGAAAACTGTGATGACTGGCAACATCAGGAAATCATGATTCAAACATCTAGTATGTCTGTACTTAAAGTTCTGGAAGAGGAGGCATCTTATCCCCTTCCTCACGTACTTAGACTGTTTGAGGAAGCTGTTTGAACCCACTTCCATACACATCTCTGAGCCATGATGGGATCCTGAAGAACCCCTACTCCTGTGCTGCAGAGCCTAAGGCAGTTGCAACAGAAATGAAAACAGCTGGGACACCTTTCTCCCTTTTCAGAAGGGGTCCCAAGGAGCTACTCCACCCCCAAAACCCTCGGTGCTGCCACAGCTCCAGGCAAAGCTGCACACTCTGCAAGGTCTTTACAGCCCAGCAGGTCTCCTTTTCTCTAATAGGGCTCATGTAATCAGGAAAGAGACTTCACAAATCAGAACTTGATTTTTCCCTACACACACTGAAAAAAAAATCCTTGAATATACCCTTTCAAATAGTGTCATTTTTACTTTAATTACTGAATTTCTCATAGCCACTCGTCTTTATAGATGTGTCCAGGTTGAATGAAATCGACATAGTTCCTGAATAAGATGAGGAAAATGTCATTAAAAACCTAAGTTAACCTATATACTAAAAACTACAAGACATTATTAAAAGAAATTAAAGAAGACACAAAGAAATGGAAAGATATTCCATGTTCATGGATTGGAAGAATCACCATAGTTAAAATGGCCATATTACGCAAAGCAATATACATATTTAATGCAATCCCCATCAAAATCTCAATGGCATTTTTTAAAGAGATAGAACAAAAAATTGTCAGATTTGTATAAAAGCACAAAAGACCACAAATAGCTAAAGCCATCCTGAGAAAAAAGTACAAGTCCGAAAGTATCACACTGCCTGACTTCAAATTATACTACAAATGGATAATAATCAAAACAGCATGGTACTGGCAGAAAAACAGACACGTGGACTAAGGGAACAGAATTGAGAGCCCAGAAATAAACCCCCATATGTATGGGCAAGTAATTTTTGACAAAGGAGCCAAAAACATACAATAGAGAAAAGAAAGCCTTCTCAATAAATGGTCCCTGGAAAATTGGAAAGCCACATGCAAAAGAATAAAACTAGACTGCTGTCTGTCACCATACACCAAAATTAACTCAAAATGTATCAAAGACTTGAATAGAAGACCTGAATCAATAAAGTATATAAAAGAAAATATAAGTACTAAACTCATGGACCTTGGTTTTAGAGATTTCATAAATTTGACCTCAAAGGCAAGGGACATAAAATCAAAAATAAATGGGACTATATCAAATGAAAACGCTTCTGTATAGCAAAAGAAACCATCAACAAAACAAAGAGACAACCATCTGAATGGAAGAAGATATTTGCAAACAATGCCTCCTATAAGGGCCTAATATACAAAGAACTCATACAATTCAACAACAAAAAAATAAACAATCCAATTAAAAAATAGAGGACCAGAACAGAGACTTCTCCCAAGAAGACATACAAATAGCCAACAAACATATAAATAGATACTAAACTTCACTAGCTATTAGGGAAATGCAAATCAAAACCACAATGAGATACCACCTCATACCTGTTAGAATGGCTATTATCAACAGGACAAGTAATAACAAGTGTCGGAGAGGTTGTGGGGGAAAACGAACCCTCATGCACTGCTGATGAGAATGTAAATAGGTACAGCATCTATAGAAAATAGTATGGAGGTTCCTCAAAAAATTAAGAAAAGAATTACCGTATGACCCAGCAATCCATCTTCCGGATATCTACCTCCAATATTTGAACACATTTATCCATACAGATACAAGCACTCCAATGTTCATTGCAGTATTATTCACAGTGGCTAAGACATGGAAACAACTGAAATGCCCTTTGATAGATGATTGGCTAAAGAAGGTGTGGTACATTATACAAGGGAATATTAGCCACAAGATGAAATACTGCCATTTGCAACAACATGGATATCTCTTGAGACTATCATGCTAAGTGAAATAAGTCAGACGGACAAACTTGAGAACCATAGGATTTCACTTATATGTGGGACATAAATCTGAAAGCTAAAAACAAACAAGACAAACAAACAAAAGCACAATGACATAGGCAACAGTTTAGTGATTACCAGAGGGAAAGCGGGGAGAGAGAGGTAGACAAGAGTAAAGCAGGTCACATATACTGACAGAAGGAAATTTGACTTTGGCTGGTGAACACACAATGCAATATACAAATGATGTATTATTGAATTACACCCTTGAAACCTATGTAATTTTATTAATCAATGTCACCCCAACAAATTTATTTGTAAGCCTAGGTTAGGGTTTTCTGTAAGCCTCAAGGGGTTTAATTACACAGCCACTGCCAGAGTGCATGCCCCAAGTTCCATTTTAGAATTTAAAAGATACAAATGTGCTGACTTACAACCTTTGATGTCTCATTTAACTTTTGAGAGAGAGCATCGCACCTCTCACCCAGTCCTAGCTCTGTGACTGTGGGTAAATTATTTCATTTCCTGAATTCCCGAGTCAATTAATTATAAAGCAGAGAGAAAGCCTACTTAAAGTATATGTTATAAAGATTAAACAGGAATAACGTGTGAGATATATGACATTTAAACAACTACTCTTATTATATTTATTCTTTTTGCTTTTGACTTATTCAAGTAATGTCAGAGTATTATAGCAACAAATTTCATAAAAATATTATGATGAGACAAAATATGTAAAGCTCTACTTATTATTAATAATATCTTAACCAGGCCAAACTGTAAGTCACTATAACCAAGTGATTTTATTACCTCATTTGGTCCTCACAAATACCCTATGAGTTGTTACTATCATTATCCCAGTTTTTAAATATCAGGAACCCAAAGCTCAGCATGAGTGAATGAATTATTTAACACCATAAATGTACTAAAAGGTACACCTGGATTTTGAACCTGAGCAATTGATTCTATAACCCTGCTTCTTTCCAACCCTTCGCTGGCTCACCTACGGCATTTGAGGAACAAGAACTCATACTGGCAGGAAAGATCATATTAAGATTTTATGAGACATAGTGTGCTTGGTGTGTGTGTGGGTGGGTGAGTATATTCACAGTTAGACCTGAGATACATCCAACTGTGTAATAATGAGCCATGTTCTAATGAAGAATGTACTTCTTATTTTATTGGTCTGAACTTAAGCATTTTTATGTACTCTATGCTTCTTTTCTAGGTGTGCATTAAAGTTACCATCATCAATTTCACTGTAACAAAATCAGGTCTGGAGGATCAGTTGTTAAGGTAAAAAAAAAAAAAAAAAAAAAAAAGAAGGAAAAAAAAGGAGGGAAGACAAAAGTTTTCTAATGTTTTCTTTAGAAATTTTGGCAAAGAAAAATTTTAATATTTGAATAGAAAGCACCACTCATGAACCCTCAGTCATAAAGATGAGAGTAAACAGCCAAGTTCTTTACCTCTTTAATCACTTTCACAGGAGCTGGTCTTGCCCACAGTCTTCTCAAGGCAGTCAGGGCTATACCCTAATTCACGTCCATGGTTTGGGCAAGGTCTGCAGCCCAGCCCTGCCTTTTCCCCTTTACTTGGGCTTCCAATCTTAAGCGAGTAAATGAGGTCAGTCATTCTACAGTTCCTAGAGTTAGCCAAGAAGTTTCGGAGGGAAAAAATGTTAATATTTATTCAAATAACAACATTGATGTTGGTTAAAAACTATATGTGTGTGTATATGAATAAGTATATATGTGTGTATGTATGTATTCATAACTCTAAAGAAAAATATAATTTAGACTCATGTTCAAAGTAAATATAATCCTGTATGTTTGAGTCAAGATTATCCCAATTTGCTCCTGTTATCACAAATGAGTTTAAGTCTCATTCCTTCATTTTAAAAATCTATTCTGCCAACTGCTAGCTTGCTTAGCTTCTGCTAGGCTAACTTATTTCCAAACAAAGAGTATTTCACCACACTTTATAGACATGTTCTAAGGACATAGCTAAACATTTTGCATACCAGTTTATTCCCATGAAAAGTTAAGCTGAGCTGTGTCACCAAACTGTCAGCATGCCAGACTGCCAGGGATGAGAAAAAGTGTCCTGACAAGAACAGGGGAAATGCTGAGACTCAGCCACGTGGTGCAGAATCCCTGAACTATATTTTATACTTCTCTCTTCTGAAAAAATTCTTTAAACAAATGAATTTGAGGGGATAACTTTTTATGGCCTTCACATAATTTTTAAAGTTTCTAAATTCAGCATGTACATAATAAATAAACAACAGGTTATAATATGAAGCAGTTCATCATAGTGAGTAATATAACATGTGCCCTGGAGCCAACCAACTCAGATACTAGCCCAGTCTGCCTCTCAAAGCTACCTGACCTCAGGAAGTGGCCCTCTAGGGTCTGTTTGCTCATCTGCATGCTGGAGTGGTAACCACATTGTCCACCTCATAAGACCATTCAAAGGATTAAGAGAGAATCTACATAAAACCCTTGGCAGGGTGCCTCACACAGAGTGATGCTTAATAAAGATTCACTCCTGCAAACAGAGGGCTGGGAGCAAATTACCAGAGGACAAATAAAGGGAGATGAAGTTCACACACTTAGATGGGGAGGGCGGGGTTTCCAGAGGTAAAGCCCCTTTATTAGATGCAATCAAGAATCGGGGTGGTGATGGGATTTCAGAATCTCCCATGTTGGTGTGAAAAGAATGTTCCAGGCACCATTTTCAGCCTGGCATGAACAAAAAAATAGAGACAAAAATTGAATGATTAGAGAAATCAAATATTGAGCAGGTTTTCCTAAGAGAAAGTGAGCAAAAGCTATGGGATCTGTGGTAGGGTATATGTTTTTAAATACAAGAATCAGAACTAATATGTACTTCAAGTAATAGCCACTATGTAAATTCAGCAAAAAGGGAGCCTTGTGCATTAGGACTTAGCTAGTAGCATGTAGCAAAAAGAGCTAAGTAGATATAGGTAGGGAGGGAGGGAGGTAGGTAGGTAGGTAGCTAGCTAGCTAGCTAGCTAGCTAGATAGACGATAGATAGATGATAGATAGATAGATAGATAGAGATATATACACACACAAAGAAAGAGATCTAGATAGATAGATAGATAGATAGATATGGATATGGATATAGATGATATAGATATAGATATAGAGATAGAGATAGAGATAGAGATATATGATAGATAGATATAGATATAAATAGATATAGATATAGATAGATATAGATATAGATATAGATATAGATATAGATATAGATATAGATATAGATATAGATATAGATATAGATATAGATATAGATATAGATATAGATATAGATATAGATAGATATAGATACCTGCAACTTTAGAACACTGACAATGCCATAATATAGGTATTCAAACTTTGGTTCTAGTGATGTGGTGCGACTTGAGAAACCCGAGTTAGAAGAACAAAGAATTAAGCTAATTGTGAGGATCAACGCTGATAAAAACCAGCTGAAAACTATCGAAGATAAAATCCTGAGAATGCTCTTTACATCTGAAGGAAATATTCTGGACAATGAAGAACTTATTGACACACTCCAGGATTCAAAGGCAAGTAAAATATTTTTGGTATTTGTAAAAAGTGTGTTGCTTCAAAGATTACAATGACAGCTTTTGCAGGTTCCTACAAAGTCTTTTAAGGAAAGAATGGTGGTTGTACCTGGGCTGCCAGGGCACGCATAAGAGTGTGCCTGGCTGGCACCAACCAAAGCAAAACTAGACAAATTGTAGACAATGGCTCCTCTTGCCTGTATTTTTTAAATAAAATGTGTAATATAAAAAACTTGGAAAAGATAAGTCAAAAGGAATAATACAATTATATGTTCATGTTAATGTCACCCTTCCTCCAGGAAGCCTCCTAGTATTCCCAGCTGGAATTAACTTTTCCTTCTTAGAACACCTATAGCACCTCATCTGAACCTTTATTATAGCACTTGTCACTGTTGACCTTATGTCATAGTTACCTAATTATATGTCTTATCTCTTCTGTTAGGTTGTTAAATTCCATGTAGTGGGAATCTGCGAATAGTTCATCTTGATATTCCTTCTCCAAGGGTTAAGCATGGTGCCTTGAAAATAAATGGTGCTCAGTAGAAATGTGTTGATAGTAAGATGAAGTTTTACATTAAATATATATCCTGCACTGAATTATTACTCAGATTGAGATCATAATTTTAAAAGTGTACTGGGAACACAAGCTATAAAATGATTTTTATCCATTCATGAGAAACATAAAATAACTTACTAAAAAATCCCTTGACAGAAAGTACATGAGGTCTTTGCCTTTCATTGATGCCAGAAATGGTTTGTGCTTCACATCCTATAGTCTCTTGAGATCTCAGTATTGAAACTATAATAAACAAGTAATTCAGGGTTCCCCATTTCTTTCCTCTCTTTGCTTGCCTGTTTATCAGTCTCTTTACCCTCTTTTCATTCATTCTTCCTTGGGTTTTTCATTTCTGGGAGTTGGTTGTTAACCCATTTTTTTTATCAAGGATTTACTTGCAAATTGCTTAAAGAATAAAATATATCTACAAGGTTTGTTATAAAAAATACATTTCCTGCCTTCTCTGCCCCCACCACCACCCACCCACAATGCCCTTCATAGAGACAACTACTTTCATCTCTTTTTTGTTTTAGTTATTTAGGTTTTTACATCTTTTCTCTAAATAATAGACTCATATTCCTACTTCTTGAGTTTTTCTTTTATACATTAACAGTTATATATACTTCTAAAACACACAAATACACCCTTCTTATCCTCCAGTACCCCACAATAGTTATGTCCTAATTGTAATTAAATGCTCAGTGTTTACATTGCCTGGAAATGTAAAGTTCTGGCTGCAGATATTTTGGGGGCTGAGAAAAGGAGAGGAGCTAGGGTCTTCGCATCCAGCATGCATACATTTACCTTATCTCTCTGTTCTCAGTATGATCCCTCAATCTGGTGCTCAACTGTGCCTGGCTTTCTTCCATCAAAATAAAAATTTTTCTCTATAATAAAAACAGAAACCTCTATTTTTCAGCTGGGTGGTGTCAGGGAGGTGGCCTGGGAGTCTATCAGTGAATCCTTATTCCAGGTACTTCCTACTCCCAGTGACGCTGGATGCTACTAATTCCTAAGCCTTCGATGCAGATTCTATTCTACAAATTGGGTGAATCCTTGCCTTTCCCCTTTGCCAGTTTAGGAATCTATTTTCCTGGATCCACTAAGTTATTACCACTCCTCTATCTGCTTTCCAATTCCCAAAATTTAATTGATATATCCTCTTCCATTCTTCCTATCTTTGTGGGTTCACACTGTTTTTTAAAATTCCTTTACTGTAATTTTATCATGGTTTCAGTAGGGAGTAAAGGTAGACTGCCTTCTTCATCTGTAAGCTGTTTTTTTCATCTGTTTGCCAGGAGTTGCTATGGAGATATCCTTTCTATAGGGTAGAGACAGGACTGATGCTCCTGGGCTACATTTCTGTCACTTCCTGCCCATAGTTAACACACCCCTAAACTCCCAGAGCCCTCATTTAAAATAGTGTATTATATTTCCCAATCATTTCCAAAGCCTCAAGTCTCTAGGGCATATCTATAAGTACTTACTAAACTCAATTGAGGTGTATAGTCTTCTAATATTATCTGGCAAAAAGACGACAGTCCACTTTGCTTTCTCTATAGCTCTGGGTTCTGCATTATCAGGGTCTGGAGCTCTCCAAGGAATAAAAAATTGTTTGTGAGTGGGTCTCATGATCCAACAGCTCCTGTAACAACTTCCTTTTTCCTACTTATATATATAAAAGCTTCAGTTGAATCCAGTATTAATATTGGGGTCTCTCACTCCACTCTTCCCTTTCTTGTCACCTCAAGTTCCTAAGGGGTCAATACAGGGAGAGTTTGAGCCTTTGGTTTCTGGACACAGCTTTGCACTCAGTACCACCTTTCCTTTCCTGATGGACTGGGGTGAACAGTGTAGATTTAGCCACTAGCCATGTGTGGCTATTGAACACTTGAAATATGGCTAGTCTGAATTAAGGTGTATTGTTGGTGTAAATATATAACAGATTTAAAAAAATATATAAAGATATCTCAATAATTTTTATATGAATTGTATGTTGATATAGTCAAGATATATTGGGTAACATTAGGTTAAATAAAATATATTGTTATAATTAGTTTCACTTGGTTCTTTTTATTTTCAGTAGAATTATATATGTGCCTCACATTATATTTCTATTGGGCAGTGAGGGTCTCAACAGAAACCTGATGGTCCCCTTTATCTCTCCCTTTCGCATAGCAAACTCTGAGCAGCAGTTCCCATATTATTGTTCATGATCCTTGTCCTAGAACCTTTGACTTTCTAGAGACAAAGGACATTCTGACCCTGGGATATCCACAGCTGAAAAAAAAAGTGAGTGGTGGGAGGGGAAAGAGAGACAGCCAGCAACATAGAGAGACTGAGGGAAACAGAGTAGGGAAAGTCCACTGAGGCTTCCCAGGGCTGCAGACCCAAAGTACGGAAAACTGAAAGAACAGCAGACTTCGAAAACATCTCCAACTTACTTATGTTTACAACCCTTAACAAACGACAGCTTCTATCCTCAAATTTCCCCATGTTTATACCTGGGAATGCTAGGAAAATAAAGAGGACAATATAGAATTCCTTGTTATTTCAGAGTGGGGTGTGGTACCACTTCCTTCCAGCCTCTCTCTACCCACCTCTTTTGGGCAGTGTTCCAAAAGATCTGGGTGTGCCTTCCCGCTTCATATTCTTTCACTATGTGAATCTGGGATCATTTAGGACTGCTCATGAGGAAATCAGAGAGCAATTGAGAGTACTGTGTTGTGTTTCCATTTCAGAAGTAACTCAGATTCGAGTCTCAGAGAAGTACTGCTCCAATTTTTTCATAGCTTTTTGTATTGCCTGTTTGCACGTACCATTCCTAATTCTGGAAGGAAAAGAGGTCAGCTCAGTCAGTGGAAGGCCACTAAGTCTGGAGACAGTCACTCTATCTGGGTCCCTCCCCCATCATAATTACTAGTTCATCATATCTTTATTTCTTTCCTAGACCTAACTGGATATATTCCAAAATCCCACCATTTTTTGGAAACAGATCCTCAAAAATTTATTTTCATATGTTTATTCAGATCACTTCTGGTGCCATTAAAATCAGGCTGAAGGAAGCAGAGTCCACTGAAGTGATGATAAACATTGCTCGTGAGAAGTACCGTCCAATAGCCACTCAAGGCTCCGTTATGTACTTCGTTATTGCAAGCCTCTCAGAAATAGATCCTATGTATCAGTATTCATTAAAATATTTTAAACAGGTAAGTGTTGTTGTTAGTGAAATTTATTTCTTTGGTTTTCTTTTAAACCCTGTTGAATTTCTTTCTGTCTCAGACAAATCATGAGTCTAGTTATCAAGTAAAACCCTCTAGGAGTTTGGGTTCAGCCATTTGGTTCCAGAGCGGCTCCACCTGCCATGTCTCCTAAAGACTCGAGGGCCCCATAAGCTCAGAACACTCTGTAGAGGAAGAAAAGATTTTCTCTTGGTTTCCTCGACTAATAGCTTGCTTTATTTCCTTCTTGTCTGTCTTTCTCTTTTTCTCATAAGAGTCATAGCTCCATAATATTTCTTTATACTTTCTCTACAGTAATCCAACTTTCTGTCCACTATTAAGAGTTTTCTCTGTTGTATCTCAAGTCTCTGGCAGCACTGATGCTTAAGCAAATCGGTTTGCATCTTTTTTTTTTCCAAAGCTTTTTACACTACTGGCTATTCTCCCACCCCTGGCTTTTATTTAGAGGAACTGTACATGCCCCAGTCCCCTTTCCTTTGTTCCTTTCTCACTTTCACCATATTACTATAAGACTTTCTCATTTTATTTATGGTCTCTCTACTCAGCCTCATAGTCAGTTAAATTTCATCTGATTTCCCATGAATAGGATATGTTTGCCCCTTGTCCTCTTTGTGGCAGCATTCCATAGCTCCCAAAAGCAAATTCAATATCACAAATCTTTGGCAAGTAATGTCAATTTACTAAAGATTCCAGGGGAGAAAGAAAGTTTGCATTACTCATTATACAGCAGAACTTACCAAGCATCCCCAGTGGTCCTCTCTTTTCACCTCCAAAGTTGCTCTAAGCTACCAATGACTTCTTCCTCTCAGCCCACCCACACACAGCCTCATTGGCTATTTTTCAATCTACCAGCTCCTAGTCTTCTTGTCTGTATTGTTCTCTTTTCAGTTTAGCTTACTTTTACTTCTCTAATCATCTGTGCTCATACCCTTAATACAACTCAACAGGAAAAGACCTCTCCATATGTGCCATTTACAGTAGAAAACAGTGGAGAGTTGTAGATATACTTTCTCCCTGCAACACATCTTTCCTTCCTGTTATCTGCACTGGAAGTCAGGCCAGCCTGGGCCTAGTGTTTTCGAAACACTGTTCCATGCACCTGGGGTCCTAAGTATATTTTTCACAGATATTCCCCATCGATCACAGTCCACTCCAAAGCCACATCCAATCTGTCCCTGTCCTATATCTCTTGAACCACACTTCCCACTACTCCTCTGCAGCAGACAAATTGGTCATTCATATTCCATAGACTTACTGGACACTTAATATTTATGACATTCTCTCTGTTTAGAATGCCTTCCCTCCCAGCTTAAATGTCACCTTCTCCAATGCAGCCTGTTGCCGAAGCTGCAGTCATCTGGAGGCTCAGATAGGCTGGACATCCAAAATGGCTCACTCACATGGCTGGGCTGTTGACAGTGGCCTACAGTGGCTTCTCCATGTTGCTTGGGCTTCTCACAATGTGGCAATGGGTCCCAAGAGAGCATTCCCCCAAAGTAAAATTTCTAAGAGACCAAGGTGAGAGTTGCAAGGCTTCTTCTGACCTAGCCTTGGATGTCATGCATCATTACTTCTGCTGCAGTCCCTTGATCAACTGAGTCAAGGCTAGCCTTGAGAGGAGGAGATTTAGACTCCACTCCTCAATGAGAGGAGTAACAAACAATTTGCATCAGTCTTACCTCCAACACATTTGTTATGCTTCATATGGCACTTATACCACATGGCCTTGGGTGGTAGGCTTCTCTTTCCTACTTGAGTCTGACTTCTAAGAAGGCAGTAATGAAGCTTCACCCATCCCTGTCCCCCCGTGGTGCTTAGGACCGTAGAATAGTTCATTAGTGTTTCATGAATGAAGAGCTTGTTTCCATTTCTCCATAAAAAAGCTGTTGAAATATTCAAACTATTTTTATGACACTAGACAAAGCTTGTTTTTTCCTCTAGACATCTTGTTTAGTACCCTTGATATTGGTAGGGGTCCAGCAGCCGTAGCAGCTACATGAAAGAGTGGAAATGAAGAAGTGAGAGAATGAGAGTCATGTCATATAGATGTGCCTGGGCTCTCTTCCAACAAGACATGCATTTGCTTTGGTAGCCTTTAGAAGCCATTTGTACTGGGATCAAATCTCAGTCCCCAAAGGCAGGGATTTGCCCTTCTCGCGTCCCTCTCCCCTTCTTTAGTTGGCACATATTAAACCAACCAAAGTAAGGATTAGAAAATTCTTTATTTCTACCTAAGTGACTTTGATAAAACTTTTTCTCATCCTGAGTGCTCTGTAACTTATGCTTTTTAAGGTTTTTAAATCTCCATCAAGAAATAACAAAGATTCTCTGAAAATATCTTGGGCTAAAAGAAAAAGGGATATATAGGATGAATCATCAAAGCATTGGAGTTTTGATGTTTGGAAGGGAAACTAGAAACACAATATATATTTGTAGGTGACAGTCCTGGCCAGCCTCTACCAAACTCATCCAAATTCAATTTCACACTGAAATTATTTAGGATGTGTCAAGATTTGCCGTGTTTTTCTTTGTCACCAAACTTAGCACATCTTCACTGGATTTTAGCCTCTCTGCTTCTTGTCAGGTTGTTAAAGAAAGCTCAATCCTCTTTTCTTCTGAATGTATTAAAGTAACAACTCCATTACACTTTGTTGACCAAACTTTTGAAAGAATTAGCAAGGATTTCCTAGTTCTCTAAAATAAGTGTATGCTTCCTCAAGCTCTTTGAATGTTGGAGAGTAGAGCCATATCTTTCAGTGAGGAGACTGACACAGTTGGGCTCTTTTCCCTTTGTTCTCCATCCTGTTAGCAAGATGGGTAGGTACATGGGAGGCCCGCAAACAACAGTGCAGTGTTTATAGGGAGGAGTGGAGTATACTTCTTGGCTCTGATTTACCTTGGTCCTCTGCTGGCTTCCAGCTTTTGGTCTATTTTTGATCCGTCTGATTTCCCCATAAGCAGTGCATCTTGATCGCTTTCAAGATGGCTCAGGGATTGGGCAGGCACTGCCTCACCTTGCACCTTTGCCCCTTGTGCTGTGAATACTTTGAAACTGAAGCCACATGCCCCTCTAGTCCCTCATGAGACTCTTCCGGTCTCTGCTGCAAGATCCCCTTGCCCCACTTCTTCCAGGCAGGCCCATGAGTTCAAGCTCTACTCAGCTTCCTTACACAGCTTGAGGTCCTTGAGAATTTTCAGATCTTTCCCCAGTGCTACCTGTAGGTTGCAGGAAATGGGTAGGCCCTCTCATGCCTCAGTCCTGGATGCCACCATCTTTGAAGCCTTCTCAGTGTCCTTGTAATGTGGGGCACCTCTGAGTCAGGGGCCACACTTCCAGGCAGGAAGCAGAGTGGAAGTCTCTTTTAAATTTCAAAGAAAATTCTAGCACATTCTTATACCCTCATAATTATCTTGGGGAAATGCCAAGAACATATGACCTTACCTTGCCCTTACATCTCTCACTTCAAAATGACTGTCAAATCTGATGAGGATATGAAAACACTGGTTCTGCCAACTCCCTCTATTTTTCAAAATTTCCTGTCTCACATCAAAATAATGCCTTTTGAATGTTGTCAAGAGTTTGGCATTGGTTCATTTCTGAAAAATAGGGATAGAAAGGGGAGCACAGAAAATAAATATCACATATCAATTTGGGATGAATTCTGGACTTTTCATAGTATAGTACTCATCTCCTGTGCTACTATTAGCTCACAGAATATGGGTTGGGGGTGGAGCAGATATTATTTTTTCCACAGAAATTCAATTAAATCAGAGACATTGATAGAGCCCTCTTTCCCACAGTTGTTCAATACAACAATTGAAACTTCTGCAAGGACAGATGATCTACAGAAGCGCATGGAAATACTACTGGAACAAACCCTCCTAACTGCTTATCTCAATGTTTCAAGAGGACTTTTTGAACAACATAAACTCATCTACAGCTTTATGCTCTGTGTTGAGATCATGCGTCAGCAAGGAAGCTTAACTGATGCCGAATGGAATTTCTTTCTCCGAGGTTCTGCAGGATTAGAAAAGGTGCCTGTTTCAAATTTAGATTAATGATTCTTGACTGATATTTTTAGAAATGTGTTTGGGGGACATCTTTTATCTAGTTACTTTATTTACTAGTTGCTAGTATCGTAATACTAGTATTTTACATTTTTATCATAAGTGCTACTTATCAGTAGATCAACAAGTCAATAGAATAAAAAGAAAAACCACATTATCATCTTAGTAGACACAGAAAAAGCATTTGACAAAACTCAACACCATTTCATTATAAAAACACTCAACAAACTAGAAATAGAACAGAAGTTCCTCGAATAGATACAGGATATGTACAAAAACCCACACTAATATCATACTTAATGGTGAAAATGTGGATGCTTGCCCCCTAAGATCAGAAAGAAGACAAGGATGACTGTTCTAACCACTTCTTTTCAGCATTGTGCTAAAGATTTTTTCCATGTCGATTAGACAAGGAAGTAAAATAAAAGGCATCCAAGTTGGAAAAGAAGTAAAACTATCTCTATCTGCAGATGACATGATATTGTATAAAGAAAACACTAAAGAACCTGCTTAAAAAAAATTATTAGAATTATTTAACAAGTTCAGCAAGATTGTAAGTACAAGATCAATATGCAAAATTAATTTGTATTTCTTCTTTGTACTTGCAATGAACAAGATAAAAATGAAATTAAGAAAACAATTCCACTTACAATGGCATCAGAAAAAATAAAATACTTAAAAATAAATCTAACAAAAGAGGTTCAAACTTATACTTTGAAACTACAAAACATGTCGAAAGACATTAGAAGACCTAAATAAATGGAGAAACATCCCACATTCGTGGACTGGATACTTAATTGTGTTAGGATGGCAATGCTACCCAAATTGATCTACAAATTCACTATCATCCTTATCAGAATCCCAGCTGGCTTCTTTGTAAAAAATTGACAAACTTATTCTAAAATTCATATGGAATTGCAAAAGATCCAGATCCCAAATCTTATTACAAGGCAGCAGTAATCAAGACAGTGTAATAGCATAAAGATAATAATAGCATAAAGATAGATATATAGATAAATGGAATAAAATTTGAGAGTCCAGAAAAAAAACCATGTCTCTATGGTCAATTGATTTTTGACAAGGATGTCAACACAATTCATTGGGAAAAGAAGTCTTTTCAACAAACAGTGCTGGGACAACTGGATAGCCACATGCAAAAGTATGAAATTGGACCCTTACATCAGACCATATGTAACTTAAAATGAACCAAAGATCTAAATACAAAAGCTAAAACTTTTAATAGAAAACATAAAGGTAAATTTTTATGACTACAAATTTCATAATGGATCCTTAGATATGACACCAAAAAGCATGATCAACAAAAGAAAAAATAAATGGGACTTTGCTTCAAAGGGCACTATCAAGAAAATAAAAAAAAACAACCCATAGAGTGGGAGAAAATATTTGCAAATCATATCTGATAAAGGATTTGTATCTAAAAAATAAAAAGAACCCATACAACTAGATAATAAAAAGTAAAATGGCCAAATTTTAAAAAGAGCAAAGGACCTGAGTAGATATTTCTCCAATGAAGATATACATAAGTATATGGAAAGATATTCAACATCATTATCAGAGAAATGTAAATCAAACCACAGGAGATCCTACTTCAGACCCACTAGAATGACTAAAATCAAAAAGACAGATAATAACAAGTGTTGGCAAGAACATAAAATAGTGCAGCTAATTTGGAAGACAGTCTGGCAGCTCCTCAGACAATTAAATGTAGAATTACCATATGGTCCAGCAATTCCACTCCTAGGTATATATCAAAGGGAAATGAAGACATATGTGCACACAAAAACTTGGACATAAATATTTATAGCAGCATTATTCATAATAGCCAAAAGGTAGAAACAACCCAAATGTCCCTCAACTGATGAGTGGGTAAATAACATGATTATCCATGCAAAGGAACAGTATTCAATTTACAGAGAAAGGAAGTACTGATATATAACACAGCCTTGAAACGTAAAAACAACACTGAAAACATTAAGCTCAGTGAAAGAAGTTAGTCACAAAAGACACATATTATAAAATTCTATTTATATGAAATATCCAGAATAGGCAAATCTATGGAGACCAAAAGCATTTTAGTAGTTGTTTAAGGCCAGTGGGAATGGTAAGACAGGAGGACAATAGCTAAAGTGTATATGAAATTTTTTGAGGAGATAAAATGTTCTAAAATTGACTGTGGTGATAGTTTCACATATCTGTGAATTTACTAAAATACATTAGATTGGATGCTTTAAATGGGTGTACTGCATGGTATATGAATTCTATCTCAATAAATCTGTTTTAAAATGTAGTATAGAACCTCAGGCAAATATTCGTGAGATTTTCAAAGAACTAGTTTCAGTCTACAATCAGAGCTGTTTCTCTGCCTCTTTTAAAACTGCTTACTAACATAAAAGTGTTTTGTGGAATATTGATGGATGGCATGATACTTTTCCCAGAAATTTCTAAGAATATATGAAATGATTAGACATACACTCAACCCAGCTAGAAAAAGATTGCCACTTGTCTTGCTATTGATTTTGGTCTTCTACTCAGCTTTCTCCATTTCCTAGAGGTGAGAACATCTGGAAATTTGGTTTGAAGACTAGTTCTCCAGAAAAAAAAAATATCATAAGAACAGTTGGGGGTAGGAGAGACTGGTGTGGTGTGTTGGAGAACAGGCTGGAAGTAAATGTAACCGATTTAATGTTAACCCTTTAAGATCAACTGCTTTCTGCAGTGTCAACCTGAAAGCTTTCATCAACTGCACTTCCATGCAAAGGTTTACAGGTAGAATTGATTCCACACCATTTGTATTTCATCATATCTTATTACTTGTCCTGGGTAAATGGTTATTTTTAACATGCTTTTTAAGCTTGATTTTTCAGACAAAGTAGAAGCATATTTTTTGTGGTCGTCTTTGTGAATTATTGTTTGTTTTCTTTCTGTCTTTTAATAGGAACATCCACCTAAGCCTGAAGTTCCCTGGCTGCTTAGTCCCATGTGGTTCTCATGCTGTGACTTAGAAGAATCATTCCCAGTTTTTACAGGACTTACAAAATATATATTGCTACATCCTATTCCCATACACTTAGGTAATATGGCAGAAAAGATCTGCTATAGGGGGTTATAAATAGGCTCGTCAATCCTAACTTGAATATCTCCTTTAACCTTTTCTGCAATATCAATATTTTTCACGAGGAGATTTCTTCATTATTAAGAAATTGTGAATTACTTGTTTTCCCAATTTCTTGAGTTGAATTCTTGGCCCATAAATTTTCAATATTTCATTTTTACTATTATACCCATTTTAAGAGTATGCATTTACCTCTAAGTATTGCTTTAGCTACATCTCATTGGTTTTTTTTTCACCTTTTTATTGAAGTTACATACTGAAAAGTACAGAAATTGAAGTTCACTTAATTTTTAAAAACTGACTATACTTATGAGACACTACCCAAATCAAGAGCTAGAACACTCCCAGCCTCCCAGAATCCCCTCATACTTCTTCACTGGACCCTTATCCTCTTCCTCAGAGATAATGACTGCTCTGAATTATAACATTCTATATTAATTTTCCTAAAAATTTTAACATATATCTTTTTCAATTCTAAAAGTACACTTATTAGTTCAAAAGCATTTAGGATTTGAGGAGACTATCTTTTAATAATTTAATTATATTATGGAAATTATATTCATGGTTTGCATGAAATCAATTCTTTGTAATTAGACTTCAGTTTATGTCAGTTGTTTCATATGTGTCATTTCTCGGATGCAAGACATGAGTTCATAAGTTTAGTTAACCATAACCATACATAGTTACAGAACTTTCTTTCTTGTGATGAGAACTTTTAAGACTTACTCTCTCAGCAACTTTCAAATATACAATACAATATTATTAATTATAGTAATCATGCTGTACATTACATCTCCAGGACTTATTTATTTTATAACTGGAAGTTTGTATTTTTTCACTCCCTTTACCCATTTCGCCCACCCCTCCACCCTCATCTCTGGCAACTACCATTCTGTTCTATGTATTTGTGAGTTTTGGGGTTTTTGTTGTTGTTATTTGGTTTGGGTTTTTTTTAGATTCCACATATAAGTGAGATCATATGGGATTTGTCTATCTCTGGCTGACTTATTTCACATAGCATAATGTCCTTAAGGTTCATCAAATTCTTTTATTGTGTTTATTTTACTAATATTTTTTATACTTGATCTGTCAGTTTCTAAGAAAGGTATATTAAAGTATATCACGATGATTGACAATTTCTCTTTGTAATTCTGGAATTTTTCCCATTATATTTTGTGAAACTATGATGTTAAGATTAAGATTATTATCTTCCTAGTAAATTGTTCCTTTTTTATTAAATAATACTCTTTTTTACTCTGAATAGTGCTTTTTTTGCTTGAAAATATTTTTTGCCTACAGCCATGCTACCCTGAACATGCCCGATCTTGTCTGATCTCAGAAGCTAAGCAGAGTCAGGCATGATTAGTACTGGGATGGGAGACCACCTAGGAATACCAGGTGCTGTGGGTGTTAAAAATATATTTTTTTAATGTTAACATTATTACAGCAGGTTTCTCTTGGTTAGTATTCCCCTTCTATATATTCTATACTCTTCATTTTCAACTCTTTAATGTCACTATCATGTGTTCAATGTACCTTGAATGAGATTTTCTTCTTGATTTAAGCAAGATGAGAGTCTCTCTTGTTTAACAGACAAGTTTCAATCCAATTATATGTATTATGGTTATTGATCTATTTCATTGACTCTTAACTGGGGAAGATTTTGTCCCCCGGAAGATATTTGGCAATGTCTGAAAACATTTTTGGTTGCCACAACTGGAAGTGGTGCTACTGATATCTAGTAGCTAGAGATCAAGGATGTGGTTAAGCATCCTACAATGCTCAAAACAACCCTCTACAACAAATAACCATTAGGCCCAAAATGTCAGTCAAGGTGAGGCTAGGAAAGTCTAATCTATTTGGACTTATTTCTATCATCTTATTTTGTAAG
>CM053515.1:52736186-52777273 GCA_028627145.1 Eidolon dupreanum | reverse complement strand
ATACAGATGTAATCTCCAATTTATTGATAATAAAGGAGTTATATCTGCTGAGAATTCAAGTGATGAATTTTCAGGAGGCACTGGAGAAAAATGGAAGTTGTTCCTATGAGAAATGAGAGAGAAAACTAACTGGAGGAAGCCAAAATATAGTTGGGAGATATTGATGTTTACTGTAGGATTTCCTGATATCTCTGTAGGAACACAAAAAATAAGTTGTGGGGTTGACCTGAGCTACAGATGATTGCTATAGAAGAACAGAGGATGCAAGGCCATTGAGGCTCTTGGTAAAGTCATTCTGGAAAGAAGAAGAGATCTAAGGAAGGGTTCATAGACTGGAAGAAAAGGGGAAACCTTGCACTTCTTTGGGAGCAGATGGAGTTGGACTAGTGGTATAGCACAGCTAGAAGGATGGGAGAAGTTGTGATCAAAGTCGAGTTAAAATTTCTAATGAATGGTTCCAAGTGACGGCAACGTCTTGAGGCTGGCCATGAGTATGAGTGACTGAGGAAGAGATGAGATGGTGTGCACTGGGGTTAGAGGTCAAAGAACTGTGAGGTTAGGATGTTGGATGGCTACATGGACCCTGGACCTGAGTTGTGTAATCTCAGATGGTAGCAAGACAATGCCTGGGACACAGTTAATAGACCACTGGAACAAACATGTAATGGAGGAGAAGGAATGCTATGAGCCAGGTAAAAAGTCTTTAGTGAATAATGGGACAGTGACCACCAGATTAGAGACTAACAAAAATGAAAAGATGACTAAATGACAAGAGTTCAAAGAAGAAGTTTAAAAGATAATCAAGATATTGAGGCTAGAAAATTCTAGAGTATGAGGAATTTTGTAAGACATACAATCTGGTTTTTTCAACAACATATTTTTGTTTGTTGTTTGTTTTGCAAGGGGAAGGGGAAATGAAGGATGCAATTTATAGATTAAACTTAAACAAATAATCTCTGTGTAAGCTTTATTTAGATACTGCTTTAAACATACTGCATTTAAACACACATACACACACATACACACTCAGAGGCAGTTATAATTTAATTAGGGAAAGGTGAATACTGACTAGATATTTAATGATATTAAGGAATTATTGTTAATATTTTAGATGTGATTATGGTACTATGGTTATGTTTTCTAAAGAGTTCTTATCTTGTAGAGATATATGCCGAATTATTTAAGGATGAGATATTATGGCACATGAGACTTGCTTCAAAATAATCCTAAGGAATGGGGGAGTAGGTGGATGGGTGTATTGATAAAACAAAATTAGCCATGTTGAAACTGGAGGAAATATAGGGTTCATTATTCTTTAATTTTTTTATGTGCTTGTAATTTCCATAATAAAAAATGTTTTTACTGCCATCACATCCTTCAATACCATGTCTCAGGACGGTTTTACAAGTGTGATTAAAGCTGCAAATGATTGGTGCAATTACAGGAAATTCACAAAGGATTAATTAAAAATTCTTATCAATGCATTTGACCAAAAACCTTACCCGTATTATAAAAACTTGCTTAACAAATCAACATAGAGGGGTGTAAAATCCAGATTAGGTCTCAGAAATGAAAAGCTAGATATTCATTCCAGGAAAGAGGAGGACCTAACTCAGTCAAGACCACTGACAAAATCACCCTGAAGAGAAGATCCAAGCATTACAATATTATCCCTGCTATACCTTTGGCCCAGTTAGGAACAACCCTTGGCCTAGTACTGATTTCAGAGAATGGCTTGCTAAGGAAATTGGGGTTCCATAGTAACAAATCCAAGTTCTGAAGGTATAGATACCCTACACAGAGAAAAAGAACCTGTGGAAGCCTTAGAACAAAGATGAGACCAGAGACAAGATCTGTGTGATGAGAGTGAGGTCAAGGTAACCAGCCTGTTGTTTTCAGGTCTGTTCACAAGCAGAGCCCATTTGGTATCCAATGCTTATACATGGTAGATTCAGCTGTTTCTATGAAAGAAGGAGGCTTGTGCAAGATACTGCAATCTCTCATGAAAATTTAGCCTCTTTCAGAAATAGCATGTTTGGACCTTAAGATGAAACTTCATTTTAAAGAAAACTCTAAGTAAATCAAGTGGTAAACTCATTAGAACTGCAACAAGAAGTAGGATGTTTGTCATTCCACCAATTCTTTCTTGGCATCAGTATTATCAACACCTCTCAGGATAAGGCTATTAGAAATGTGAACTCAGAAAAGAAAAAAGAACTTATCTGATTCAGAAAAGAATAAAGATTGCCTGGTGGAGAATAATTCATTGCCACAGAACAAAGCTAAGAAAAATCCTGTTTACCAGTATTCTAAAATTGTAGTGTGCATCACCTCTAAGGGTTTGTTAAAGTGTAGATTACTGGGGCTCACTCCTCAGAACTCCTGATTCAGTAGGTCTGGGCTAGGTGCTAGAAATCTGCATTTCTAACAAATTCCAGATGCTGCAGCTGCTACTGATCCTGAGACCATACTTAATGCGATTAAACAGATATAAGGAGAAATGATTATTCCCAAAGCAGTCAGAAGTGGACATCAGGACATGTCATGACCTACAGCATTGTTGGTTTCCAAGTCTAAATCCCTGGGAATCCTAACCTTGACAGTTCTGGTGTTTCAATCCAGGCCTCTCTGTTGAGGAACCACAGCGCATAACTAGAGTTGCCCAGGATGAAATCTTCTTAAAGCAACAAATGCAAGGCTTTCAGAATTTCAGAAGCACCAGTTATATGAATGCAATTTTAAGTCTCTGTTGTCAATTCCACTGTGTGCTTATTATTTATTTAAAGGAGCTTTCCCATGGAAGAAAATTTCTCATAATATTCTCATAGGATGCTTGGCACAAACGCTTGCTAAGAAAGATCCCTGTTGACACGGAGACTAAGCAAGAGTTTTTGGAAACATTAAAAATGCCATTTCAGCTGTCACAGATATATTCTCTGATCATGTATAAAAAAAGACCCTCAAGAGTTTTTTTAACAGCTTTATTGAGATATTATTCATACATTATACGATTCACCTATTTAAGGTGCTCATTTCAAGATTTTCATGGAGCGCAATTTTAGAACATTTCATCACCCAAAAAAAGAAATTCCACAACCAGAGCCATCACCCTCCAAAGTGTCTATCAGCATCAGTCCTAAGCAACCACAGTTGTACTTTCTGTGGGGTGTTTTTAGCACACTGATTTCAAGGTTCATCCATGTGTCAAGTATCAGTACTTCATTCCTTTTTATTGCTGAATAAAATTCTACCGTTACGGATATACATTTTGTTTATCTATCTATCAATTCATGGACATTTCTGTTGTTTCTTCTTTGGGGTATACACACACACACACACACACATATACACACACATATATACATATGTGTGTGTGTATATATATGTATATGTATATGTATATATACATATATATATGTATGTATATATATATATATATATATATGTTTTCATTTCTCTTCAGTATATACCTAAGAGTAGAATTGCTAGGTCAACATTTTACATTCCCACCAGCAGTGTATGAAGGTTTTATGGTATTTCTCTATATCCTTGCCAACAATTTTTATTATGTCTTTTTTTATAATAGCCATCCTAATGAGTGCAAGGTGATATCTCATGGTGGTTTTGATTTTCATTTCTCTAATGGCTAATGTTGGTGAGCATCTTTTCTTATACTTATTGGCTATTATAGAACTGTCTATTCAGAACATTTACCATTTTTTAATTGGGTTATTTGTCTTTTTATTATGGAGTTGAAATTTCTTAAATATTCTAGATACAAGTCCCTTATCAGATACATGATTTCAAAATAAAAATTTTCCCATTCTATGTTTGTCTTTTCACTTTTTTGATGGTGTCCCTTGAAGCAAAAGTTTTTTAATTTTGATGATGTCTAGTGTATTTTTTTTATTTTGTTGCTCATGATTTTGGTGTCACATCTAAAAAGCGATTGTCTAATCCAATGTCATGAAGATTTACTCCTATGTTTTCTCCTAAGAGTTATAAAGTTTTATCTCTTACATTTGTATCTTTGATCCATTTTAAGTTAATATTTTATATAGTGTTAGTGTTAAGTAAGGTGTCACCTTGATTCTTTTGCATGTGGATATTCGGTTGTCCCAGCACCATTTGTTGAAAAGACAATTATTTCCCCCATTGAATGGTCTTGGCACCCTTGCCAAAAAATTAAGTTAACATACTTGTGAGAATTTATTTCTGAAATATCAAATCTATTCCATTGATCTGTATGTCTATCCTTATGCCAGTACTTCATTATCTTAATTACTGTAGCTTTATAGCAAGTTTTGAAATTGGCATGTGTGAATCCTCCAATTTTGTTCTTCTTTATCAAGACTGTATTGGCTATTCTGGGTCCTTTGAGTTTCCATATGAATTTTTTAGGATCAGCTTGACAGTTTCTAAAAAGAAAACAGCCAGAATTTTGAAAGCCCTTTGTAGAGGACCTTTCAACTTGGGGAGTATTGCCAATTTAACAACAGTAAGTTTTCCAATCTGTGGACATGGGATGTTTTTCCATTTATTTGGGTCTTCTTTAATTTACTGCAACAGAGATTAAGTTTTGCACTTCTCTTGTTATTTCTTTGTATTTTGTTCTTTCTGATGCTTTCATACATGGAATTGCTTTCTTAATTTTGTTTTTAGTTATCTCATTGCTACTGTAGAGAAATATAATTCATTTTTGTATATTTTTATATCCCAAAAAAATCATGTCATCTGCAAATAGAAATAGTTCTACTTCTCCCATTAAAATCTAGAGTCTTTTATTTCATTTCATTGACTAACTCTTCTGGCCAGTACATCCAGTACAATGTTGAATAGAGTTTATTAAAGTAAATATACTTGTCTTTTTCCTCTTAAGAAGAAGACTATTCATTCAGTTTTTCACTATTAAGTATGACGTTTGTTATGAGATTTTTATAAATATTTCTTAACATGATGAGGAAGTTCCTTGCTATTTCTAGTGTTTAGAGTGTTTCTCAAGAAGATTTTTCTTACATTTTTTTAAATAAATTTATTTCTTTAAATTAGTTTCAAGTATATAGTACATTGGTTAGACATCTATATTGTTCATAAAACAATCCCCCCAATTGCTTCCTCCCTTCCCTGGTCCTCCACTCAGCCATCATATTAATGCTAACTGTATTCCCTGTGCCGTGCTCCCTATCCTCATGCCCAGCTATCAACTACTAATTTGTATTTCTTTAATCCTTCACCCCATTCTCCCAGCCCCCCAACCCCCTCCCCTCTGTCCGTCACCAAATTGTCCACTATATTTGTGAGTCTGTTTTTAATTAGTTTGTTCTTTTTGTTCCTTAGATTTTACATATAAGTGAAATCATATGGTATTTATCTTTCTCTGTCTGACTTATTTCATTCAGCATAAGAACCTCTAGGTCCATCCATGTCATTGCAAATGGTTTTCTTACATTTTTAAATAAAAATTTGGAAAGGATGAAATGTCACTTTATAACTTCCTTTATTTAAAAATATGCTAGAGAGATAGAATTGCCACCTGAAGAGACAGAATTTTTAATTTACATTGACTAAGCTATATTATTTTTTCCAAATTTATTGAGATATAATTGACATTTAACTTTGTATGACTAAGAAATATACACTATGATGGTATGATATACATACACAGTGCAAAATGATTACTACAATATGATTAGTTTCTACTTCTATCACTTCACATAATTAATATTTTGTGTGTGTGGTAAGAATATTTCAGATATACTCTCTTAACAGTTTTCAAGTATATAACATTGTTAACTATAGTTAAGCTGTACATAGATCCCCACTACTTATTCATCTTATAACTGGAAGTTTAACCAACATCTCCTCATTTCTTCCACCCCCTATTGGCTGGCAACCAGCATTCTACTCTCTGTTTCTATGAATTCAACACTTTTAGATTCCACAGATAAATTATATCATACAGTATTTGTCTTTCTACATCTGAGTTATTTCACTTAGCATAATGTCCTCAAGGTCCATCAATGTTATGACAAATGGCAGGATTTCCTTATTTTTTATGACTAAATAATATTTTATTATATATATTTACTGTATTTTCTTTATTCATTAATTTGTGAGTAGATATTTAGGTTGTTTCCATGTCTTAACTATTGTGAATTATGCTGCAATGAAAATGGGAGTTCAGATATCTCTTTGAGGTAGTGATTTCATTTCATTCAGATAAATACCCAAAAGTAGGATCATTGGTAGTTATATTTTTAATTTTTAAAGGAACCTCCATACTATTTTCCATAGTGACTATACCAATTTACATTCCTTCCAGCAGTGCAAAAGGGTTCTCTTTTCTCCATAACCTCACCAACATTAGTTATCTCTTGTCTTTTTGTTAACAGCCATTCTAACATGTGTGAGATACTATTTATTATAGTTTTGATTTGCATTCCCCTGATGATTAGTGATGTTGAGCCTATTTTTTAATCAGTTTTTTTTTTTTTTTTGCTATTGTATGAGTTACTCATCTATTTTGGATTTTTAACCACTTATCACCTTACAGATATTTTCTCCCATTCCATAAGTTGCCTTTTTATTTTGTTGATTATTTCTTTTGCTGTGCAGGACCTTCTTAATTTTATGTAGTCCCACTTGTTTATTTTTGCTTTTGTTGCTTATGTCATATCCAAAAACTTGTTAGCAAAACCGATATCAAGAAACTTTTTTCCCTGTTTTCTTCTAGGAGTTTTATTTTTTGAGGTCTTATTTAAGCCTTTAATCCATTTTGAGTTACTTTGTGTGTGGTATAAGATAGGGGTTCAATTTCATTCTTCTGCATGTGAATATCTGATTTACCTAGCACCATTTTTTGAAGAGTCTATCCTTTCCCCACTGGTAATTCTTGGCTCACTTGTCTAGTATTAGTAGATCATATATACATGGGTTTATTTCTGGGCTCTTGCTTATGTTCTGTTTATGTGTCTCTTTTTATATCTGCACTATATTGTTTTGATTACTATACCTTTGTAACATAGCTTGAATTCAGGAAGCATGCTGCCTCCATCTTTGATCTTCTTTCTCAGGATTGCTTTGGTTACTTTGAGTCATTGTGGTTTCATACAAATTTTAGGATTTTTTTTCTGTTTCTATGAACAATGCCAATGAAAATTTGACAGGGATTACATTGAATCTATAGTTGACATTAGACAGTAAACATATTTTAATAATATTAATTTTTAAAATTCACAAACATAGGTTATCTTTCATTTCTCTGTATCTTCTTCAGTTTCTTTTATCAATGTTTTGTAATGGTCAGTGTATAGACCTTTCACCTCCTTGATTAAATTTATTCCTATTTTGTTTTTGATGCTACTGTAATTTAAATAGTACTTTGTTTTTCTTTTAGATATTTTATTGTTTATGTACAGAAACTTATTATTGTATGTTGATTTTGTATCCTGTTACTTTATGGAATTCACTTATTTGATCTAACAGATTTGTTTTTTTGTTTTTTGTTTTTTTTGAAGTAAGGATTTTCTACATACAAGATCATGTCATCTGCAAATAGATAGTTTTAATTCTTTCTTTCTGATTTAGATGGCATTTTTTTCTTTTCTTGTCTAATTGCTCTGGCTAGAACTTCTGGTACTACACTGAATTGGCATGGTGAAAGAAGGTATCCTTGTCTTATTCCTCATCTTAGAGGAAAAGCTTTCAGCATTTTACCATTGAATGATATTAGCTGTCATAGAAGGCCTTTGTTACATTAAGGTATGTTCTTCTATACCCGATTTGTTAAGAGTTTTTAATTATGAAATGATGCTGTATTTTGTCAAATGCTTTTTCTGCATCTATTGGATGGATGATCATGTGATTTTCATTTTTTATTCTGTTAACATGGTATATTCTATTTATTATTTGTATATGTTGAACAATTTGTTACATTCTTGTAATAAATCTTTCTAGATCAAGGTATATGATCTTTTTAATGTGCTATTGAATTCTGTTTGCTAGTGTTTTGTTAAGAATTTTTGCAGCTGTATTCATCAGGGATGTTGACTTCTAGTTTTCTTTTTTGTAGGGTCCTCATCTGGCTTTGGTATCAGGAAAATAATGGCCTTGTACAATGATTTGAAGAATGTTCCCTTCTCTTCAATTTTTTGGAAGAACTTGACAGGGATTGGCATTAAGTCTTCTTTAAATGTTTAGTAGAACTCACTAGTGAAACCATATGGTCCAAGGCTTTTCTTTGTTGGAAGGTTTTTGATTCCTTATTCAGTCTCCTTACTTGTAATTGATTTGTTCAGATTTTCTACTTCTTTGTGATTCAGTCTTGGTAGGTTGTATGTTTCTAGGATTTTATCCATTTCTTTCAGGTTATCCAATTCACTGTCCAGCATATCCATGCTATAAACACTAACTGCCAGTTAGTCACTTAGTAGCCATCTCAGCTATCAGATTGACTATCATGGTATCACAGCACTTATGTTCAAGTAACCCTTATTTTACTTAATAATAGCCCCAAAGTGAAAGAGTAGTGATGTTGCCAGAAGCCATAAAGAGAAGCCATAAAGTGCTTTCTTAAAATGAAATGTTATGTGTAGATATTTAAAAAAAAAAAAAAAACATGATCTGTATAGGGTTTGATACTATCTATGGTTTTAGGGATCTACTGGGGGACTTGAAACATATCCCTTGTGGATAAGGGGGAACTTCTGTAGTTTGTTCTTTTTCTAATTCTTTGAGGTATAAAGTTAGGTTGTTTTGTTGAGATCCTCCTTTTTTCTTAATTTAAATGTTTATTACTATAAACTTTCATCTTGGAACTATTTTTGCAGCATCCAGTAGGTTTTCATATGTTGTACTTCTATTTTCATTTGTTTCAAAATATTTTTTTTATTTCTTTTTTGACCCTTTGTTCTCATATTTGTGAATTTTCCTGTTTTTCTCCTGTTATTGATTTCTAGTTATCATTGTGGTCAGAAAATATACTTGTTATAATTTTAATCATCTTAAATTTACTAAGACTTGTTTAGCAATTTAACATATGATCAATCCTGGGGAAAGTTCCATGTGCACTTGAGAAGATGTGTTCTGCTCTTATTGGATGGAATGTTCTGTAGATGTCTATTAGGCTCAAAGTATAGTTGAAGTCCAATGTTTTCTTATTGATTTTGTGTCTAGATGATCTATCCATTGTTGAAAATGAAGTATTGAGGTCCCCTGTTATTGTATTTCTGTCTAGTTCTCCCTCCAGATCTGTTAGTATTAGCCTGCTATTTCTAGGTGCTCCAATTTTGGGTCATAATTATTTATAATTATTATATCCTCTTTGACCCCTTTATCATTATACAATGACCTTATTTGTTTCTTATTATAATTTCTTCTTAAAATCTAATTGTATAACAAAAGTATACCTACCCTGCTATTTTGGTTTCCCACTTGCATGGAATATATTTTTCCACCCCTTCACTTTGAGCCTATGTGTGTCCTGAAAAATGAGGTGAGTGTCTTGTAGGCAGCATATAGTTGGGTCTTATTTTTTTTATCCATTTAGCCACTCCATGCCTTTTGATTGAAGAAAATCCATTTACATTTAAATTACTGAGAGGTAAGGACTTACCAATGTTATCTTAATAATTATTTTCTAGTTTTCTGTATTTCCCTCGCTCCTTTCTTCCCCTTTTGCTGTCTCCCTTTGTGAATGAATGATGTTCCATAATGACATGCTTTGGTTTCCTTACCATTATCTTTAGTGTATCTACTGTAGGTTTTTGTTTTGTGGTTCCATGAGGTTTACAAAAAACATCTTATAGAGATAATGGTCTATTTTAAGCAGATAACAACATTCGATAGCATACAAAAACTTTTCCCACACACACATCCATTTTTTTGATGTCACAGTTAACTTTTTTAATACTATAAATCCATCAACAAATTATTTTAGCTATAGTTATTTTAAAAACTCTTATCCATTTATCTTTTACTAGAGTTAAGTGATTAACACACTATAATTCAGTATGAGAGTATTCTGAATTTCACTATATGTATACTTACCTTTAGCAGTGTCTTTTATGTTTTCATGTTACTAATTAGCACCCTTTCATTTCAATCTGAAGAACTCTTTTCAGTACTTCTTGTAAAGCAGATCAAATGGTGATATACTACCTTAGCTTTTGTTTGGAAGGTATTTCCCCTACTTTTCTGAAGGATAATTTCAGAAATCCACTGATAGCCTTATGAAGGTTCCTTTGAATGTGAGTTTCTTCTCTTGCTGTTTTAAAAACCTTCACTTTGTCTTTGATTTTAAACAGTTTTGTTATAATGTGTCTTGGAAAAGATCATCTTGGGTTGAAATTTTGAGGGAACCTATAAGTTTCATGAACTTAGGCATCCAAATTCCACTCTAGCTTTGAGAAGTTCTTAGCCATTATTTCTTTAAATAAGCTTTCAATCCCCTTGTCCTTCTTTTCTCCTACTGGTACTTTAATAATGTATGGGTCATTTTTGTTAATGGAATCCAATAGTTCATATAGACTTTCTTCACTCTTTTTTTTATTCTCCTCTGACTGAATATTAAAGGACTTGTCTTTTATTTCACAGATTTTTTTTCTGTTTGATTTGGTCCACTGTTGATACCCTCTACTGTATTTTTATTTCATTCATTGTATTCTTCAGCTCAAGAATTTCTGTTTGGTTCTTTCTTATTATTTTTATCTCTCTATTAAACTTCTCATTTTGTTCATGTATTTTTTCCTGATTTTGTTTCATTGTCTTTCTGTGTTTTTTATAGCTTACTTATTGAGCTCCCTTAAAACATCTATTTTGAATTGTTTATCTAGAAGAATCACAGATCTCCATTTCTTTGGAATAAGTTACTTGAAAATTATTGTATTCCTTTGTTGATATCATGTTTCCTTGATTTTCCATGTTCCTTGAAGTGTAGCATTTCCATCTTCATATTTAAATTGATCACCTCCTCTAGTCTTCACTTACTGACTTTGGGAGACATATAACTTCTGCTAGCCATATTAGGGATTTTGAGGCTTTCTCAGCCTTTTTCTAAGGATACACTTGCTCCACACTTATTATTCCCTCTTGGGGGAAATTCTGAAGATTGTATGCCTTCTCTAACTTCCTCAAAGCCAGGCCCAGTACAAGAGCCTCTTGTTTGCTTTCTCTAAGGTAGTGCTAAATGCTCATGTTTGTGTTCTTTTTTCCATCTCACAGAGTTGGGCCAAGTTTTTGCAGATGCTTATTGGGAGAACCATCAGGTGACACATCCCTAGCAGCTTGAAGGCAAGCTTGCTGATGGAGTCTGAGAAGCTGTTAGTAGGAACCACATCCTTTGATACGTTCTATTCTGAGCCCTAGTTGCTGTTTTCTCAGCTGCTCACTACCCCTCATTTGGGCAGTTCACAAATCACTGTTCTGGATGTGGTAAGAAAGATATGGGCCTCATTGGCAGTGAACTGCAAGGCTGCAAAGCCAGAAGCTTAATCACAGGCTCTGACTTTCCCTCATGGGAGAAATTATGTGTTGAGAAAGTCAGTCTTGGCATTGAGCTGTGCCACCTTAGGAGACAGATAACATGAGTAAAATGAAACTACTATTCCTCTTATCTTCTTCAATGCATCCAATCTTGAATTATTTTTTCTGCCCTAATCAAAAGCTAGAATTTCTCAGCTGGACTCCCAGACCTCTGCAAAGGTACTTTCATTCATGAATGATTGTCAGAATTGCTCTTCTTTGGGGAAAACATGGTAGAAATCTCCCCTTTCACCATTTTGATTTCAAGATTTTTTAACTCACTATTTGGATCAGCTGAAAGAAAACATAGAAAATTAAATAAATCATGGAAGACTAATACTAAATTTGGGAAAGCAAATTTACCTTGATAGATTTTTGCTGATAACATTGCTACCAAAACATACAATTGTTATAAATTTTAGGTTTGAAGTACTATAGTTCCCAAAACCAGAGTCAATGACCTATTCCTATCTATTGACCTTCTATAAAAAAAAAAAATACTTATTCCATTTAACATTCTCTTGATTTCTTCTTTAGGGCTCAAGAGCTTGAATATGAATGGAAGTAGATGGTGGTGACTGTATCAAAATGTTATGAATGTATTTAATACCAGTGAACTATATACTTAAAAATGGTTAAAATGATAAATTTTGTTATGTGTATTTTACCACAATTTTTTTAAAGTTCTTGAGTGTAATGGGAAAAAAATTAAACCCAGTGTTCTATTATAATTCATAATTTTTCAACCACCCAGAATCTTTATTCTTCATTTAATACACCATAGCTTAAATGAGATTTGGTCACTAATGAAGAATGAGCAGGGGTCATTATTCCCAAATATTTAAGCTTATTTTCTCATCACAATGAAAAAACAAACCATCCCTTCCTCTGGTCATGGAATTTCAAAACACAGAGTCTCTCAACATTGAATTTGTGCACTATTGGCACATCAATACCTTCAAAAAAGTATTTATCTGAACTCAAGAATTCCCTGTGAGAATGCCCAATCAATTCTGATAGGGAGGATGACCTAAAAATGTTCTGAGGGCCTCAGCCAGAGACTATGTAAAGGATCAAGCAGCAGACCAAGAAAAGAACTCTAAGCAAAACATATTGGAGACACATATATCAGATTTGGGAAACTCAAAAGAAGAGCATGAGAAGAGCTCCTAGCAAAGAACTAAATGATAAAAATGGAGGAGACTGAAAATTCTCTGATTCTGCAACCAGACATAGGATTTGCAGATAGTGATCTTCAAGAAACTCCTGACTCTAGATCATAGATACATAAGAAATCTGAAGCACTTCCACAGCAAATTATTGCCACTATTGCCATTAAGATCTTGATGAGAACAAACCATCAAAATTCCAAAAGGATCACAAAGAGAAGTTGATCAGTTTAAACCATGTGGTATGGAAGGAACTTGAGAAGCAGGTCAGTGGATACTATCTAAGAACCTGCAAGAACATGGTACAGGGGAGAACACAAAGGCCTCAAAATAACTAGAGAGTTAAGACCACTATGAGATAATAAGACTTTCTTAGATGGAACGGAATCTGATAAGGACTCTGTAAGTGAAGCTATTTTGGATACAGATTGGAGAGAAGCTGGAGCTGAGGAACTGATAAGAAATTCCAAGACAAGAAATCTGTACTCCTACCAGCTCAGCAGTGTTGTCAGCCATAAGGGAGCATTCCCTAATCATGCTGTTACATTAGTGATGGGTTCAAAATCAAAAGGCAAGTTTGGTTCACTTATATGACTAGAACAACTTGAATCCAAGAAGTTTCTGTGCTGAGTGAATGAAATATGAGCTGTTACATTATTTTTTATATGAACAAAATCTTTAATATACTTTTGGAAACAGCAGAAAACTCCTAGCCACTTAGTATCAAAGTGAGGAGGACCATTTAGCAATGGTGGTGAGATTTGTGGGCTGGCATGCATACATATTCACTTCTATTATATTGCTTTTTTTCTCCACCTAAGAAGTAGGAACCTTACACAACGCTGGAGAGACAAATAGCACTACCCTAAATCAAAAGGCAGGAAACTGTATGCTAATTCTACAGGAACCCTTGGCTTTATAGTTTTTTCTGATATGTCTCCTTTCTGTATTCTAGGTACTTAACCATGTTCTTAGATATATGTATTTCTGGGTTACATTAAGTAGACCAGAGACTAACCTAAAGGTGTGTTTTGTGCAAATTTATTTTCTGCATATTTGAAATGTTTCATAAAATGAATCAATTCATACACATGAGAAATTGCACATGTAACCAAAAGTTTCTGATCTGTGATTAATAAAGCAACTGGAAACCTAGATCTCTATATAATATTAATATCATATTGTCTTGTTTACAAAACTTTTTTAATTTAAAAACATTTTATGACTGTGTTACCACTTTTTTATTTGCATAATAGCCCTCAAGAAATAAATTATTGGTGCTTTGTCCATTGTAAACACTATGAGCACTTTTTGTCAAAGTAAAAAGCAAATAAATAGCTCATATTTTTAAAAATATTTTAAATAAAAATATTTTTTAAGTATATGGGAATGACACTTAGTTACAGTGACAAAGCTAAAACAAAGCTCCAATGCCCCTTGGCCCTGTTGCAGGGCTGTCCCTCTGGACCATGCCACCTTTATAGTTAGCACCACAATATAGCCTCACTTAAGTGGACAAGCATGTGAACATCTCTTTTCTCGAGTTGACCATAGTGGGGTATCCAAAGCCATGTCCCTGAACCAGGTTGGGATGTTCCCTCCCTCAACACCAAAAACATGGTAAGGCCTGTTTGGACAGGGTGTTGTCAACATCTAAGGGAGGGCTAACATTAAAGTCAGGTTGCTGCTTACAGTTGTGAAGGATGTGCACTGCACAACCTTTAAGACAGCCACTCATATTGTAGATATTATAGGTTAGGTTTATATATTTATTATGACAGTTTTCTGGCCCAAGTATCTTGAAAAGGGCACACAAAGGCCCTATATGGGCTATAGTGGGACAAAGTCTGCAAGAGCATCAGTGGAGTAAGTTGACTAGGATAGGATCAATAAAGAAAACACATTGATATAGAAAATGACCAGGCAGATGTATGATGATCAGGGCTAAGGCTGGTACCCAAGAAGTGGATGATGAGTAAGAAAGAGATGAAGATGAGGAGACAATATATGAAGTCAGTTCTTTTGAGAAATTGGCTTGTAAATGGGGAGAAAAGAAATGAAATAGTTGAAGGAGAGCTGCAATCAAAGGAAGGCTCTTGTTTTGGCTTGAAGAAAAGGAGACAGTAGAGCTTCACTGTATGATGATGAGAAGATCATGCGAGAGGGAGAGATCAAAAGGGATAATGAAAGGACTAAAAGCAAAGTCCATGAGAATGCAAGAGGGGTGAGACAAAAGGAGGCAAGGATGGGAAAATAGGACGTTTATAGATGGATGGAATGATGAGGGCCTTTCCTCTCATCCAATAGTTCATCTTGCTCAGTGAAGTCATGAGAACTATGGCTGTCAGCATTTATGTGGTATACAAATCCACCGAATTGATCTATAGGAAGAAACTTATCCAATAAGAAGAAAATGAGTTCAAAGGATAGAGCACTGACCTCTGAGAAGCTAAAGGGGAGAAATAGGATAAAATTATGAAGGATCCAAAACCAACACATTTTCAATGTTTTTCTTTTCCTTTTCAGGTGGTTTTTGCTCTTACAGATTTTGTATTAGAAAATCTTGGAAAACACTTTATAGAGACACCACCTATGGATCTGCCTACTCTGTATCAAGATATGTCATGCAACACCCCCCTGGTATTTATCTTAAGCACAGGCTCAGATCCCATGGGCGCATTTCAGAGGTTTGCCCGGGAGAGCGGATATTCAGAACGGTAAGGTCACATTGTGCAGTTTTATCAACTCATATGAACATCTCCTTGTTAAAATATGTATTTTATGTTCCTTCTTTGGAGCATGAATTCCTACATTCAGATATCTCTTACTAAATAAATTAAGATACATTAATATTTCACTTTGTATGTTGCTAAAATGGGGTCAAAAATCATAAATGCCAACTCTGAGTTCCAGTCAAGATGGCAGAGTAGGTAAATGCTGTGTTTGCCTCCTCCCACAACCACATCGAAATTACAACTAAACTAAAGAATGCTCATCATTTGGAGCTGCCTAAAGTCTAACTGAACAGAAATCCTACAACTGAGGTCACAAAGAAGAGGCCACTTCGAGACTGGTAGGAGAGGCAGTGACGTGAAATGGGCTTGTCCCACTCCTGCATGTGGTGGTGGAGAATCAGGAGAAATATCTTAGCTGCAGAAGTGTCCCCTGAGGAGCAAGGGGTCCCAGCCCCACACCAGGCTCCCCAGCCCAGGATTCCAGTGCCAGAAAGTTTTTACAACTTCTGGCTGTAAAAATCAGCAGAAATTGCAGCTGAATAAGGAGGAAGTCTAGAGAAAGCCAAAGTGCTCCTCTTAAAAGACCCACCTATGGACTTACTTGGTGATGGGTTCTCTTGCTCTCAGCTCCAGTGCTGGGGCAGCATTTTGAACATTGCTAGGCACATACGGGGAGGAACTGAGTTGTCTGGCTTCAGGGTGAGGGCCAGAGGGGTGGCTTTCTACCAGACAGAAGTGCTGGCAGAGGACATTGTTCCTTTATTGAGCCTTTCCCCACCCAGCTTACAGACCCAGGTGGGTGCCATATCTGAGTCTCCAGCAAAACACTATTCACCCACCTAAGTCCAACTAGCAGGCCCACCCAAGCTACTTCCAGGTGATTTTCCACACAAATGGCCTGTCTTGGCTCATAATGCAAACTTTCCTAAAATCTCTCAAAGGTTCATAAAGCCTAAACAAGCAGCATCTGGCCTCAGCGTGCCCCATCTCTATTGCTGAGTAGCCCCAACCCTGGCACTAGCGGCAGGTGGCTTCAATTTGTGGCTTGGTCTCTGAAGGCACTTCAAAGCACAGTGCACGTGGCTGCCTACTGCCAGTTGCTTGGTGACTCATGCCAGGTGGCCCTGGCAGGGCACAGGCTACAGCTGAACTTGGCCTGAGGCACACCCCTTCATGATGCCCCTGCCTGCATGCCCAGTAGCCAGCTTCAGTCTGAGCCAGAACACTACCTGGGGTCACATCTGAGGATAACACACTCAAAGGGTGGACAAGGCAAGCACTAGAGCCCTGCTAAAGCGAATCCTGCTCTATAGGGTAAGGCCCTGCACAACAGCTCCTCCAGTGGTCACAGCCAGTCATCACAACCAACCAGCCTGAAGGTCAGAGCCTCCCACCGATGAGCAAACACCAACCAAGGCTCAACTACAACAGGAGGGCACACACAACCCATACAAGGCACATTCCTGGAGCATCCAGCTTAGGCGATTGGGGAAGACTGCCACTGGATCCCACAGCACACCTACTACATAAGCCTAGTCTACTAAGACCAGGAAACATAACAGCCCTATCTAATACATAGAAACAAACACAAGTAGGCAACCAAAATGGAAAACCAAAGAAACACGTCCCAAATGAAAGAATAGAATAAAGCTCCAGAAAAAAAACTAAACAAAATGGAGACAAGCAATCTACTAGATGCAGAGTTCAAAACACTTGTTGTAAGGATGCTCAGTGAACTTATGGGAAGAGTAGAGGAACTCAGTGAGAACTTCAACAAAGAGAAGGCAGAAAAGCAGAGATAGAAAACAAACAAGAACCAATCAGAAATGAAGAATATGAAATGAAGAATACCTTAAGAGGAATTAAAAGTAGATTAGATGAAGCAGAGGATCAAATCAGTGATTTAGAAGATAAGGTAGCAGAAAACACCCCATTGGAAGAGCAACAAGGAAAAATAATCCAAAAAAGTGAGGATAGTTTAAGGGGTTTCTGGGACAGTATCAAGCATACCAACATTTGCATCGTAGAGATACCAGAAGGAGAAGAGAGAGCAAGGAATTGAAAACCTATTTCAAGAAATTATTTCGGAAAACTTCCCTAATGTGGTGAAGGAAATAGACCTACAAGTCCAGGAAGTGCAGAGATTTTCAAACAAGATGACTCTAAAGAAGCCCACACCAAGACATATCATAATTAAATTTCAAAGGTTAAAGACAAAAAGAATCTTAAAAGCAGTGAGAGCAAAACAGTTACTTACAAGGGAACTCTCATGAAACTGTCAGCTGATTTCTCAACAGAAACGTTGCAGGCCAAAAGGGATTGGCATAAAATATTTAAAGGGATAAAAAGCAAGGATCTATAACAATTATTCTACTCACCAAAGCTATCACTGAGAATAAAAGGACAGATAAAGAGCTTCCCAGACAAAAAAATAGCTAAAGGAGTTTACCATCATTAATACAGTATTAAAGGAAATGTTAGAGGGACTTCTTTGAGAAAAAGAAGAAAAAAGAAAAAAAATCAAAAATATGAATAATAAAATAGCAATAACTTCATATCTAGCAACAATTACTTGCACTGTAAATGGACTAAATGCTCCAGTCAAAAGATAAGGTTACTAAATGGATAAGAGAAGGGTTAAAGAAGTACAAATTAATAGTTGATAGGTGGTCACGGGGATGGGGAGCACAGCATAAGAAATGCAGTTAGCATTAATGTAATGGCTAGGTGGAGAGCCAGAGGAGAGAAAGAGAAATTAGGGAGATCGTTTTATAAATTATATAAATGTCTTACCAATGTACCATATACTTGAAACTAATAATAAAATAAATTTTTTAAAAAAATAAGACCCTTATATATGCTGCCTACAAGAGTCTCACTTCAAATCAAAAGACACACACATACTGAAAGTAAAGGGATAAAAGAAAAAAAAGATGTTGCATGAAAATGGAAACAAACAAACAAAAAAGCTAAGGTAGCAATACTTATGCCAAACGAAATGACTTTAAAACAAAGGCTATAACAAGAGACAAATAAAGATTCAGTGATCCCACTTCTGGGTATTTACCTGAAGAAATTCAAAACACTACTTTGAAGGGACATGTGAATTCATATGTTCATTACAGCATTATTTACAATAACCAAGATATGGAGGTTACCTGGGTGTTCATCAAGAGATGAATGGATAAAGAAGAGTTGTTATATATATAAACAATGGAATATTACTCAGCCATAAAAAAATTGAAATCTTGTCAACTGCAACAACGTGGATGGACTTAGAGGGTATTGTGCTGAGTGGAGTAAGTCAGACAGAGAAAGACAAGTGGAATCTAGAGAACAGGATAAACAAACAAACAATAGAAACAAGCTCATAGATACAGAGAGCATTTTGATGATTCTCAGATTGGAAGGGTAGGATGGGTGAAGGGGGAAGGGATTCAGAGGTACAAATTGGTAGTTATAAAATAGTTATGGGATTATAGAGTATATCATGTAGAATATAGTCAGTAGTAGTATAATAACAATGTATGGTGTCAGATGGGTACTGGATTTATCATGATGATCACTTCATAAGTTATATAAATGTCTAATCACTGTGTTATACACCTGAAATTAATATAATATTATATGTCAACTATAACTGAATATATTTTGAAATCATAAAAACAGATATAAACTTCATTTGAGAAAGGGGAGGTCATTTAAAATGTTAAAGTATAATAATCTAGTGATCAAAACTTATTTGTTATTTAAGATATTTTTTAATGTAACCGTAAAAGAACTATATGGTCTACCCTGTATGCCCAAATGTTCAAAAAGAAATCTATAGCTCTTTATATTGTATTATTAATCTCATCTTTCTCGTGAACCTCTATTCTGCGGGGTAATATGTGTAAGGAAAAAGTTTAAACTTATGCATTTACATTATTATATTTTCT
Source organism: Eidolon dupreanum (assembly GCA_028627145.1). NCBI lineage: Eukaryota > Metazoa > Chordata > Mammalia > Chiroptera > Pteropodidae > Eidolon > Eidolon dupreanum. Next base: position 52,757,911 of record CM053515.1, on the reverse strand, counting down.
TCTGATTTAAATGTCTCTAGGGTAAACTGATTTGATTTCTTTCTCATAAAAGATCAGTATTCCTGACTTCTTCTCACCCTGATTCTCCCCAAGATGATGTCCAGATGAGTAGGAAAGTGCATAAGGCCACTAGGTGGCAGGGGAGAGTAGGGGAGTTTCATATCTACAAAGTAATCTCCAGCTCTGACAGGCCCCTGCATGGGATGGCTGGTCTGGCCTGGTCCCTGGATTAGGGTTTATAAAATGATGGATTCCACCTGTTCATTTGGAATTCATAGTCTGTTTTAGTCAGCCTTCTCCCAAGAAACAGAGCCAATTGTGTGTGTGTGTGTGTGTGTGTGTGTGTGTGTGTGCGTGCGTGCATGTGTGCATGTGTGTGTAATATGTATATAATATAGTATATATATCACGTATATATAAAATATAAAAAACAATTGGTTTTCATGATTATGGAGGCTGAGAAGCCCCAAAATCTGCAGTCAGCAAGTTGGAATCCCAGGAGAGCCAAGGTGTAGTTCCAGTCCAAGCCCAAAGGCCTGAAAACCAGAACTGGTGATATAACTTCTCATCTGAAAGCCAACAGGCTCAAGACCCAAGGAGAGCCAATGTTTCTGTCTAAATCCAAACACCTGAAAAGACCGATGCTACAGCTCAAACAATCAGTCAGGAGGAGTCCCCTCTTACTTGGTCTTTTTGTCCTATTCAGGTCTTCAGTTGATTGGTAAGGCCCACCAATCTAACTTACTGTCTACTAATTCAAATATTAACCTTATCCAAAAACACTCTCACAGACTCACACAGAATTATGTTTGGCTAAATGTCTGGAAACCGTGTGACCCAATCAAATTGACACATAAATTTAACCATCAAATGGTCTTACACATTTGCCATTGATTCTGAAGTCTTAACAAATAATTAGTATACAGAACTATTAAGAACTCCAGTGAATTAATAAGAAAAAGAAAACAATCCAATAGGAATAAAGACAAAAATATGAAGAGTAAATTATCAGAAAAGGAAACCTAAATGCCTGATAAACATATGAAAAGATGCACAACCTTCCTCATAGTTAAGAAACACCAAATTAAAACCATAAGAAAATGTCATTTTATACCAATCAAATTGTAAAATGATGGCAAAGATATAGAACTATGGAAACATTCATATTGCACTTGGGAGTGAAAAATTGGTTAAAATCACTTTGAAGAGTAATCGACAGTATATAAGTTGAAGATGGCACCCCTTATATGCCAACAATTCCCTACTGAATTTACATCCTAGAACAGAATCAATCACATATGTGTAAGGAGCCATGTCAAGAACATTTGTAAAAACATTGTTTATAATAACCAAAAACACTGGAAACAACCAAAATTTCAATCTAGAAAATAGTTATATAAATTATGATATATTCATAAAATTGAATACAATACAATATAGCCTTTCAAATGAATATACTGGAACTATGTACATCAATATGGATGAGTCATACAAACTAATATTGAGCAAAAAAAGTTGCAGAAAAGGCATATAATATTGGAGAAGTATGATAAAATGTGCAAAATTTTAAAACATGTTATTTAGAAATTCATATTTTTATAATAATGGTATAAAGAAAGGTATATTAAATCCTGAATAGCAGTGACCTTGGAAAGTGAAGATTGAGTAATGAGAGAGAAGTGAACAGGGAGAGGCACACTGCAGGTTCAGATCATGTAGATGATATTTTATTTCTTAAGCTGGGTGTGGGTACATGGATACTTATTCTATTGGCTTTAACTTTTGTATGTCTTAAATATTTTACAGCAACTATTTAAGACAAAAGAATTCAAGATAACAATCAGAAAATGGGGAGGAATATTAACAGATAGTTAATGTATGCTAAGTTCTTGCTATATTCAGGAGGAAAAAAGTACAGAATAACCGTATTGCCTTAGAAAGTTTTGTGGTTGAATGGACATGTTGGAATTTTAAGGGATAGCATTAAAATAATAGATAATCTATAGCTTCCAAACCAGCAGAGGGACAAAAATGTATAGTGCAATATTCTAACCTAACATTAGATAGGAAAGAAGAGGAAAAATAAATTTCAAAATAAAACATAGTAAACCAAGAAGTCAAACCAAAGAGTACTAATTAATCCAAATACCTAAATAAATGTAAATGTATCACCTGTGCAAAGATAAAAATGATTAAACTGGATTTTCATAAAATCATTAAACTATATGCCTCTTAGTTTACAACACAAAAATAGGACTAGGAGGTAGAAAATAAAGAGATGCAAAAGATACACTATGCAAATACTAAACAAAAGAAAGCTGTTAACAGTTCCAGTGCATATCACAAAATAAAATATGAGGCAAAAATATACATATTGGAGATAAAAAGGAAAATTTTATGATATACAGAAAAACCCACAAATGAGAAACACCAATTGTAAAATGGTACACAACGCACAAAGTTTGAAATATATAAAGTAAAAACAAGAAATTTTGAGGTAAGGTGAAATTGGTAAATCAACATTAATGCGGAAATTTTAACACATCTCTAATTGAAACTACTATGAAGCACAAAAAAGTTATAAATTGGTAAGAATATAAAATATTCAGCCAATGAAATTCATAGTATAATTAACAACCTTGATCTTTACACTCAACAAATAGAACAAATGCAAAATCTTTAAGTATGCATGGAACTTCAATAAGAATTAACCATGTGCTAAGAAAGACACATATTTCAAAAAGAAGACGAACTTATTCTCTTACCACAATAAATCTTAGAAATCAATATTAAAAGAGTTTTTTAATATCTGGATTTTTTTTAATTGCTCTTCTGAACAATTCATCTGTTAAAGGGAAATCATAATGAAGATTTTTCAATAAGTGGAAGTAAATGACAAAAATAATATTACATATCAAAAACAAGTGAGTTGTAGTAATGAGGCACTTAACATTAAATTTACTCATATTTATGGATTTCCGGTTCCAGCTATGTCAAACTAAGAACTCAGACTAATATTTCCACTAAGAACAGCTAAAAACTCTGGACAAAATATATATATTTAAATGCTTAAAGGTTTGGAGAACAAATAAAGTAGTGAGAAATATTCAAGATAAGAAGAAAACCCAGAACAGTGAGCCCACACTCAAGGAGAGGCATCAGAAGAGGAGTCAAAGATGCTGAGAAGCTGAACAGAACTTTTGAGTGATTAATGGAACAAAAGTGACAAAATTGGAGCGGAGAGCCAACTACGGAGGAAGCTGGTAAATCCCCATTACTATGAGTTAGCACTCTAAAGAGATTCATTAAAAGTCATAAGACCGAGTAAGATACAGACTACTTGTTGAAGAGGTTAAGGTGGCCTGTGATTACTAGTAACTCTAGCTGACTCCAAGAAGATATAAATTTTGCCTAGAGGAACACAAAATCCTAGACACAAAATAAAATAAAAACAAGTACATGAGAAGATCAGAAAAAAATGTTTAAAAAATAAGAAAAACAATATGCAACAGGAACAGAGTAGGGGGTCTCCTGGTAATAGATATATGAGACTGATTTTTAAAGAACATTTAAAATGTTCAAAGAAATGAAAGATTGAGAAAATCGCAGAAAACTGGAATTATTTAAACGTAAACTCCTAGAACTGAAAGATATTCCTAAAATTAAGAATTCAGTAGATCAATTTGATGAGTAAAAAGCATGCAGAAACTAAACAAAGGCAGAAGAGAGTAAGAGACAGAGAAGAGAAGAGCTCAGAGTACTATTTCAAAAAACAATGGCAGAGAATTTTCCGAAACTGACAAAAAAAATCAATCCTCGGATTAAACAAACTCAACCAATCCCAAGCATGATATACAAAAAAAAAAGAAGAAAACAAATCTGCCTAGACCCATCACAGTAAACTGCAGAAAAGACAAAAGTAAAGAAAATATTTTAAAAACAGATTACCTTCAAAGATACAAGATTGCTGTCTACTGATTTCTCTGCAGAAACAATGAAAGCCAGAAGATGTATATTTAAAGTACTAAAAACTAACTACTATCTACATAACATTTTATTTCTGTCAAAAATTCCTTTAAAAATGAAACTAAGATTAAGCCATTTTTAGACAAAAGATGAAATTGACATGGAAATTCAAAATACACTAAGCAGAATACTGGTGAAAATATATCAAAACTTGTCAAATGCACCAAAAGCTAGTATCAGAGAGAAGTTTACAGGTTTAAATGTATATATTAGACAAAAGGCAATCTAAAAGTTAATGATCAAACTCTAATAAAAGGGGAAAAGAACAGAAATTAATAAAATAGACAAGATCTAAAAGACCAGAAGTTTTTTTTTTTTTAAGTTTGGTAAAACATAAATCCCAGCTGAAACTGCTGAGAGAGATTGAGAGGAGATCCAAAAAAAAAACAAACAAAAAAACATCATGAATGAATAAGAGACTATCACTACAGATCAGGGACATTAAAATGATTATAAGAATATATTATTCTTTTAAAAACTCCACCAATGAATTTAAAAAGTTTAATGAAATGGAAAAATGTCTCAAAAACACAACTTAAAAAAACTAGTAAGAATGATTATAGTATCTAAATAGTCCAATATTTTTTAATTGAATTCATTATTTAAAACCTCTCCAGAATTCTGGGTTTATTCCAGCAATGCAAGGATGGGTAAAATATTGAAAATAAATTAATGTAATTCACCTCTTTAAAAGATTAAGGGAGAAAACTCCTTTAAGTAAAGGAGAAAACTATCTCAACAGATGCAGAAAAGGCATTTGTTAAAATTCAACATGGTTCATGGAAAAAAAAATGTCCTAGTAAACTAAGAATCTGGAAATCATTTCTTAGAAAGATAAAATCAGAAATAGGACATTCTTTTACTCTGCTAAAGGTATTTTAGAAATTTTTTAATGGGTTGAGCAAGGTCACAAGACATAAAAACCAGTAGTATTAACATATAATAAAAACAAGAACTCTCATTCATTGCTGGTGGGAACGCAAAATGGTATAGTCTCTTTGAAGACTCTTCGGTGTTTTCTTAAAAAACTAAACACACTCTTATCATTCTATCTAGTAATCACACTCCCTAGTATTTACCCAAGGAGCTGAAAACTAATATCTATAAAAAAACCTGCACACGGATGTTTACAGCAGCTTTATTCATAATTGGCAAAACTCGTAAGCAACCAAGATGTCCTTCAGTAGGTGAATGTGTAAATAAACTGTGGTACAATAAAGTATTAGTCAGTGCTAAAAAGAAAAGAGCTATCAAGCCATGAAAAGACACAGAGGAACTTTAAACACATATTTCTAAGTGAAAGAAACCAATCCAAAAGGTTTATATACTGCATGATTCCAATTATATGTCATTCTAGAAAAGGCAAAACTATGGCAACAATAAAAAGAGAACATTTAGAAATCAAAAAGAAAAAGACAGGTAGGTGGCCCAATAAAAGAAAGGGGAGAAGGAGGGGAGATATAAAAGGGAATAACCAAATGGCCAATAAATAAACCTATGAAAAGGGGAAACAATTTAAAACTTCGATGAAATACCACTATACATTTACCAGGTATTAGCAAAGATGTAGAGAAACATGTACTCTCATCTACTACTGGTAGAAGCATGGAATGGTGGCATCACTTTGGAAAACATTTTCACATTATAAAAAGTTAAACAAGCACATACTCTGTCCAACAGCAGTTCCACTCCTAGGAATATATACAAAATGGAGTGCACATGTATACCCAAAGACGTGTTTGAGAATGCTTATTGCAGCATTGTATGTAATAGCCAAGAACCAATAAACCAAATGTCCATCAGGAGAAGAATGGATGAATAAACTATGGTGTAATCACACAGTAGAATATTATACAGCAATAAAAATTAACACAATAACACACAATAATATAAATTAATCTAAAGAAATAATGTTGAGTGAAATAGAACAAATACAAAAATGTATATACTCTAAGATTCCACTTACATAAAATTCAAAAACAAGCAAAATTAATCTATGGTGTTAGAATTCAAAATAGTTGTTACTCTTGAGAATGAAAAAGGGTACTAATTGGGAGGATGCTGGTTCTTTTTTGTCCTAAGTGGTGGTACATGTGTATATTCACCTTGAGAGAATCCAGTAAGCCATACATTAATGATTTCTGTGCTTTTTCTATATATATGTTAAATTTTAATTTTTTTAAAGTTTTTAAAAACTGATTTATTGTGTTGGAAGTCAGGATAATGGGTATCTTTGGGAAGAAGGAAAGGGAGAAAGGTTTGGAGTGGAAACGGGCATAGATGTATCTGGAGTGTTGGCAAAGTTCTCTTCTCAACCATAGATGTTCATTTGTAATAATTCATAGAGCTATATATTTGGGGTTTTTTGCACTTTTTCATATGTGTGTTATAGTAAAAATGTTTTTTTAAAAAACAAGAAAAAAACATTTGTACATCTATCAGACTGAGGATTTTAAATGTGTGCTAGTTCTAGGCAACAATCAATGATATTTAAATTTTTAATAATTGCATTGCTTAAAAAACCATTACACAGCATTTTGTTGTTGTTCAACTCAGGGTGCAATCAATTTCACTGGGGCAAGGACAAGGACCCATTGCTGAAAGAATGATCAAAGATGCAATGAAATTAGGAAACTGGGTATTTTTGCAAAACTGTCATCTTGCTGTTTCTTGGATGTTGGCAATGGAAGAGCTAATTAAAACCTTCACAGATTCAAGTATGTTGAACTCATAGCATTTGCATAATAATATCATTTTATTAGACTTTCTTGTTGAATCCAATCCTTATAATAAATATTTATTGTAGGCATTGTATTTCCCCATACTAAAGAGAAGAAATTTGAGACTTAGAGAGAGATTTAGTTACACAGCCCAGATTCGAAAAAAAGGTCTTCAAACTCCAGGTTGAGAGTTCGAGTCACTGGGTCATTTCTGTTTCATGTTGCCTTCTATTGGAAGCCTTTTGAAGTAAAAATAGAGTTTATATAGGCATGACAAGAAGTAGAAAAATGAACTTAGGACAAAGAAGGTAATTGAACCTTTCACTGCAGAATGAGAGAAGTAGTGTTTTACCACTACTTGTAACCTCTGTAACTCACATGACAACTAACCATCATATTGTGCCTCATGGCCACACAACCCCCCTCCCCGGGTATACCCAGTATTATTCATAGCTGCTACCACTAATTATAATATCACCACATTTTTTCTTGCTCAAGAAAGTATAATAGGCTGCAAAGAGATAAGTAGAGTTAGAATCTATTCATTTTTAAATGTTGGTATAAAAACAATTGAAACCATAGGAGCTATGTTATTGGTAATAAACAGGGTAGGCCCCATTTCACTACTCTGCCAGGAGGCCATGGGAGAGAACCACCTACCTAGGATATCCAGAGCCCTCTCTCTGGGGTCTTCCTTTGTGCCCTGACCACAGAAAGCTTTCTGGGAAGGTGAAGGTTATGATACTGGTCTTGCAAGTGACTTTACTTACCTATTAAGGTGAAAAGCTGCTCATTTACAGAGTGGCCAGCCTGCTCTGATTACCTGCTTCACAGCCTTCCCCTAAACACCCCTCACTTCCTAGTTCCCCCTTGCCCTGCCTTCCACAAGCTCCTGATAACAAGGATAAAGAGTCATTCAAATCTACTGTCCAGAATCCCCACTCTTTCCACTCTTCTGTAGTGCAGTTAAGAGATGGCCTGCTTCCAGTTGAACCTGTGGCTTAATTCCATTTAAATGATTAAAGAAAAATGACAAGAAGGCCTTAACTACTGTTTAGGGATCCTGATGATTAGGATTATAATTAAGGAAAAATGCTAGGGAACACATCTAAAAAGCAGTGGTACTACATGAACCTTCAGAATATGGAGATGGGGTTAAGCTTCATGATGACCAGGATAAGTGCATGTGCCAGTTCTTCAAGGGTGGGTGGGCTATGGAAGCCAGCAGCAGTTGTTGATAGGTTTTAAGTGACTGCAGCTCAGTAAAGCTTAAGTGGATAGAAAAATCCTCCTCTGGCCCTTGTTACAATCATTTATTAACTTAAACATTTGAGTTCTGATGTTTAACTTGAACTAGTATAAAATAAAATACATTCAAGTAATAAGCTGAAAAGAGAAAATGAACGAAGGAAAAAAAGAAACAAAAACTCTGGACTTAAAATTTTAAGGCCAAGTGGAGTTCTGCCCCCACCACTTCCTAACTGTACATATTACAGCTCCACTCTGGGCCTCAGTTTCCCCAGCTATAAAATTGACTGCCTCACATCATTACTAGAAATCCCATACTAAGATGATTTCTAAGGTTCCATTCCAGCTCTAAACTTCTATGATGTCTATGAAAGTTAAAGTTCTTGATGCTTTAGCAATTATAAGAGAACAAGTATGAGGGAAAATAGGGAAAATATCTGCCCTATCGAGCTTATTTTCCATGAGGGTAGAGAGACAATAAAACTACATAAAAAAAAAAAAAACCATCTAATCGGAGAGTAAGGAGAATCAGAAAGATCAGAATGAAATGCAGGTAGGAAGAAAGGGTAGCTAGCAATTTTAAATGGTATGGTCTGGGTAGACCTCGTTGAGAAGGTGACATTTGACCAAGACTTGAAGAAAGTGAGGAAATCAAAGGAAGAAACACTCTAGACAGAAGGAACAGCTAGTACAAAGGCCCAGGGAGAGGGCAAGTCTGGCATGTTGGAGAAACACCATAATATATGTGTAGTTAAAAATCAATGCCAAGAAAGTCATCTTTGAATATTTGGGAGGATTTATCTAGGGTGTTACTCAAGCCAGCAGACTATTTGGGAGGATTTATCTAGGGTGTTACTCAAGCCAGCAGCCTGTCTTGAGATTTCTGGAACTCCTGTTATCATAGCTAGTCTTGGCTGTGGAAATCAGCTGAGAAAGATGTCCTTTATCTAAAAGCTACATGTGAAAATCAACTCCTAGTCTTAAATTTTTGGTCCTTGTATCATTATGTCTTCTGCTGTTCCTGATGTAGTCCCCCTGTTTCTAGAACTCTCTTAGAAGCATTTTTGAAAAAATATTTTTAAAAATGAATAATCAGGCTAATCTAGTGGATATAATCTTGGAACTTCCATGTTACCTACTTAGTGATCAAAGTACTATATGCTGTGTGTTTTTCAGTTGCTACTGCTATAAAAGCAATAATTCTTTCTATGTTGGTGTTCCTATTTTACAGGGCACCAATGAATGTGTGCTTAGCTGGGAGTAGACTAAAAGGTGTCCTTTTCTTCTAGCATGTAAAGTGTGCAGGTTTGCTTAAAACTCATTCTGTATAAATCAGTTCATTAGGTTTTCCACTGGGGTAAGAGCTCTGCAATTCCTTCTTCCTGTCAAAGTCTTCTTACCAAGGCAGTGTTCTACTGGTCTAGCTCGGCAAGAATAGGAAACAGCACACAGCTTTGCTGGCCATCTGTCTGCTTTGACTTAATAACTTGGCTTAATACAATGTGTGATAGAACATTATTAACCAGAACACATGGTCAATAATGGCCACATCTCTAAAAAGAAGAAAAAACATAGCAATTCAATTCCTAATGTGCACCTTGGATTTTTTTAAGTAAAAATAAGAATCTGTGCTAACTTTTCACTTAGCAATTCTGTAAAGGGTGGGCTATGGAATAATAAATTTTAAGTTCCATGCCAATTCTGTAACATTTCCTGTTACAGTTTTTTGAAATTGAAAGAATGAGGTATAGGCTATGTTTTCTGTACTGACGTGGCACTTATTAAATACTTTTGTACCATGGGGGGAAAAAAACTCATCCTTGGATGATGCCTGTGTCTTCCTGTGATGGGAATGATGATTTTCCCAACATTGCTTTGGCTTTTTGAACCTGGAATAGAGCTATTTCTTTCTTAGGTTCTCTGCCCATAGCTCAGAAAGTAAGTATATTGACTTAACTTCCTGATGTTACATTCCCTTGGTTCCCTTTGCAACTTCTCTGCAGAAGAAAGAAACCCCTTTCTTCTCCATAGGGCTTTCTGACAATATTCATGCAATTTAACTTAACTTGAATAATTTAAAAAAGAAAAACTTCATGAGCATAAATGCCAGTAATTGTCCTCTTTTTCAACTAAAAATTTTCCTCATTTCAGAGGAAAGGCCCTTAACATCTCCATCGAGTGTTTAGAATTAACATGCCTCTAATTTCTTTACTCAAATGTATCAGCATCTAGACTGCCAGACTCTTCTGCACAAAGAGTTTTTGTAAAGATTCCCCACTTCCATTTTAGATCATTTTACAGCATACTTAAAATAGATAAACTAGTCTATAAACAGAGCTTACAGCAATTTTTGCTACCCTATAAAAATTACTTCTTATAGAAAAGTGTTATTAAGACTTAAGCATTTTCTTTTTCTATTGTTTTGTCTTTGTTTTAAACAGATGTTGTTATCAAGGACAGTTTTCGACTTTTTTTAAGTTCCATGCCTAGTAATACATTTCCTGTTACAGTTCTTCAAAATTCTGTCAAGGTAATGTATGCACATGATTGGAACAATGTGGAGCGATTGGCCTCATAGTGTTCACCCAACAGATCCAAGGAGCTCAGGCCCCATGCAGGACCTTGTCAATGTCTGTGCAACCCAGGTAGAGAGGCAAGGGTATCTCTTCATCTGATAGTGAGCAGGGAAACAGTTTCCCAAGTCACTGCCCATCCTTACATGCCCTAGTCCTGATACACTCAACTCTTACCCTCTTACTCTCTACCAAAAATGTCAAGGTTGCAGAGTGTTGAGAACAGGATTCCTCCCAAAGTTAAGGGAATGTTTCAACATTTGAGAGACAGGAAGACCTACAGGCTGCTGAATTTCAGTGCCAGAAGTTTCCAATATGTGAGAAGCCTTTGCATATGTTCACCCAGGGATGATCAATCACAAGGGGAGCCTCTTCCCCTGCCCCCCGCCTTGTCCTACCCCGTGGCATCAAGGCAAAGTGTGAATGATGCCCCATGATAGGATGACTGGAAGATCCACTGCAGATGACATGAACATACTTTCTGGCACATGTTTAGAAAAATAGACACCAAATGGAAGTATCTGAGGTTCTTGTGCAGGTGGTTTACCCACTGTAGGTCTGACGCTACCAGGCTCTGTTCTCCCAGGACTGAGGCTGAGCAAAACACAGAGCAGGCACCAATATGCCAGGAATGTCCCATGGGCATTGGTTATCTACATTTTCTCAATGGCTTCAGTTTATATGTGTTATTCAGAAATAATGCAAATCTATAAAATCACCCTTTCTGCCACGTATGTTCCATCTAAATCCAGGTAACCAATGAGCCTCCAAAAGGCTTACGTGCAAATATCAGACGAGCATTTACTGAAATGATTCCTTCGTTTTTTGAAGAAAACATCCTTGGAAGAAAATGGAGACAAATAATATTTGGCATTTGTTTCTTCCATGCAATAATTCAGGTACACTCGGTTCTGCTTTTTAATAGAAACAAGAAAGTGTGTTTTGTTAACATTTTAAAAAGTAAGAATTAGATGAAAGCTTGTAAATAGCATTGTGAAACACTGAGGGCCTCATTCTGTGTCTGAACTCAAGCAGTTTTAACTTAGTTGCTGATCTCTGTGTTCCCCTGGCCTCAATATCTCACAGCCTCGCCTTCCTACTCTATTCTGATCCAGCTACAGAACACCATCACCTGGATGAATGCAGTCGGTCAAACTCAGAAGCTCAAAACTGATCTCAGCTATGCCTTATTCCCCAAAATCTGCTTCTCCTCCAGAATCTACTTCTGAAATCATGGCCCCATCTATCAGTCACCTACAACCAAAATTTCAGGGTTATTTTTTTCTTCCCTCTTTACACATATATATCATGTCAATCACCAAGTCCTCATTTTTCTTACAGTAATTTCACTCTCACCTATTCCTATTTGAGAGAGTGTACCACCCTTCACAGCTTCCTCCCTGTGACTGGAGCCCCAGTTCTTCTGAAAGATGACCTTCAACTCAGCACTACTTTTGCCTTCCCTCTGTTCAAACCTCACTGCTGCAATCTGATATCCATCCTGAGGCCTTGTATTTGTACTTGAATTCTGACTCTTCGACTACCTATCTTTAGATGACATCTTAATTAGACTGGTTGTCTGGTTTTCAAATGTGTGTAGTCTATGGAGAAAAAAATCAGTATAGAAAAAACAAAGATTAAAGATGCAAGATATGGGATAAGTAAACAGGGTCCAACAGGAGATCCAAGAGGTTGAGATTAGGGACTCTAGGTATAAGATCCTTTTTCTAATAAAAGCAACTGAAATGAAGACATGGTTTAAGATTTAGAGAAATTCTGAGATCAAAAAGAGAGAACATAGGACCAAGCCTTTGGAATAATCATCAGTTTAGAATTAAGAAATTAAGATGAGATAGAGAGAAAACAAAAGAGGGAAAGATTTCATTATGGGAAGTCATGAAACAAGGATATGCTTCCATGTACCAGTCTTCTTTCTAAATGTCACTATAGAGAAGTCAGTATGTAGCCAGAACAGCATGGCATGACTGAAGAGCCTGGGTGATGAGCACTCTCCTTAGAACAGTAGGGGATAGCTCTCTCCACCAGAAGGATGATTAGTGTTAGTATTTTTATAACATAAGAGTCTAGGTGAGATTTTTTTTTTTACCTATTTTGATGGGGAAACATTTTATTTTACTAGGAAGAACAAATGCTCTTTGACAGGTTTATCACATTTCCAGTAACATCAAATTTTCTTTTAGAAATATTGGAGAGGGACCAGTACTAGATGAAGAGGTGCTCCTTGTTTAATGAGAGTAAAAGTGAAAGCCTGGCTGGAGTTGAACTGTGTGACTTTAACTGATTTTACAGAATGAGGTTGCCTAACTTCTATAAAAACCTTTTCATTTTCAATATTTTATACAAAACTAATTTTAACAAATTTTATTTAAGACTGTTTTCATTTTCCATTCCAGGAGAGAAAAAAGTTTGGTCCTCTTGGTTGGAATATCTGCTATGAATTTAATGATAGTGACAGGGAATGCGCTTTACTGAACCTCAACCTTTACTGTCAAGAAGGAAAGATTCCCTGGGATGCACTGATTTATATAACTGGTCAGTATGCACACATGGCGAGGGCATCCGGCTATGTGCCACACACAGCTATTGGTTTATTCTCACGTGGCCCATACAAAGATGATGTCCTCCTCAGTGTTTAAAGATGGTGGTGGTGACTTCTGATATTCCCTTTGTGAAGATAAGACTGATCAGAATATCATAAGAATATTTACACATAGAAAAATGGGGCAGATGTTCCCCCCAAATAGTAATAGCAAAAACTCATATAGCTCTCCCTACATACCGACAATTATTTTAAGCACTTCCCATGAATTAGCAGATTTAATTTTCACAACAAACCTGTAAGATGAGGACTATTATATGTCTGTTTTACACATAAGAAAACTGAAGCATACTGTTTACAAGTGGTGGAGCCAAGATTTAAACCCAAGAAGTCTAGCCTCCAGAGCTTGTGCTCTTAAATTCAAAAGAATATGAACATTAACTGTAGAGACCTGTTGAGTCAGATGTAGTTGTGAAAAAAGGAGAAATATTTCAGGAATTACAATATCTAGCAAATAGCATAGCCACATGGGATCTTAGGGCCAAAATTCAATCCAGTTTGGACCATGTAGGTGCAAATACTGAAGAGATTTACACTGGGAAGTAGAGAAAAGAGAGAGCTCTGGAAGGGGACAGGAAGGGAATGGGTGGTTCTCGTTGGCGAATAAGGGAGATGTGGAACAGCAGAGAAGTATGAGGTGATCTAGAGCCTTGAAAGGCAAATGAAACCTTGGAACATGTTTAAGCAGAGGATAATAAAGTAACAGTGAAAATGGATGAGAACCAATCCTCAGGGTGGACCGAGAAGGATAAGGGGGTTGGCATGGAATTTGAGAGACTATGTTATACTTCTGCCCCCAGCCACTCCAGTGCAGCCAAGATTACTTAACAAAATGGTACTATGGGCAGACTTGCTGGCACCTTCTACTCACCCTGAATTTTCCACTTCCTAGTTTTTTTCTCCCTTCCTTCACTCCTAGAACACTTGAATTTTCAGGTTACCTCAATTTCTAATGCTGTGGAAGTGACTATGTTTTTAAAAGAATAGAAAGGAACAAGACAAAGATATATCCACTCTCACTACTTCTATATTCAACATTGTCTTGGAGGTTCAAGCCAGGGAAATTAGACAAGGAAAAGAAATAAAATCACCCAGATTAGAATGGTAGAAATAAACCTGTCTTTATATGCAGATGACATGATCTTGTGTATAGAAAATTCTAAGAAAGTCTAAATTCACACACACACACACACACACACACACACACACACACACACACACAAAGCAGAAGTAACAAATGAGTTTAGCAAGGTATGGAATATAAGATATATACATAAAAATCAACTGCATTTCTATGCACTATCAATGAATAATTAGAAAATATTTTTTTAATTTCCATCCACAATAACATCAAAAAGAATAAAATACTTAGGAATAAATTTAACAAAAGAAGTGCATACTCATACATTGAAAACTGAAAAGCTTTGCTGAAGAATATTAAAGATGACCTGAATAAATGGAGATGTGTGGCATGCTCATGAATTAAGAAACATAATATTATTAAAATGGCAATATTCCCCAGTCTCACCTTTATATTTAACACAATCCTTATCAAAATTTCATCTGGCAATTTTTCAAAAATTGGCAAGCTGATCATAAAATTTGTATGGAAATGCAAAAGGCTCCACGTAGCAAAAACGATCTTGAAAAAAAAAAAGTTACTTTTCCCGATTTCAAAACTTCTACAAAGCTACAATAATCAAGATAGTGTGGTACCAACATAAGAATACACATCTAAATCAGTGGAACAGAACTGAGAATCCAGAAATAAACCCTTTATGTTTATGGTCAACTGATTTTCAACAAAAGTACCAGGACAAATATCCACAATGATGGAGAAGATAGTCTTTTAACAACTGATTCTGAGACAATTAGCTATTCATCTGCAAGAGAATGAATTTGAATCCTTACACAAAAATTAATTCAAAATGAGCAATATACCTAATTGTAAGAACTAAAACTATAAAACTCTTAGAAGAAAGCATAGAAGTAAATCTTTGTAAACTTAGATTAGGCAATGACTTCTTAAATGATGCAGAAAGCACAAGCAATAAAAGAAAAAATAATAAAATGGACTATCAACATTAAAAACTTTTGCATTTCAACAAATATCAAGAAAATGAAAAAAGAAAGCCACAGACTGAGAGAAAATATTTGCAAATCATATATCTGATAAAGCAGTCGTATACAAAATATGTAAAGAATTCTTACAACTCAACAGTAAGAAGTAAAATGACGTAATAAAAAATGAACAAAGGTTTCAAATACACATTTCACCAAAGAAATATAAATGCCCAATAATCACATGAAAAAATTCACAGTCATTAGGAAAATGAAAATTAAAGTAACTTCACACCCACTAGGATGGCTATAATAAAAAAGACAGATAGTAACAAGTGTTGGTGATGACACAGAGAAATTGGAATTCCCATATATTGCTGGTAGCAATGCAAAGTGGTGCCACTGCATTGGAAATTTTTTTCCCCCTTTTTAATTCCCCCCTCCCACTTTCATCCCTGACCTAAAGATGTTGCCATCTCCCCTAAAGAACTGGATCTCTGAAGGTGGGCGTCTCCTCCCACACATTCACAGAGTGCACTTGGGATCTGGCACACTCGGGGCCTGGCGCACTCGGGGTATGGTCATGGCTCCACCTAGGGCGCAAACCCAGGACCTTCTGCATGTAAACAGACGTGCTAACCACTACACTATGGAGATAACCCCTGGAAATTTTTTTAAATAGACTTACCATATGACCCAGAAATTCCACTCAATGTATATATTCAGGAAAAATGAAAATATGTATGCACAAAAAAAACTTGTAAACAATGTTCATGACAGCATTATTCATAATAACCAAGAAGTAGAAACAACCTGAATGCCTATCAACTGGTGAATGCGTGAATAAAATGTGGTATATCCATACAATAAGATATTATTCAGCCATAAAAAGGAATAAAGTACTGAGACATGCTACAACATGAATAAACCTCAAAAACTTTATGCTGAGTAAAAGAAGCCAGGCACAAAATACCATGTTGTATGATTCCATTAATATAAAATATCTGGAAAAACCAAGTCTACACTCAGACAGAAAGTATATTAGTGGTTGCATGGGGCAGATGTAGAAATGGGCACAAGATCTCTTTTGGGAACTGATAAAAATGTTTAAAATTAGATTTTTGTGATGGTTGTACAACTTTGCATATTTACTAAAAGCTAGTGAACTATACATTTTAATTATGTATTAATACATATATTATACATTTTAATTCATATATAATTTTATGTGAATGTTATGATTTTTAAATTATAGCTCATTAAGATGCTTTTTAAAAGATAGGTGTAATGCTAATTGATATTTGCTAATAATGGAATTTCAGGCAGTCACTTATGGATTAATCCAGAAAATACTGATTAGTATTACTATGATAGTTGCTACAAATACAAAGATAACATAGTTCCTGCCTACTGAAAATTCATGGGGTGAAGAGTGGAGATAACAAATAAATTGTAATATGTTATGATAATTACTAAAATAGAAATGTATGCACAATGCTGTGGGAATTCAGAAGGACCCACTCACACTGTCTAGAGGAATATGGGTAAGTTCCACTAGGGATGCAACAACTGAGCTGGGTGCTGAACAGTGAGCTGGGCTCACCAAGAGAGAAGGCTGGAGAGCACACTGTGCAGAGAGAAAAGTGATGCTTAAAGCCTAATGTTGAGGGTGGCATGACTAGTTATCATGAGTAGTTCAGTAGGGCTTAACCATAGTATGAAGAGGGGATGTGTAATAGAGAGGAGCTTTATCTTCCACAAAACTAAAACGATAAGCTGGGGACACATCCTGAAAGACCTGTGTGTATTGTTAATAAGTTTTGACTCTTCCTTATAAGCAATGGTTGGCAATTATAGTTTTTTATGTTGGCAAGAGGTACAAAATTTATAAAGCTATAATAAATGCAAGATGAAGGATTGAACAAGAGGATATTAGCAATATGGGGTCGGGGGGGAGGGGAGACCAGACAGGAGAGAATAAACAGAAATATTGAGGAGGTTTTAAATATGGGAAGTTATTCAGAAGTAAGGTTTTATGCAGGCTACAGCAATTCATAAGCCCATGAGAGAGATCTGAGCTGAAAGTGAGCAAGGACAAAGTCAAACCCAAGGCTTATCCAGTTTGTAGTGGGCCATCCCCAAGCCAGCCCATGGAAACAGGAAAGGAAGAGAAGGGGAAACCACCACAACAGGATCTGTGGTGCTGGTACCAGGACAGGTGGGGGGCCTGGGTAGACACCCCCTTCCCAAGACCCCTCTTCTGGGAAGACCAACCCAGAAGATTCCTTCCTAAAAGTGAGACTAAAAGTGAGTCATCTACCCTGCATCAAAATGGTAGAGCTCCTTGTGATCCAAGGAGTAATCTAGGAAAAGGATAAAGCTAAATCTTAGTGGAGAAGCACAAAGTCTGCTGATTTGTAAGGAAAATGTTTCTGTGCTCTTCTCAAAATGTAGATATTTTAGTTTGAAACTTTTAGTTTGAAACTCTTTTTAGAATAATGTACTTTGCGGTAACTCTTTCCTCTCATCACTGACTAACTATTGGAGTCTGAGTTTCCCCAGCCATCTTCCTTTCTCAGACACCATCATGTAATTGGAGAAATCTGAGCTTTACATTTCCATCCAGCTCTAAGGATCCATGAGTAGCTTCAAGTTAGGCCAAGGCTAAATGGACTGACCACAAAGACTTAACCCAATTTTGTGTTCCAAGACTTCCCAGAAGGTGACCAAAGAATATTCCCAGGAAAGTACAGCAGCATCTCTTCTTCATTCCCTCTTAGAATTGCTAATAGGGAGCCTTAGCTGCTTGACCATCATCCCTGGTACCTACTTCCCCTCCCCACTCCCTGAATGGCTGATCCAAGACTGACCAGAGGTGCTTCAACAGGAGAGGGAAGATAAGTGTCCCTACAGGGGGTGCAGTAAGGACATTGCTATCTTAGAGGGGATAAATTATTGAAATTCCAAAGACTAAAATAACTTTCCCTTAACTAATTATGTCAGCTCGAAAAAGAATGAAAAAACTTTCTTCCTGACATAATGGAAGAGGTGAAGACGAGAATGAATTAACAGTTAAAAGATTCAGAAATTGACAATGTTAGTATCATCAGTAAATTCCTTCTGAGAACACTACAGTATTGAATACTGAGTTGTAGCAATGGATCTGGAATTTTTCCAAAGAATTATATCAGCAGTAGATTCCATTCCAATGCAGAATACATATCACTCTTGTAATTTTGGGATTACAGTGGAGCATGCTGAAAGTAGCTCTGTGTGGAAAGATAGGATACCAATAAGTTTAATTCCCCATAACATAATTTCTGTAAGGCAAGTTGTCACTTTCACTTTGAATCTATCTTTCCTCTCTAGCTTAATATCAATAATGTATAAGGTATGTATGGAGTTTAGACACCCTGTTGTAAATGTTTTCACTTCATTTTAATCATTCCACCCCCCACCAAAAGCAATGTTTCATGGAAAGTATGTATGTTTTAGAACACTACAGTCAATAAGAAGAAGAGACTCAAAATCAATATTTTGAAGCAAAAACAAAAAAAATAACAAAAACAGGAAGAAAGAAGAAATATGTAAACAAAGCTCTAACTTTAGTTTCAGTTATTTGGAAAAATCAAACTAATTAGGGTAGAGTACATATACTAGATATTTTTCTGCTTTTTTAAAAATTGATTTTTATTCTCTTTTGGGGAAGTAATAGAAGGAAACTCTATTTTGCCACTTCTACTTTCAGTACCAAATAAATGTGTATATAAATAAACCTATTAGAATTGAGACACGTATATCAATAAAAAATAAACAATATGTTTTAAAATGCAAAACTCCTTTTCAGGTGAAATTACGTATGGTGGTAGAGTTACAGACACCTGGGATCAAAGATGTCTTCGCACTATCTTAAAAAGATTTTTTTCTCCGGAAACATTAGAAGAGAATTACAAATATTCTGAATCAGGTGAATGACTTTTCAACATTATAGAAAAGATCTTTTCTAAGAAGTTGTTGACAGCATCTGTCAGTTTTCCATCCAAGGGTTCTCTGTGTCCAGTCCTCACCACCCAGTCCCCATGCCCACTCTATCCCCATGTTTGCCCACATTCAAAACTGGTTTGGTTGTAACAGCACAAAGGTATTCATTGTGCACTATCCACTTTGAATTATTTCTTTTCTAAAATGGGTTGTGTCTTGTCTAAATATGTTTTCAAAGTTATATAAATTTGGGGCCCTTAACAAGGCATGCCTTTCAGTAACACATTCCTGGAGTCTAGAATCTTAAAATGTTCGGGAGGAGACAATCTGAAAGGTTAGGACACTAAACAGATGCTCAAGGCCTCAAGAAAAGGTAAAGAACTAAACACAGCATGGAGGCTCGGGGAAAACAGTCCTTGTCTCTATATGAGGCAGCCTATTATATGCACCATTGAACCAGGCAGGGAAGTACCAAATTTGACAGTACAAAGCTAGTCTATCTAAGACGTATTTGCCTTCTGCATTTTCAATAACAGGCATCTATTTTGCACCCTTGGCTGACAGCCTACAAGAATTTAAAGACTACATTGAGAATCTGCCTTTAATAGATGACCCAGAAATATTTGGAATGCATGAAAATGCCAACCTAGTTTTCCAGGTATGTAGCCCTCAACTTAAAATACATATTCATATTGTGAGTATAAACTTGAAACATCAATAATCACCTCACTAGCTCTGTAAATTATAATATCTTTAAATAATAAATAAATAAATGTTTTGTCTTAACTTTAGCATTTGGTTCCAATTTAGACTGTTCCCTCTGCATCCTTCACAGAATTCTAAAATCATCATGCATTTTCCTGTCACTGACCACTCCCTTCTGCCTCTCAGCCTTCTGCCTAGTCCACAGTCTACCTATTAATCTACCATAACATGGGGATTTGGATGATAACTAGACAGTCCGTTCTCTTTTGCCCCTCTCCCACCATGCTGGGCATATCTGTATCATATTACACAAAGATTTATGAATCCATAGATGATTACATTATAAGAGTACAGTAACAAATATCCAAGGCAGATAAATTAAAATATTTTTCTTTTATAGTACAGTTCCTCGAGGTCAAAGTACCAGACTGCAGCAATATGCCCAAAAAAGCAAACTACACATTTTACTCCTCTAAGACCTCTCGACGCCACACCATTACCTTAAGGTAGTTCGAGCTCCTCAGCATGACACTCACGGCTCCTCCATGACCTGGCCACTGCATACCCTTCCAGTTTCATCATACGTCATTGTCAGGTCATGGTCATGGTCAAGCATTTGTAGGTAAACCAAAACTATGATATGTCCCTGAGAGCCCTGGAATGTTCTAAAGGTTGAAGACTAGGTTGGCCTCACAAGGCTAAAAGGAATCATCTTTCCTTTTTTTAACTGTCTTTCTTGTTAACTTGAGTTTACCCCTACAGTATTAGAGGATGAGGTTTGCCTAGATATTAAAGAAACTACACAAAACAACAGTGGAACTTCCAGAAAGAACATCAAAAGAATAATGCTCTGATACCTCATGTCATGTTCTCCATTAAAATCACTTTGCTCTTCAGTTAGGACTTAGAATAATCTATCTTATTAGTAGATGTGGTGTGGAGGGTGAGAGAAGGGGGTGGGGAGTGTGACTTGATAAGACTCGCCGCACCCTAAAAAGTGCAGTACTATTGATAAGAGTAACACTCTTGGTTGTGTGTACGTGGGAGTTTAATTTTTTGTGTTTCCCATTGATCAGAATGACTGAAAATGAAACAACAGGCATGTAGTAAGCCCCAGTATGTTTTACAGTCCAGCCTCCCTTCCTCTATTTTTCTAGTATAATACATGCCCTAACCCCACTTCTTTCTTTGGGACAAAGGCCCCTTCTTCATTCCATGAAAGTTGGGTAAAACTTCCAAACACCCCTTACCTTCACAGAGGTGGACATATGACTCAGGCCTGGCCAAAGGCAGCACCCCATCACCTTGCCATTTGAATTGGTCTAAGAAGCAGGCACATGACTTATGCTAGGTGAATGGGAATCCTTTCATGAGGTAGTATATATATGCTGGGATTGGAGGAAGGCTCTCTCTTTCTTCTTAGAATCATTGACTAGGATACTGTATATCTTCAGCATTCTGTGGCCTTATCCCTGACACCATAGCCCCTTTTCCCTACCACATGGAAGGTCATCTGCCATAGGAAAAAATAAGAGAAACAACCAGTGGGCACAGGAGAAAAAGCAATAGATCTGTTCATGCCTGAAATTCACTTGACATGTGTTCTCTTCCCAGCTATGTGAGCCAACAGATTTCTTTGCTTTAGCTGGTTTAGATTAGATAATTCTGCCTCTTGCTATCAATAGTCTTAACACAAAATATATATATGTATATATTCCTTCCACAGTCCCACAATCTACACTTACATACATGCTTACTAGAAACTAGTAAAGAAAATTGGACCTTGTGCAC
>CM053515.1:52690373-52735686 GCA_028627145.1 Eidolon dupreanum | reverse complement strand
CCAACAATTATGTTGGCAGGTTGAAAGAGGGGCTCTGCTCCATATCATCACTCAGGGACCCAGTCTAACAGAGACACTATTATAATGTAGCTTCATTAACTAGAACAAATGTCCCCTTCATTCACTGCAGCATGGAGAGAGACTAAAGAATTATGAATAAGCTTTTTACTGGACATCACTTTAGCTCATATTGGGCAGAATAGTCATGTGGCCCACCTATCTGCAAGGGTGAAGAAAACATAATCTTTACTATGCCCTAAAGGAGAGGTGAACTGGGAATGGGAGCTCACTACAAGTCTCTAATTCTGTTACTATCATAGGAAGTAACACCAGGCTGGCTGCACTAAATGTTTCAAGACTCTTCCATTCAATTAAGAAATCAAGAACTAAAATGGAAAAGTTATAATAGTAAATGACTGGCACTGAGCATAGGAAACAAACTATTTAACTATAGCATTAAGTAAATAACTTCGCATATGTGTTTAGGACCTAATGAATATGTCAAAAGTAATGTTTGAAAGCATGTCTATCACGTAAAATTTTAACAATCAAGATCTAAAATCCTAGGTCTGAACTTCTTTCTCAAGTAAGTGGATGATGAGTACTGTGACTGGGGTTTCAAAGCCAAGGACTAGAGATTGGAGAGGGATAGGTTTGGAAGGCCTTGATAGTACTCTGGAGCATCCCATCTCCCATTCTGGATACATTATTGAACATAGGCATCTAAACATAAAAGACCAAAAGAATTACCCTCACAAGACCTATGCAAAAGTTATACAAAGGAAACCTCTAAGAGGATTTAACAAATAAACACAAGAAAGATACCATGTTTCCAAATAGAAGAAAAATCTAGAATAATCAACAATATTTAACTAACCTCAGAATAAGAATTTCTAAGTATAAAAACCAATCAAAAAATAAATCACATTAGAAAGAGCCAATAGATGTGACTATATCAAAAAAAAGGTCATAAGAAAATTAAAAGACAATTGACAAAGCAAAACATATTTGAAACAAATGAAAAAAAAAGAATAAGTTAACTATTTGAGCATGGAAAATTTTCCAGGACAGACCATATGGTAGTCCATAAATTAAGTCTCAATAGGTTTAAAAAGATAGATATTGTACAACGTATCCTTGACAACCACAATTGGATAAAGTTAGAAATCAATAAAACCATAGTATTCAAAACAGTGTGGTATAAAGACAGACATACAGACCAATGGAATAGAATAGAGAGTCATCCAGAAATAAACACCCACATTTATGGTCAAATAATTTTTGACGAATGTGACAAGACCATTCAAGAAAGAAAGGATAGTCTTTTCAACAATTGGTGCTGGGAAAATTGTATATCCACATGCAAAAGAATGAGGTTGTACCCTTATCTAATGCCATACACAAAAATTAACGTATCCATGGCCATGCCACCCTGAACATGCCCAATCTCGTCTGATCTCGGAAGCTAAGCAGAGTCGGGCCTGGTTAGTACTTGGATGGGAGACCATCTAAGAATGCCAGGTGCTGTAGGCAATTAAAAAAAATTAACACAAAATGGATTGAAGATCTAAATCTAAGACCTAAAACTCTTAGAAAAAAATGTAGGACAAAAGCTTCATGATATTGGATTTGGCAGTGATCTCTTGGGTACAAAACAAAAGGCACAGGTAACAAAGTAAAAGTAGACAAATTGGATTTCATGAAAATTTTAAATTTTTGTGCATTCAAAGACACAACAGAGAAAAATGCAACCCACAGAATGAGGAGAAAATATTTGCAAATTATATACCTGATAAGAGATTAATATACAGAATGTATAAAGAACGCTTAAAATTCAATAACAACAACAAAAATTGAAAACTGGGCAAAGACTTGAATAGACAGTTCTCCAAATAAGATATACAAGTGGCCAATAAGAACATGAAAAGATGCTCAACATCACTAATCACTAGAGAAATATAAATCAAAACTATAATGAGAAAGCACATCATACCCCCAAGGGTGGCTACTATCAAAATAACACAAATCAACAAGTGTTGGCAAGGATGTTGAAAAATTGGAACATTAGTTTACTATTGGTGGGAATATAACAGTATGGCAATTCCTCAAAAAATTAAAAATAGAATTAGCATGTGATCCAGCAATTCCACTTCTGGATATATAACTAAAAGACCCGAAAGCCAGGAAACACAGATACTTGTACACTCACAGTCATAGCAGTATTATTTACAATAACTTAAATGTGGAAGCTACCCAAGTGTCCATCAACAGATGAATAAATAAACAAAATATGGTATATGTATATTGTGGAATATTATTCAGCCTTAAAAAGGGAAGAAATTCTGCAATGTGCTACAATGTGAATGAACCATGAGGACATAATGCTAGCTGAAATAAGCCAGTCACAAAAGGACACATACTGTAGAATTCCACTTATATGAAGTATTGAGAGCAATCAAAATCATAGAAACAGAAGGTAGAATTATGATTGCCAGAGGCTAGAAAGAGGAGAGAATGAGGAGTTAATATACAATGGGTATAGAGTTTCAGTTTTAGGTGAAAAAAGTTATGGAGATGGATGGTGGTAATGATTGAATAACATAATTAATGTATTTAATACCACTGAACTATACACTTAAAAATGGTTAAAATGGCAAATTTTATGTGTGTTTTACCGCAAGAAAAAAAAATGGAAAAAGTTAATTATCCTTACTATAGATTATCTCTTATAATCAATAATAAAAAAACACTAAAAATAAAAATGTGCAAAATACATGAATAATATAAAGACATAATGCAGCTGGCCAATGAACATACTTTAAATATTTATACTAATCCTCAAAGAAGTACAAAGCAATGAGAAACTACTTTTTGAAAATTTTTTATGTTTCAATTACAGTTGACATGCAATATATACAATACATTATGACATACAATAGTTTCGGGTATACAACATAGTGGCTAGACATTCATATAACTTACAAGATGATGCACCTGATAAGTCTAGTACTCACCTGACACCTTACATAGTTAGTATAATTTTATTGATTATATTTCTCATGCTGTACTTTACATCTCCATGACTATTTTGTAACTCCCAATTTGTACGTCTCAATCCCTTCCCCATTTTCACCTATTCCTCCCAACTTCCTCTCCCGTCTGCAACCAAAAAATGTTCTATGTAACTATGAGTTTGTTTCTGCTTTGTTTGTTCCTTTACTATGTTTTTTAGATTCCACATATAAGTGAAATCATATGATGTTTGTCTTTCTCTGTCTAACTTATTTCACTTAGCACAATACTCTCTAAGTCCATCCATATTGTTGCAGATGGCAAGATTTCATTCTTTTTATGGCTGAGTATTATCCATTGTATATATGTATGACCTCTTTATCCATTCATCTGCTGACAGACACTTAGTTGCTTCTGTATCTTGGCTATTGTAAATAATGTTGCAATAAAGGTATGGATGTGTTTTTGAATTAGTGTTTTGAGTTTCTTTGGATAAATACCCAGAAGTGAAAATGCTGGGTCGTTCTTCGTCCCTTGCTATAGCGTTTGTTGGAAAGGGGGAAGGAAGAGAGGTAGTTAAGAGTAAAACTTTTGGTGACAAAAGTTGGTCTGACTTTGGGTGGTAAACACAAAATGCAATATACAGATGATATACTATTGAATTGTACACTCAAAACCTATATAATTTTATTAACCAATATCACCTCAATAAGTTTAACTTACAAAGAAGACAAAAAGTCTTTTGATTAAAAAATAATAATAAAGCCTATTTTGTCTGATATAAATATGGCTACTCTAGCTTTTTTTGTTTCCATTTTCATGAAATATCTTTTCCCATCCCTTTACCTTGAATCTGTGTATGTCTTTCAATCTGAAGTGAGTCTCTTGTAGACAGCATATGTAAGGGTCTTATTTTCTTATCTATTCAGCCACAGTATGTGTTTTGGTTAGAGCATTTAATCCATTTACTATTAAATGGATTCATTTTTTTGGTATGAATTTTTTATCTTTTTATTATTCATATTTTTTTAGTTTATTAATTATCTTTTTTCCTTCCTCTTCTTAAAGAAATTCCATTAACTTTTCTTGTAATACAGGCTTGGTGATGAACTCCTTTAGCTTTTTCTTTTCTGGGAAGCTCTTTATCTGTCCTTCTATTGTAAGTGATAGCTTGCTGAGTAAAATAATCTTGGTTATAGGTCCTTGCTTTTCATCACTTTGAATATTTTGTGCCGATCCATTCTGGCCTGCAAAGTTTCTGTGGAAAAATCAACTGACCGTCTTTTGGAAGCTCTCTTGTAAATACCTAATTGCTTTTCTTTTACTGCTTTTAAGATTCTCTCTCTTTCTTTAACCTTTGGCTTTTTGATTATGTGTCGGTGTGAGCCTCATTGGGTTCATCTTGTTTGGAACTTTGCACTTTCTGAACTTATATGTCTATTTCTTTAGCCAGGTTAGGGAAATTTTTCAGCATTATTTCTTGAAGTAGGTTTTCAATTCTTTGCTCTCTCTCCTCTCCTTCTTGTATCCCTAAGATGTGAATGTTGTTACACTTGCTGCTGTCCTAGAGGCCCCTTAAACTATCCTCATTTTTTTTTGGATTATTTTTTCTCACTACTGTTCTGATGGGGTGTTTTCTGCTACCTTATCTTCTAAATCGCTGATCCGATCCTCTGCTTCATGTCCTCTACTGTTGATTCCCTCTAATGTATTCTTCATTTGAGTTATTCAGTATTCTTCATTTGTGACTGTTTTTTTTTATGTTTTCTATCTCCATTTTTTTATATTTTCTATCACTAAGATCATACATTTTCTATCACTGAGATCATTAAACACCCTTATAAGCAGTGTTTTGAGCTCTATATCTGTTAGATTGTTTGTTTCTGTTTTGTTTAGTTGTTTTTCTGGAGCTTTGTTCTGTTCTGGACATGTTTTGTCTATTTTGGACATGTTTCTTTGTCTTCTCATTTTGGCTGCCTCTCTGTGTTTATTTCTATGTATTAGGTAGATCTGCTATGTCTTCCAGTCTTCGTAGAGTAGCCTTATGTAATAAGTGTCCTGTGGGGCCCAGTAGTGCAGTATTTCTGGTTTCTTGAGCAGAGTGCTCCATGTGTGTCCCATGTGTGGGTTGTATGTGCCCCCCTGTTGTAGTTGAGCCTTGGTTGCTATTGGCACATCAGTGGGAGGAATTGACCTTCAGTCTGATTGGTTGTGAGGACTGGCTATGAGTATAGTAGAGGAGCTATTGTACAGGGGCTGACCCTACAGAGCAAGATTCACTTTAGCAGGGCACTGGTACCTGCCAAGTTTATCATTTGGGTATGTCATTTGTGGATATGGTTGAGCGGTGCTCTGGTGTGGTCTGAACCTGGCCACCGGGTGTATTGGTTCTGGGCCTCTTCAAACTCTTGTGTAGGCCAAGATCAGCTGCTGCCTATGCTAACATATTATTGTATCCCAACTATAACTGAAAAAAAAAAAAAACTCAGCGAAATGTACAATGTAAATATGAGCAACTATTTGTCTATTATACTTCAATAAAGCTGGGACAGGGGAGATTTTAAAAAGAGAGAGAGAGAGAGAGAGAGAGAGAGAGAGAGAGAGAGAGAGATACAGGACATGCAGAGGCCAGGTGCTGCTTGTTTTGGATTTGTGAACCTTTGGGAGAGTTTAGGAAGGTCCACAGCATGAGTCAAGACAGGTCATTTATATGGAAAAGTCACTGGAAGCAACTTGCTTGGACCTGCAAGTTGGATGGGATGGGGTCTCAGGGAATCACCAGAGTGAAGCAAACGGTATTAGCCAGGTTGGTACTCAGATATTGCACCCACCTGCATGTGTAGGCTTGGTGTGAGGAGGGCTCAACAGAGGAATAATGGCTTCTGCTAGCTCTTCTTCTGAGAGAAACCTGCCCCTCCAGCCCTTTCCCTGAAACCAGATAATTCAGCTCCTCCCCATTTGTCCCTGGTGCCTTTCAAGCTGCTTCCCCAGTGCTGGAGTTAAGAGCAAGTGAGTCCATCTGTGAGTAAGTTCATGCGCGTGCCCTTTAAAAGGAACACCTGGAACTCCAGCCATCCTCAGTCTCATTCAACCACAATCTCTGCTGGTTTTCAGAGTCAGAATTTTGGGGGACTTTTCTTCCTGGCACTGGAACCCTGACTGGGAAGCCAGGTATGGGGCTGGAACCTCTCACTGCTCAGGCATGGGGAGGGTAGACCTCCACAGCTGAGATATCCCTCCCGGTTTTTAACTGCCGCATATGAGACAAACCCATTCCTCATCTCCACCCCTCCTACCAGTCTTCTATGGCTTCCCCTGTTATCCTTCATTATAGAACTTTTGTTCAGCTAAACTTTGGGTGATTCTCAATTATGGTTGTTCTCTGTTTTGGTTGTTATTTTGAGGAGGTCATGGGAGGAGACAAGCATAGCGTCTACCTATGCTACCATCAAGACTGAAAACCAGAAACTACTTTTTACCTATTAAATTTTAAAAGATTTTTTAAGAAATGATATCAATTCTTGCAAAGACAGAGAAAGACAGGTTCTCTGATACACTATTGTTGGGAGTGTAAATTTCTACAGGGTTTTTAGAAATAAATACAGTAATATAGTTAAAAATACTCCTTTGATAATATATACATTTTTTTAATTAAGTTTATTGGGGTAACATTGGTTAATACGATTATATAATTTTCACGTATACATTATCATTTGTCATCTGTATATTCTCTTGTGTGTTTCGCACCCAAAGTTCAGTTTCCTCCAGCTACCCATATTTGGTCCCCTTTACCCACTTCACCCTCCCCGTAAAACCTATATTTGACCCACTTTACCCCATTTACCTCCCCACTCCTCCCCCACCCCACTAGTAACCACTATTCTATAGTCCTCTGGTAACCACTAGCCTATAATCCATGTCCATGAGTCTCTGTTTGTTTGTCCTGCTCATTTGTTGCTTTTTAAGTTTATATCCCACATATAAATGATAGCATGTGATTTCCTACTTTTTCAGTCTGGCTTATTTCGCTTAAAATGATTTTATCTGTTTAAAGAACCAGCTCTTGGTTTCATTGGTGTTTTATATTGTTATTTATTTATTTTTTAATTTAATTTAAAACATTTGCTTATTTATTTAATTGAAAAAAATGCTTAAAATTTTTTTCCTCTACCTCTTCCCTCTCCCCTCCCCTATGGTAGCCACTAGTCCATTGTCCATGTCTATTAATCCCTGTTCGTTATTCTGTTCATGTGTTGCTTTTAGGTTTATATGCCATATATAAGTGATACCATGTGATTTTCTACTTTTTCACTCTGGCTTACTTTGCTTAAAATTATTATCTCGAGGTCCATCCATGTTGTCGCAAATGGCAATATTTCATCTCTTCTCATGGCTGAGTAATATTCCTTTGTATATATGTACCACAGCTTCTTTAGCCAATCATCTATCATAGGACACTTCGGTTGCTTCCATGTCTTGGCCACTGTGAATAATGCTGCTATGAACATTGGTGTGCAAATATCTTTTCAGATATAAGTTTTCAAGTCTTTGGGGTAAATACCCAGTAGAGGCATTGCTGGATCATATGGTAGATCAAGTCTCAGTTTTTTGAGGAGACTCTGTACTGTTTTCCATAGTGGCTGCACCAATTTGCAGTCCCACCAGCAGTGTATGAGGGTCCCTATTTCTCCACATCCTCTCCATTTGTTATTGCTTGTCCTGTTGATTACAGCCATTCTAACAGGTGTGAGATGATATCTTATTGTGGTTTTGATTTGCATTTCCCTAATAGCTAGTGATGTTGAGCATCTTTTCATATATTTGTTGGCCATTTGTATGTTCTCTAAGGAGAAGTGTCTGTTCAGGTCCTTTGCCCATTTTTTGATTGGATCGTTTGTTTTTTTGTTGTTATTGAGTTGTATGAGTTCTTTGTATATTTTGGATATTAGGCCCTTATCGGACATGTTTCTTGTAAATATATTTTCCCATTCGAATGGTTGTCTCTTTACCTTTTTGATAATTTCTTTTGCTGTGCAGAAGATTTTTAGTTTGATATAGTCCCATTGGTTTATTTTAACTTTTACTTCCCTTGCTTTTGAGGTCAAATTCATAAAATCCTCTTTAAGTCCAAGGTCCTTGAGGTTGGTTCCTATGTTTTCTTCTATGCATTTTATTGTTTCAGGTCTTATATTTAGGTCCTTAATCCATTTTGAGTTAATTTTGGTATGTGATGACAGAAAACAATCTAGTTTCATTCTTAGAAATATATAATTGAAAGAATTTATAAGATAGTAGATGAAATTCCTATGTGGATATTCTACTCGCAGAGTTCTATAATATCAAAAAACTGGAAATGTCCAAAAAGTAGATAAACAAACTGGTGCACTTCTACGACTGTGTATCACAAAGTCACTTAAGGCATGATTCATGAAGATTTTTCAGTGATATGAGAAAATTGAAAAAGAATGAATACTAAATTGTATGGGCTTAATTTTTTTAACTATATGCATGCATATAGAGAAAATGTCCAAGATAGAGGGAAGAAGAAGATAAACTAAAAAAAGCAGGATCATGAAAATTTTTCCTTTATACTTCTCTTTGTTTTCTAAATTTTCTATAATAAGCCATAATACTTTTCCAATTAAGAAAAGTTATTTAAATAAAAGTGTATTCTAAAACTCAATTCTCATTATTTCTTTTTCACTTTTGTAACTGCCTTTTAAATGATTAGCTAAAAAAATTTAAACATTTTTTATTGTAGTAAAATATATAACATTAAATGCATCATTTTAGATATTATAAGTACAGTTTAATAGAATTAAGTATTCACAATGTTGTTCAACCAAAAATAAGTAAATATAACACTGATTCTATATTTCCAATGAGCATGTTTTATCAACTTTATCTTCAACATAAAAAAATAAAAATTCCTTGTTTTTGATAACTGTTCTTTTTTCAGTAAGTAAACTATATGTGCTGCAAAATTATTTTTTGAGAATTTGAGTAATCACTGTTCTCTCTTCCCACCCTTATAGTCCAAAGAGACCAACACTTTAATCAACATCATACTTGAAATTCAGCCAAGGTCGTCTTCTGGTGGAGAGGGAAAAAGTAATGATGAAATTGTCCAAGAACTTGTTACTTCTGTCCAGACCAGAGTCCCAGGTAATAAATAATTCCTGGCATCTGTGTATAATGAGACTTTTAAGAATAAACTCAGAGAGCTGAGTGATAAACAGGTATATAAATCTGTATCTTTCAGTAGAGAGCTCTTCTGATGTGATGCTCTCCATTTACAAACTAGAAGCCTACAGCACCTTGGCATCTCAACTGCCAGAAGCATAAGGAACAAGTTGGTTTTTAGCCCCATATATCTTTAGTCTGACTCCTTCCTGTGCTTCTGAATGTCTCTAGATCTGTGTTGTCCGAGAGAGTAGCCACTAGCCACAATGTGACTACTTAAATTTAAATAAAACCTAAAATTCATTTTTTCAGTTACATCAGCCACATTTCAAGTGCTTTCATGTTGGAGAATGCAGATAAAGAACATTTATATTACCATAAAATATGCTATTGGACAGCTTTGCTCTAGAATCCATGTCATTTTTTTCTCCTTCAAGAGAAATCGCTAAATTAATTTCACCTTGTTTTTTAATGAATTAAGTAATTCTCCTGAATGATCACAGAGATCCACTTTCACACTTCTCTTAAAATGACTGTAGACTTAGATTTTTTAATCTATTATTAATGGTTGAAAGAGATGTAATTTTAGGAAAATGAAAATTGAGGTAGAAAAAAAAACAGTACTGTAAAAGTAAACTGTGTTTCTCTCTCTATTGACAATAATTCTAACACCAAATATATGACTCTTCCCCTAGTGTTAAACAGTTCTCCAACTCTCTGGACGCCACATGGGTGTCCTACAATTCAGTTATAACACTATCTAGAGTTAGCACAGACTCCGCAGGTTAAAGGCTCAGTCCCACAAGAGTGCCCCCCACTTCAGATGCCAATTACAAGTCCTAGGTTGTGACCCGTACTTCTGACCATCCAGCTATAAATTGAGAGTTCCCACAATTCCTTTCTTGGGTTCAGTAATTTTCTAGAATAACTCACAAAACTCAGGGTAACAGTAATATTTACCAGTTTAATTTTTAAAATATCCCTAAGTCCAGGAGCTTCTGTCCCCATGGAGTCAGGACGCACCACCCACCTGACACATGGATATGTTCATCAATCCAGAAGCTCTCCAGACCCCTTCAAGTTAAGGTTTTTATGGAGGCTTCACTACATAGGCATGGTTGACTAAATCACTGGCCTTTAGCGATTAGCTCAGCCCCCATCCACTCTCTTTTCCCAGGAGGTCAGTGAGTGAAGCGGCAAGTTCCAACCCTCTAATCACATGGTTGGTTCTGCTGACAACCATCACCTCTATGCTTAGGGGCTTTCCAAAAGTCAACTTATTAACATAAAATCAGATGTGGTTCAAAGAGGATTGTTAATAACAAAAGATGCTCCTTTTACCTTTACCACTCAGGAGCTATTTCAAGAGCCAGGGTTAAAAACCAAATATTACAAAAAGTAATGCTTCTATCACTCTGATCACTTAAGAAATTTCAAGGGTTTTAGGAGCTCTGACAAGGAGCTAGGGGTGAAGATCAATATATATGTTTCTTATTATATCACAGTATCACAGAGTGAGTCTTGCCAATACTCTTTAAAGCTCCCAGAAAAAAAAAAAAAAAAAAAGCCCTGTATAACCTCAGAAGCCAGTTATCTGCATCCTAAAACAGGCTTCAAAAGAATCTCTTCTTGAGTAAAATTCTGTTGGTGTTGAAGCAATCCGAGTCAGTTATTTTAGAAAGCAATTTTTAATAAATATAAGATGGAGAACTGGGTGAAAAATGGATGAAGATGGATAGATGGATGGAGAGATAGTGTACTTATCTCATAGAGTTTCGTTGACACCTAGAAGGTTTTTTTCTCCAAGCTTCATAAAGCTTATACTTTTACTGTAAAATGATAAGCATTGCAATTGGATCAACAAGAGAACTGAGGGTATGGAATAGCATGGACCACAGACATGTGACCCCAGCATCGTGAACCCAAGGGACTGAACTAACCCAAACTGCTGTGTAATTTTTCTACTACAGCCAAAATGTGAGTGGTTAAGAAGTAATTTGATATATGTATTTCACAGCCACTTGTTTACTCACGCTTTACTCAGATATTCAAGAAAATGGAGTTCCTTTATTTCTAATAGCTTATATGAGCCTCTATTTGCTGGATTGTAGAGGGAAAAGAAGAGCACAATTTTCAGTCCAGCTTGAATCTTGAGGCTGTTTCATAATCCAGTTGGCCCCTTTGAATTATACTCAGTCACTTGTAATAAATGTTAATTCTCTCTCATTTCTCAGTCTCCCATCCCCAACCTCTCCTCTCATGGGCACAATGCAGGTATGCAGGAAAGAGTGAGGCTTACACACTGCATGGCAGAGAAGACTCAGGGTCCCTGGCACCTCTGGTCTCAGGGATGTCCCTTGCCTGAGGGACCAGGTAGCTGCTTGCCCAAATAGCATTTGCCACTGACATCTGCATGGCCTGATTTCCTTTCAACCTAGTCCCAGGTGCAGAAGTCAACTTTAAGACAGGTTATGAAAAGTGAATTACAAAAGCAATATTATGAGGACAGAAATCAATGCTAATTGATCTGAGGAATCGGTTCTGTGTGTTTCAGAATTACTAGAAATGGAGAATGCTTCCGAGAGCCTTTTCATCAAAGATCCTCAAGGACGCCTTAACTCCCTGACCACGGTCCTTGGACAAGAAGTGGACCGGTTTAACAATTTGCTAAAGTTAATACATGTATGTGCTCTCACTGACATCATTCTATGGAGTATCAAAGCTGTATAGAGAATTATATAATAACACAGTGTGCTTAGAATTTTCCATTCCCATCATTTCAACGTTCTCCTTTGAATATGCTAACAACTCTTAAAACCCAACTTGTTTAAAATTGAATTTACCCTCCCCTAACAAGCCTGCATATTCCCTCTTTAATAATGGTTTCATGAATATGGGACATTACAAATCCTTAGTCTCTTCATTATCCTAACTTATACCCTTAGAATTGTCATTATAGACTAAAAATTTGGTTGGGGACCTAAGCATTCAATAAGAGAGATTCATTTAATAACATAGTCTTTATGAAGACTATGAAAACCAGAGTTTCATGAAGTATGGGCCACAAAACACCTGCATTAGGATCTGCTATGCTGCATGTTCAAAATGCAGACTCACAATCCCACTCCAGACCCCAGGGGGTATTCCTGAAGAAATTCCAGGGAATATAAATAAATAAACTCCCTCAAATGATTTCACTGCATGTATGGCTTAAGGACAACTATTTGGTCCCTTGCTCAGGAATACTTTCTCTCTAGATGGCCTTGAATTTATAATGATGGCTAAACACCTTCCTGGTTTCTCTGTGCATAACTTTGATAAGGGAAACATGAAAACTATTAGAGACCAAATAGTGAGCAGTTACAGGAAATTTTTTTACTGCTAAACAGGAAACCAAATACCTAGCAGAGAGTCAAGGCTCATTGATAAAATTGGGGAAGACAGGTGTGGTAAATCTTTTAAAGCCAAAACCATCTGTCTCCTATTAGGAATACAAAGTCTCCAAATGTTGCTGGTCGGCTGGCAATACCCAGTCTTGTGGGTTAGGGGGACCCTGGGGCAGTGTAATATATGAAGTCCTCATCTGAGACTATGGCATCTAGTCAGGCATACACCTGTGTCAGTAAGCCAAGTAGCCAGGTCACGGCTTATCACCTTCTACATTGAATAAATCAGGATACAGACTGGGCTGCTATTGTAAAGACCTCCAAATACAGTGGCCAAAACAAGATAGAAATTCACTTCCCTCTCAGCTAACTGCCCAGAGGGAGCCCTGTGTAGGTAGTTAATCTTGCTTTCTGAGCTTATCGAGGGATCCCAGCTAGAGGATTGGCTCTTCCAGCCTTAACAGGTAGCTTCCATCTCTGGCTCTAAGGTAGCTGCTCCAATTGTCCCCTTTTGCCAGTCAGTGTGGGGAAAGAGGGCTTAGGGAAAGCAGCTTCCTCATAAAAATATGATCCAGAAGTTACATACATCATTTCTTCTTGTATTAGCCAAAACTTGGTCACATGGCTACACCAAAACTTTAAGCATGGCTAGGAATTATAGTCTTTGGGTAGATTGCTCTGTGCAAACTAAGGGAGGCAGGTACTGTTGTTCAAAGGAAGACAAGGAGATGGATACTGCTCATCTCATGCCTCTTCCACTTGAAGACCTTTTATTCACTTGAAGGTAGACAAGTGTAAATGTCATTTTCTCCATAAATCCTCCTGGAACAGCAGCCCTTCCCTCAACCACCAGATGACTTAGGAGTACCTCTTCTGGGCTCCATCATTTCCAGTTTCTGTGCCTATCACTGTACATACCACATTGTTTTATAATTACCCTCCATATGTATGGCTTCCCCAATAGAAATTGAACTTCTTAAAGAAAAAGGGGCTGGTATATTAGTCATTTCTGTTTCTCTAGTGCCAACATATGCTAAATCTTCCATGAATATTTGAATGCACAAATGAACAAATGTGCTGCTCAGGCTTCCCCATGGTCACTTCTCATGGTCAAACGATAATATCCACCAATAGTAGAGGAATTCACCTCATGGAAGTAGAAGTGGGAGGAGCCTGGGAAGAAGGAGCCTGCTAGGCAGCCAGGAATCACGGCAGAGCACTCCCATTTGAGGGAGGGATGGTGGCCACCACTGCATGCTGGGCATACACCAGAGATCTTCCTCATCCTGACCTCTGCCCGGTCCAGCCTTGCCCCAGCTCTGTCCCAGTCTCACCTTCACTTCTCCCAGGGACCAGCAAGGCAGCACTGTGGTGACAGTGAGGAAGGCCAAGGGGAGGCAGCATCACCCAGGGCCTTGGAGCTGCCATAATGGTGAGCTCACTCTCCTCCAGATAGTTACAGAACTGTGAGTCAGGACAGGTCCTAGGAGAGACGAGGCTACCCTGTTATTTAGGCTTCTAGCCATATGGAAGAACATTTTAAAATTCACTTTACCCCATTAAATACATCTCTGGGAGAACAGGCTGCAATGTGACCTGTTTACTTTAAGCAGACCTAGAAGGCACTAGCAGCCTGATCACTCCACCTCTCTAGTTTAAGCATTCTTTCTGCATTTTAAGTAAGTCTTCACTATGTTTTTCCATTTTCAGTGTCTAAGATGTGGTACTGTTTTGACTCTGGCAGAGGACCTTTTAAATCTTTAAGGGCTTTTTTAATCTTTAAACCACTGCTACATTCTACTGCAAATGGTTCCTCAGATCATAAGGGAAAATCTAATTAAAACTCTTCATTTTTATACCACCATTTCTTATGAAGACAGGAGGAGGGGAATAACTCTATGCAGGAATGGAAGGATGACTAAGCTTGTGTCACATATCACCTATCTCTAGAACTATGTTCATGTGGTCCTAGACTTTATTTTGTTTTTTAATCAACATAAATTTGGCCACTAACACCTTCTTATAATACTTAGCAGTAGTTTTCACAAAACTGGAACCTACGAAGGCCATTCCAATCTATCTGCCCTGCCTCTGTCTTCACCCCAGTGGCAAATATTACCCTGTACTTCCATGACTGCTACCAGCCTCTATCTTTTATTGAAGTGAAAAGAGGATAAGGGGTGTGTGTCATAAGGAAGTGTTTCTGGTACCAGGAGACTCTGGCATCAGCCAAAAGATTGGTCTCATCTAAGAATCTCCTCTTTCTCCTCTTTCTGCTATAACTCCTGGGGCTATGGGCAACCCCTGGGCAGAGTTGGCCCCTGGCATGAGGTCCTCCCCATGACCTCACCTGTCCCCCACGGTTCCCAAATCACTAACCATCAGGTCTATTCCTACTTTGGCCTGGACAGTGGCATTTCTCAAAATCATTTCTCTAGGTTTCCGGGGACATTTATCCTATTTCTCTTCTTTCCACTTCAATGGATTCTGCTATTAACTGCCTGAATGCCCACCCCGCCACCACCTCCAGATCTTACACTCCCTGGTCACATGTAAAAATGCATGGAAGATCGGAGGGTCTGACCTAGCAGATGGTAAGCAGAGAGGATGGAACCTAGCAAAAGTGCCTTTCAGCACAAGGCCGCACCCGCCACCACAAATGGGTGTCATTCTCACTTGACAATTACATCTGTGAAGGGCACCAACCTTTTTTTGTTCTTTCAGACATCTCTAGAAACACTCAACAAAGCCATTGCTGGACTTGTGGTAATGTCTGAAGAAATGGAAAAGGTGTATAACAGTTTCCTCAACAACCAGGTTCCCTCTTTGTGGTCCAACACGGCCTACCCATCCCTGAAACCACTGGGGTCATGGGTCAAAGACCTTATTCTGAGGACCTCATTTGTGGACGTAAGAAAATGCTTTCTTTTGGGTTTGATGAATCTAGTAACAGTTGGCCCTAAGGTTCTTAGGAAGCCCTAGCTAACTGAAATATCAACAACTCTTGAGGGGTCATCTGAGCCCAAAGAAACAGAAACTTCCAAAATGGCATCACTTTAAACATCTTATGTTGATTATAATGTAGTTTGCCCTTGGCCTTTATCCCAACATACCATTTTAATTCCATGCCATCCTTGGAGTTTCAGATTTAGTTCACGGGACCCCTCTGTGAAGAACAGAACCAATCTGAAATGGGTCCAAACTTCCAAGTGTGACCTTGCTGTCATCTCCCTCTTCTGTACTCTCTATAACAACCAGATTCTTGGTTTGTGGTCAGGCTGGTGGGCAAGGAAGGGGGACAGGGCAGACATTAAGAATGGGGCTGGTGACTAACTCAGAACTAGTTTAGATTCTGTCTCCTGAGAGGCCCTCCAGAATAGGACTGATTTAAATGACAAATGCCATCTCAGAAAACCAATACATTACGATGTAATGTTTCTCCTTCAGTTGTGGCTCAAAAGAGGACAGCCTAAGTCCTTCTGGATCTCCGGTTTCTTCTTTCCTCAAGGATTTCTAACAGGTACTAGTGCTTTCCCTAGAAAAATCCCACAGGAAAGATCACAATTTGTTACATACTGAGTTTCTAGGAACTGGCAAAATGGCATGGCTGCTAATGGCCTAACAATGGGGCCGTTGATTATAGAGGGAAGTCCAATAAGGTGCTGCTCTTCCTTGCTTGCTCAGGAAAAGAACAGCAGAAATAGCAGATGTCCCCCAACCTGATTCCTGCCCTTCTCAAGTTCTGCAAATGCAAACATCTCTGCCCCTGTGAATGCCCAGTGTGCCCCATATCCCCATGCGGCCTGTGCTCTAGGGCACCACATGCTCTCCACCTGCTCCAGCCCCAATTCTGAGCAGCCGCCTTCCCTCTAAAAAATACTCTTTTAAAATACATATATTTTTAATTATAGTTGACTAAAAAAACTCTTGATCTTCCTCCAGCAGCCAGGGATGGGAAGGGGGAATCCCAAGGGTTTCTCCTAGGGATCCCCAGAGTGGGACAGAGCATCTAGACTACTGGATGCTAATTAGTTGAGCCCTTAATCTCTCTCATTCTGAATCCCTAATAAACAGCCCATACAAGGCAAAGCTGAGCAAGACTGTAAAGCTGAGAAGATTGGGCTCTTGAAACTCCCGCACTGGTCTGTCTCCCTCATGGGCAGACTTAGTCTTCTCTCTCTCTTCCCAACCACAAACAAAATATGTCCATGTGTTGGTTCTGCCCCTCTCAATGTTACAGGCTTCCTGTCCCAATGAATTTATTCAGAATAAGGTATTAATGACTGGGTCTTCTCGATGGAGGGAAAGCTCTCTAATACTAGAGCAGCCTGGCTGGGGAGAGTAGGGGCTGTGTTTGAGCAGTAGCCATCTTATTTTGTTTTTCTGATTTTTTATATTTACAGGAACTCTTCAAAATCATGCTCGGAAATACAATTTGCCTATAGACGAGCTGAGTTTCAAGTACAACATGATTCCTATCTATCGGGATCAAGCTGCAGTTACAGAAGCTGCTAAGACAGTGCAGTTTGGACAAGAACTGCCCATGGACATAGAGGTACTGTCCCCCTGACTGTTGTTACAGCAAAGCAGCTTCTGTCCTACTGTTGTTCAGTATCTCAGCCAACCTCCCCAGCACCTCCTGCCTCCCCATATGTGACTCCCAGGATGGGACTCACACTCCCGAGACAAACTCCCCAATGAACGATAACTAGATAGGAACAGCCTAAATTAATCTATTCTGTAGAAAATTTTTTAAAGCAATACTGTTCTATTTCCTCATATACTAATTTGGTTCTGAGCCCAATTTCAAGGTGAGGCAGTGGGTGGGGAGGGTTCCTACACCAGCAAGCAGTTCTCGAACACCAGCTGGATGTCCTACATTTAAACTCAATTCTGACACTACTCTGGAGAACGTCAGATCCCACAAGTCAAGGGTTCAGTCCTACAAGACTGCACCCCCCATTTCAAATGCCAGTTGTAAGTCTGGGTTGTCACCTGTACTTCTGACCAATTGGCTGTAAATCAGAGATTCCCATGACTCCCTCCTGGGGT
Organism: Eidolon dupreanum; assembly: GCA_028627145.1. Lineage (NCBI taxonomy): Eukaryota > Metazoa > Chordata > Mammalia > Chiroptera > Pteropodidae > Eidolon > Eidolon dupreanum. Next base: position 52,718,053 of record CM053515.1, on the reverse strand, counting down.
TTAATAAACTTATTAGGGTGGCTCACAGAACTCAGAGGAACTTTTTACTTAACTAGGTTACTGATTTATTATAAAAGGATATAACTCAGGATGGAAGAGATGCACAGGGCAAGGTATGCATGGAGCCTCCACACCCGCTCCATGCAAGCCACTCTCCCCAAATATCTCCACCTGTTCACCAACCTGAAGCTCTCCAAACCCAATCCTTTTGAGTTTTTGCAGAAGCTTCATTCCATAGTCATGATTGATTAAATCATTAGCCGTAGATGATTAAACTCAATCCCTAATTCTCTTCTCCCCAGAGGTTGGGGGTTGGGGATACACACTGAAAGTTGCAACCCTCTAATCACATGACTGGCTCCACTGGCAAAAACTGCCTCATTCACATAACAAAAGACACCCTGCTAACACTCTCAACATTTAGGAAAGTCCCAGGGTTTTGGGAGCTGTGATTCAGAACCAAGGAACAAGACCATATATATATGAGGAAAGTATTTTGCTTATCCAAATGACCAAATATATATTTTTCTTATAAATCACAATATCACAGATACCTACAGTAACTTTCTCCTTGTGGAGGCAATATAGCAAGAGGTTAAAAGCAAGTATATCAGAATTAGGCAGTCCTCAATTTAAATTGACTGTCCCCCTTGCCAGCTATGTGTGCTAGAGCGATTATTAACATGTCCGCACCTCAGTGTTCTCACTTGTAAAATGGGGCTGATGCCCCCATCTTCAGAGTTCCAGTGCAGTATAAGTGAACCTGCAGATGTCGTGTTACCCATGTGTAGTGCACTCACAATAAATAACTGTTATTACAGTCTGAATTACCTATGTCATTCATTTAGCTGTCTCCTAGCACAATTGATATTCTAGCTGCACACATTATAAAACTACATTACAGAACTGACAGAAATGCACTAAGGATGCAGTTTAAACTCTGCTCACATAGCTTACTCTCTCTAGAGCAGAGGCTCTCAAAGTAGGGTCCCCAGACTAGTAGAATCAGCATCCCCTGGGAACTTATCAGAAATGCAAATTCCAATGACTCATTCCAGACCTACAGAAACTCTAGGCTGGGACCCATAAATAACCAGTCCTACATGGGGTTCTTAGCCTACTAAGGTTTGAGAACCACTGCTCTAGAATATCAATGATTCTCAACCTTGACTGCAGGTTCAAATCAACTGCAGCACTTTTAATAAATCCCAATGGCCAGGCCTCACCTCAATTACATCAGAATCATCCCAGTTACATAAGGCAGCACTATTTTTTAAAGCTCCCCTGGTGATTCTAGTGTACAATCAGGGATGAGAACCACTGCTGCCAATCTGAGCTGTTCAGCTTAAATGTGCTGAGATTTTGATGGGGGAGGAGAGCCTCTGTGTTAAATCACCTGTCCACCCCAATGGGCTTTATAAATATAATTTTCTGTATGTGCCATGAAATCAAAGATTTGTTCTTGCCAGTAAAGTATTTACTAACCAACCAGTCAGTGGAGTTGGGATGAGTGGCTTAACCTCTCCCTAATATTTCATGGTATTTGTAGGAATTGCTCCCGGGTAATTCTATCAGTATCCACTCTACTCAGATCTAATTGATCACATACAGATCATATTGATCCCATGCTCATGGCTTAAAATACTATAACCTCATCTCTCTTAACTACCTATATCTTAAAACGACAATATAAAAGCTAATGTATTTAAGGAAATTTGTTTCAGGATCAAAATATTTTTTAAATAAGGGTGAAATAAATTTAGAGATGCACTCCTCATTATTTTGACACTTCTGAGTCAAGAGGATGTCCCAGGCCAATTTCAGGAATAACTGAGGCTGTGGGAAAGCAGAACTACACCCAGGAACAATAGTCCTCACTGAGGCCTTCCAGGATACTGGCCCTGCTCTGTGCCTAGCACACTCTATCTGCCACATAGACCGACTCTGATGGACAAGAGTTTACAGTGACACCAGGGCCTCTTTCCCGACACTCCACCCCAGCCCACACCATATCTCCACCAGAGTCGTATGCACTAAGATGTGATTGTGCCTTAGAATCTCTGCCTTCTGTGGGACTTCATATTGTAAAGCTGGCCCATCTCCTGGCCCTCCCAGCAAATGTCTGCAAGTGATGGTTTTTAGACAGCTCCAGTTCTGTTACAAACAAGCAGAGCCACTGTTAGCCCATTTGTCACCTCTGTGCAGTTTAAGAAAAGGTACTCCCTCAGGCAGAGGCCCAGATGGTTCCTACATATGACTTGGCAAGTGGATGCAGGATGGTTTTCAACCTCTACTCAGGCAAACCTGCACAAACATACATAGCAGCCCCCAAAACAGGAAGGTCCACTGCACCCAAGACACTAGAAAGTGAAGACCAGCCAAAAAGAGCTTACTGTCCTTTTCATTCACTATAAAAAAAACTACTTATGTCCACACTGCTTGGTCCTCTGCATGTAGGTGTGAAGCTCCAATTATCCACTTATTCAAAATTTAGCCCCAGAACAGTGTTTGAAGAAAGGTGACACAGAAGCCCACAATTAGGAGAAATTGTATACCAGTTGTGATATTGAATCACAGGACACTGAAGGCAGAGTCAGTGCCTCTGTCTCCATCTCTCTAGTCTTTCTTCTCTCTCCTTTAATAGCAACGTTAAAAATCAAGAATGATTTCTTTTGTAAAAATGGAACTTTCCATAGGCACTCTGCAAATATTACTGCAGATATATAATCTACTAAAAGGGCATCACTATCCTTCAAAGACCTTGTTAAAAAATAATATTAACAGATGATAATCACTACCTTCTTATTCCATCTGTTTCCCATGAGAAGGGGAAATTCATAACAACACGATATCAGAGAGTCTGAAGCCCATGAATGGGTTTCCTAGGATTATCTTCTATTAGACACATTGATGAAGTAGGAGATTTAGTGTCAAACAAGTTACTCTACCTTTTGGAGCCTCAATATTCTCCTCTCTAGAATGTGAGTAAGAAGAGCAATCTATAGCATGGTTCTTAGAATTAACTGAGGAGGACGTGAGATAGAGGAAGTGGCCCACGGCTGCCAATCCCCTTCTCCTCTCACATTTCAACTTCTGGGTGTGTTTCAGTTGCCCTCTCCTGAGGATGGCGTTCTCGTTCATGGAATGTTCATGGATGCTTCTCGATGGGACAATGATGAGATGGTGATAGAAGATGCATTGCCCGGACAGATAAATCCAATGCTGCCTGTGGTGCATTTTGAACCTCAACAAAATTATGAGCCAAGCCCAACACTTTATCACTCCCCACTTTATAAAACAGGGGCCCGGGCAGGAACACTCTCAACCACAGGTGAGTATACAAATAAAATGTTGGTACAAATAATGCAAATAATGACCAAATGCAAACTACAGTCAAAGCCCAAACACTAAGCAATAATGTGCGAAGATCTTGGGCCCAATTAGCTAGGCTTAAAAATGAGGCCACTTATAACACACAAATATATAAATGTAAATTCTGTTTATTTTAATACAGAGTGTGGATTGATATTTTTAAATTAGTGCATGCTTCTGTTAGTCTAATGAGTAGAAAATAGAGTTCATTAAACAATACCTTCTAATTTTAAAATGATGGACTGAGTAGACACTAAAATCTCTCACCAAATCCATTGCAACTCATCAAAGAGATTTAAAAATAAAATTTTAAATGGAATGCCATGCTACAAAAAGGGAAATCTGAGTAGACCTGAAACTGGATACAGCCCTGAAAAAAGGAATCAGATGAAAAGAAAATATATCAACAAATAAGCTGAAGAATTAAATGTAGACAGCTAAAGAGTGAACAAGGAGAAGGAGCTGAGGAAATCCCTCAAAATACTTCACAATGTGATTTTTAAAAAAAGAGAGACTGTCACTGTGGAGAAGCCAAAATTTCCAACATTTATCTCATAGGCAATGTAAAGGAGAGAGATTATAAGAGTAATAATGTTTTTTTAAAATAATAGCTAATAATTTCCCAGAAAAGAAGAAACACTTCAGTCCTCAGATAAAAAGATCTCACAACATCCTGTTAGGGATAATTTTTAAAAATATAAACAAACAGATAATCAAATTTTTAAAAGAAACCTAGATATATCAAAGTGATACTTAAGACTATCAGAATAAAGAAAATCCTCAAAGCAAAGAGATAAATGTATTAACATGTTGTGAAATTAAAATTCCAGAGAATCAGACTGACACCAGACAACTCTTATTATCCAGAGTGCATATAAAAGATAATAGAGAAATATCTACAAAAGCCTGAGGGAAAAACGACTTTTAACCAAAATTGCAAATACAACCAAATTATCGTCCAAAAGGGAAGATGTGATAAAGACAGTCTTGGATGTACAAAGGCTCTAAATTAATCACCACTTACCCTCTATTTCACACACACACACACACACACACACACACACACACAGAGTGTTGAATCTTTAAAAATTTGACCATAAAAATTATTTTAGTCATAATTTAGAACTAAATTTCTAATTTAGAAATATGAGAGATGGAGCAGGGCAGAAAGAACTAAAATATATTTCTCTTTTGAGTGGAGAATATAAATGCCGATGATATTTATTTTTCTAATTAAATCTTCAGTTAAAGTATGTTCTCTAAGAGTACTAAACAGAATACAACTAAAATAGACACTCCTATTACAAATCCAAAAAAGTATCAAAAGGCATTTTTTAAATTAATAATGGTATGTACAAGTTTTTATGTAGACATATGCTTTTATTGATCTTGGATAAATATCTAAGATGGAATGGCTGGATCATGTTGTAGGTATATGTTTAACTTTTTAAGAAACTGCCAAACTGTTTTCCAAAGTGGCCATACCATTAACATTCCAACTAGCAGCTGATGAGGGTTCCAGTTCCTCCACATTCTCATTACCACTTAGTATGGTTAATCTTTTCAGAATAGATAGATAGATAGATAGATAGATAAATGATAGATAGTCAGACATAGATGATAGATAGATAGATAGATAGATAGATAGATAGATAGATAGATAGTAGTATCTTGTTGTGGTTTTAATTTGCATTTCCCTAATGACTAATGACATTAATCATCTTTTCTTGTGCTTATTTATTTATACCATCCCTGATAAAGTGTCTGTTTAAATCTTTCGCCCATTTTTTAATTGAGTTATTTGTCTTATTATTGGCTATAATTCCAAAGGAACTCTGTCTTTTTGCCAAGAGGAACCAAGATAAGGTGGTAATTAAAATGATGTTGCATTGGCATAAGACTCAACAAAAAGATCAAATGCATTAGAGAGCCCAGCAGCACACGGTGCATATTTAGGAACTTGACATAAGATAGCAGCATCATTTAAAACTGGTCAGAAAGAGAGAAATTACAAATGGTGTGGGACAATTAATTATACCAAACTTAAATCCTTATACTACAAACAAAAATTAAGTTGCAGGTGGGTTCTATATACTTAATCACCACTAAATTTTAAAATTATTAACCCTAGAGAACTAATTACTCTAAGTAATAAACATCAATGGCTGCTAACATCCCAAAAAAGAAAAACAATCAGACATTAGTTGCTTCCTGATGGAAGCACACACCACCTGTGAAGTATTCTTGCCAAAAAACTCAAACTTGAATGTGATCATACCTCTAACCACCCCTTTACAAGGATAGAGGAACATGTTTAAAACCACCACAGAGATGCTGTCAGCAAAATCCAGACTCTGGGAAACTTTACAGGACAAACAGCATGGTTGTTTCAGCCAATATGTTACAAGAGGGTGGCAAAAGGAGCAGAGGGGTAACCTACCAACTGAAAGAGATTTAAGAGACACATCACTGTTGCAAAGTATGAACCTTATTTAAATCCTGAACCAAATTAATGGTTAAATATATATAGACTGCATATGTACTATAAAATGTCACTCAAGCACCAAGTGGGAAGTGGCATACAAAGGTAAGGAGAAGGCAGATATAAGGGTTCTCTCCTGGGGACACCACCACCTTCCCGAACTTTCATACAGATTGGGTTTGCTATGAATACAGTGCCAGAAATAGTAACTCCCGTCTTGAGGGCAGGACCCTCTTCTTCTCATCCTGGTCCTGGCCCCCTCACACAGGCCCAGCCAGAATGAACAAACTATAAAAGTGACCTCTTACTTCAGATGTCCCAGAGCTAAAGACAAAATACCTATGACTGCACTAAGTGGTGCCTAACTGCAGGGTGAAAAAATGATGGGTGGATATGGATATGGATATGGATATGGATATGGATATGGATATGGATATGTAAGGGATGGACAGATGGACAAACAGATGGACAAATAAATGAATGTTCAAACTACCAGCTGCATTCCCTGAGTCCCATTAAAACCTCAGGCCTGAATCCTAGTCATATTTCAGAGAACTTGAAACATAATCCATAAGGTTATGCAAAGTCTAAGCTGGATAGATCCTAAAAGATCATATATTCTAACATCTTCATTTCATAGAATATAAAATTGAAATGTGTAGAGAGGACTGTTTGCCCATCATCTTTGGAGGCAGAGTCAGGTCTGAAACCCATGTGTCTTGACTCACAGTACCATACTCTTTGTATTAAAAGTATTCTTAAAGTAGTGACCCTTTTTTCCCCTGTATCCTTAACTAGGTCATTCAACCAACTTTGTGGTGACCGTCCTTCTACCCTCCAAGCGGTCCATAGATTACTGGATTGCCAAGGGATCAGCTTTGCTCTGCCAGCTGAGTGAGTGAAAAGGTGCCACCTCTGTCCTAAAAAAGAAGCAGGCAGGTGATTTTTTCTAAAGTGGGTAGAGTCTGTGTAACTTACAGTGGAGCAAAGCAATGTTACTTCTGATCTAAGGATAGTAAGTGTGGCTTTTATTTCTCTGATAACCTAAAATAAAGTGTTTGAGTTTTTCTTTCCATTGGTTATTCAAGCTCTGGTGTGAAAGCAGTGAGTTCAGCACCCACCTCTTAAACCTGCTCCCCCTCCCCCAAGTGAGAGCCAGGCAGCTTCCTGGGAGGTCTCCTGGGCAGTCAGAACTCAGCCTTCCTTACCTACACAGGGTTCCTTCCTCTGCACATGGATAAGAAAAGCCTGCTGTAAACGTCAGTCAGAGCCTTAATCATGGGAGGTTGATGTCATTACCGTGGCAACTGGTACAGCAAAGGAGCAGATAAGATCTCGGCCCATGATGCCAGTTCTCCCACTCCATGTGGCTATATTACAATCTTTAGAAGAGCCTGTGCTTTCACCAAAGTGCAGACCAGTTCTGCCTAGTGCACAGAAATTTTCCCCTTCCACTTTAGAATGAACCTGTGTGAACACTGGCCAAGTGCCACCCAGGTACATTTGAGCCCCTGCCACCTCAAAAGCAGTGTTAGTTGGGCCAGTGCTAAGATGGAGTGGCAAACCATTTTGTATCAACCCTGCCCACAAAGGTCTATTTGCTTTCTGAGCCATAGCATGAGCCAAGAAACTGGGAACACTCATCTAGGATGTGCAGAACGTTGGAAGAACTGGGCCAGTCACAGTAATCCGACCCTCCCGTTTTACCTCTACCTCCCTACCTTCATCCCCATACCTATCAAAGTTAAGAACAGACTCAAGTAGCAGAGAAGCAGAGAACACCACTTCTATTACTCAGAGTCTAGGGCAGAAATCAGAAACTACCCCCGGTGTTTCAAGCAGGAATGGGTGTTCACTAAGACTTGGGAATCCCTGCAGCTTCAGAAGCCAGAGGGCTGACACTGGGCACCAGAGCAGCTGTAACCCAAGGTCAGAAAGCTGCAGAAAACCATACAACTCACCACTACACCAGGCTCGCGAAGCAGAGGCCTAAACAGTGGGATGTAGAGCCTGGCCACTGCACAAACTTGTGTCTGCTGGAACCTGCACGTAACTGCCACCACTACTGAAGAGAAAGGCCTTCTGCCTTCCGACTTCACATAAGTATATCTCATTAGGAGAATCTGTCATAGCAGCAAGGAAATCTGGAAAAGTTTAGTCCTCCTACCCTGCAGTATAGGCTGGTGGACACGATCCTGAGGGCCAGCACATCATTCTTTCCATAAGACCCCCAAAGAGCTTATGGGCCCTGAGAACGACTGAGAATAAACCCACAAGAAAGCTTGTGGAAAGAAAGGGAAGGCCACAGAGCTGCAAGCCCAGGCACTCAAGCTAACCCTAAACCAGGTCAGGGACAAAGACATCCACTTCATACTGGCCCTACCCAATTCCTAGGAAGACTCTCTGGATTGTGAGCTGTTAAAAGGCCCAGGAGGCCCAGAGGGAAACTTTGCCACATGTGGGAGACTGGTCTGGAAACATGGTGGGAGCAGGGTGAGGGTGGGAGGAGGGGGGTTCTAGATCAGTTGGACAGGGCTAAAAGTTCCCATTTCAGACTCAAATGGTACAGTTCTACTCTTATTCATTTTATATAGAGATTCCCCATAAGATTTTATTTGGAAAAGACATAGACATATAAATAATAAATAAATCACAAGACAGGAGCAGGGAGCATTTGAAAATGACTTTCTTGCACAGCACCTGACAAAGTTTACCTGTCCATCCAGTCCTTAGCATGTCAGTGACACACTCACATATTACACATAATGAAAGTACTTGTCAAGAGTACAGGAAGAATTGTACTCATCAGACCTTGAATAGAGAGGAGCAGAACAAAGGCCCCATGGCCTACTGACTCCCCTGGATCCAGAACCAGGAGCGAATGGGGAGAAGAGCAGCAGGAAGGAAGGAAAAGTGGGTCAGGATCCAAGAATAGGGCCTGGGAGTGAAGCAGTGATATATACACATTATGAGAAAAAAATCTACACACACACACACACACATGCACAAAAAGGCATTTGATTATTTTCACATAATCTAATATTTACAAATATTTTCATATAGTTCATTACATTACAAAACTGTACACCTACCCCAAGCATTGCTGGATAACCCAAAGTCATTTCTTGGGAAGAGAAGAATCAGCACTGGTTTTGATTGAGCTGCTTCTGGGTTGGGCCTGACAAGGCCAGACCAGTGCATGGAGGATAGAAATGGCTGTACTTCAAGTCTGAAGGGTCGGGATCTTGGCCTGGCTCCTCCAGTCATTACGGGAGGGTTGTCTCTGTTTGGAAAGCCAGAACCAGCACCCAGAACTCAGGAGTCCAGGGAGACAGGCAGGCCCTGCTGGCCACCACCGGGCTGTAGTGGGAGTGCCCAGGGTGAGGGAGCTGTAACTCAGTGGAGATGTGGCTGTCCAGAATAGGGGCCTGGAGTCGTGGGACCATAGCACTAGGAGGCAAAAGAAGAGAGTCTCAGACACAGAAGGAGTCACTGGATCCTCCAAGGCCCCCCATGCGAGCACAGCTTTCTTTCATCTCCCTTCTTTAAAGACCAAAATGGATCTTACTGTGTTAATAAGTTTCTTGTGTCTTTGACCCTCGTTACCATGGCTACAACAAAACCAAATAATACAGGCGCTAAGACTAACACACTGGGCAACTCTCTGCTGGCTGTTTGGTTCTTGGTTCAAGAATTATTAAAATTCTAAGTGTAAGAAGGCCTGAGTCAGATTTGCTTATCATTAGCCTCTAGGCAATCTCAGGTAGGGACCCTCCTCACTGACTACGCACAGAGGCACAGCCAAGCCAGGAGGAGTCCTCCCTGGGTCCCTGGCTCTCTCTCCATTCCAGCTCAGGTCTGCTGTGAACATCACACAAGGCATCCCAGGTCCAAACAGTATGAGCTGAAGTGCCCACGACCTCAAGCCCACCTGGTCCTTTCAGCTCAGTTCAGGTGTAAAGGGCCCAACTCCATGGCACCTTGAAAGAAAATGGCCCAGATTTTTAAAAGTCCTAAATGAGTCAATTTATCCCTCTGTCAATGAAGGATGGTAGAGGAGTCAGGCACCATGGGCAACACAGACACCAAAAGGATCTGTCCCTGCTCTCCAGGTCCCATTTGGCTGCCAGCTTCTGTGGCAAATCCCAGGGCACATGGATGCCTACTTTAAACCATTCAGTAGCTGCCTCCTTCCCTCAGGCACGAGACTCTGTCACTGCACATGTATACCTTTCTGGATCCATCTCACACCACTCCCCCTTGACCTCCCAGGCTCCAACCAGAATTACTTTATCTGGGTTTCTTTAACATTTTCTTCTCTCCATACCAGGCCTTCACACTGCTCCCTTTGCTTGGAATTCCTTCCCTCCCTGTTCAGTTGTTTGTTCTTTCAACATTTATTATTGAGCACCTATTCAGCCCTGGATCCCTGAATCTCCTGATCCAGACTCAGAAGCTCTATTCACTGGCTCCACTTTATCCGGATGCTACTCAACATCAGCCAAAAAGCCCCTTACTCCAGGAAGCCTTCCTGACCCCCAATCCTAAGTAGTAACCTCCAACAACACACATGCACATTCCCACAGCACCATACACTTCGCTTGCGGATAATCCACTCAAAATCCAGCTTCCTCCACCGACTGTGAGCCCCGTGAAAGCAGAGGGCCAATGTCCATCTGGTTCACTCCAAAGCCACAGCACCAAACACGGCACAGGCACATAGGAGGAACTCAATAAGTTTGGGTTGAACTGAATTAAATCCTGGATCCCAGGTCCCTCGATGTAGTTCTTCCACCAGCCAGGCAGACCAGGCAGGGTCACCACCTTTGGCTCCTCTGTCCACCTCTGACCCACCTAATCATCCCAGAGAGTGTATACATCCTATGGTCACCACGCTCCCTGTAAAATGTGGGGCCGAGCAAGCTCCTTCCTGCTGCAAAACTATGAAATTCTCCCTGCAATGGAGAAAGAGGTGGCAAATCAAGTTCCTTACAACCTTTATTCCAGCCTCATTCTACTTTGATCTGTTAACTTTTAACAGATCCATCCATGCCCCAGCTGCCACCACCATCTGTTCTTTAACGAAGATAAATATGTTGGCTTTACTTCGACTTGAAGCAACGACTTTTAATTTGAACTCATCTCTGTCACAGTGGACAAAGGATCGGTGCCCAGGGCCCTGACAAAAGGGATGATGGGGGCGCTCATCCCTACCAGAGCACTGAGCCCCTACCCCTTAAGCATTGTGTTGGGGATTCCTGGGCTGCTGCCCACTTGGACTCCTGGGGTGAGGACGGACACGGGCAATGGGCTCCTGGCTGCCCTGGCCCAACCCTGCCCAAACCACCCACCTCACCTCTCCTCCAGTCGGACCTACAGGTCACTGAACTGCCGGAGCCACTGCCTCCTCTGTGGCTGCCTCCGCCTCTTCTGAAGCTTCCTCTGTGCCTCGCCCCACAGGTCGGCGCTTCCAGGCAGCAACACGTGACACGCAGGGCGGAGACAGTGAATGGGCTACCCACCTAGCCTTAGGGACCAGTGCCTCTGAGGTGGGTGCTTTCAGACTAAAGATGTCAGAAGAGGCAGGGCTGCGATGAGGGACTTTTACTCTTCTCTCTGTAAACAAGGGTAGAAGGAAGAAGGATTCAAAGGAAAGTCATACAGCTTGGTGCCCCCACCTCACCCCCACCCCACCACCACAACCACCACCACCCAGCTTAAGGCTCAGGACCTCAAAGGTAATGTTGAAGTTCAAGCCAGCTAGGGACCGCAAGGTTCTCAAAGCCACCTAGAGAACTGATCGCTTTAACGCCTTTATTTCTCCCTCATATACCCTCACCGTATTCTCTCCAAATCTCCCATCCCTGGGGAGGAAATATAAGATTTCTTTTTAGCTGCATATAATTATTGCTCTTCCCTAAATGGGTCACCACTGTCTAGAAAGTCACAGAAGATTACAGCATTAAAAGAGAAGTGAAGTCTTTAAAATGTCATTTACTTAGAACAGTCAAGGTGACCCTTATCCCTGTTAATCCTTCATGAGCCATTTTAAAAGCTCTACTCAGAAAGAGGTTCTTTGGCTGCTGGTAGCCACCCAGGCGAGGAACTGCTAGTGTTCACAGGGCTGGCTTCTAACCACCTTACCCATCTTTCTCAAACAGAACATGTTTTTCACAACTGATGAGAAACTCAAACTTGCTTCTGGTTTTCCCCAAACATGACTACAGTCTCCCCTGCCTTCCCCCACCAAAAAAAACTACTACCCGTCCAGTGAGGAAATATACCATTAGAAGGACCAAATTTCCTCCTACAACAAGACTTTTGTCAAGGGGTGGGAGTGGGGGGCGGGCAGTAGGAGAAGAATCCCAGCCACTAGAGGTCAATCTTATTGTCATCTGGCATAGGCAGTGAGGGGCCTGAGGACAGGGAGCAGTGGATAGGCCACATGCATCCTCCAACAGTGTGGGGGCAGCAGACCAGCATATGTAAGAACTCAACCACTCTGCTCTGATTCAGCCTTGATGAACACCTACCTGCCAGAAGCAGGCCTCAGTTCTAACCCACAACCTGACAGAACCTGAGAAGTCACTTAGTATTCATGGCCCTGTGTAAAGAAGGGAGGAAATGTAAGAGATTTAAAAAAAAGGGTGGGGAGGGGGTAATGGAGAGGGGGACACCCGGGTTGGGCAAACAAATAAAAGAAGGGAATTCCTCAAATGGCAAAGAAAGAAAATGGGCTCCTACTCCAAACCTGAGTCTGGAAACAGATAGTCATAGTTAGAAGGCTCCTGGAGCATAAGACCGGCCGGATTCATCACTGTCCCTAGAGCCCAGCACAGTGTCTGTTACATATGTGTTACATCACTTACATGAACCTCTTCATTCCACAAACAAAGAAACTGAGACCTAAAAAGGGAAAGTACCTTACCAAGGACTGTTCAAGATTCTGGTGGCCTTCCAGAGGGTTCAGGAGAAGATGGTCAGGCAGCTCCCATTTCCAGAACCTCTGCTGTGGAAGAGACTAGTCTGTGTCATACTTGACCCCTATATAACCCAAACAGGCCCTGGTACACAATATACTCAAAATAGTCTGTTGCTTTTACTTAGCAAGGAACATGGACTCAAACTCGCTAGGGCTGGGCTCTATGGCTTCAAGCAATGGATTCTCACAGTGGGGCAATTCACAGCCTTGGTTCTGTTCAACTCACAATGGACACAAGAAGGCCTCAGCCCAGTTACTCCAGGGAGCCCAGGCCAAGGCTTGAGAACCAAGTTAACAGTGGGAGAGAAGGGTATCCAATAAAAATAAGCTTTAGTTCTGCTTTTTATGGTTCCCATATATGATGTCCTGGGGAATCATAACATGCATTGGCAGTTGAGAAAACTGAGGCAGAAAATAAACTGGCTTGCCCAACGTCCCAACAAGGAAGGATTCAGTGCCATTTTCAAATAATATTCAACACTGAGATTTTTTCAGGTTATAAAGCTAATCCATTCTCACTGTAGAAAATATGAAGAGTATAGATTAGTCACTACAATCTTCAGGGAAAGATAGCTGCTCACACAGACTCAGACACAGGCTTAAGGTGTGGTAGGGGTGGCTACTTCTCTGCTGGGAATAGAAAATTCCAATTGCTGAACACACCCCAATCCATCCCAGAACTCTGGGCTGGTCTAAGCATCCTATCACATGTTTATGTTCCAGGTGCCCATGTTTGGGTACATCTGAATTCCCAAAGTTTAGCTAACCCTCTAGTTACTCATGAAGATTTGGCCCATGGTCATTTTGGCCACAGTATAGGACAGTGATTGTGCCAACGGACTGCTTGTCCCCTGCCTACATTACCCATTCCATAGACATCACCAAGAAAGAAACACCTTGGTTAACATGGCCTCTCTCCTGGGTACATTCCCACAGGAGGACATGTGGTCTCCAGGAAAAAGCCAGGCTTGGAGCCTTGGGCTAGATAATTAGCCTTTCTGAGCTCTGCTGCTTCTGTAAAGTGGACATATCTCACCTGGTTGCTATGAGGATTAAAACAGCCCATGTGCCATGCTTCACACAGTATGCGCTTCATGTGCTGCCCTCTTTCTCCCAGTTCTCTGTCTGGTGATGTACGTACCCTGGCAGGGCTGACCAAACCCTTGGAGTGCCCCAATCTGTAGCCAAAGGAACATTCCCCAGATTCTCACTGGTATCTGTGGTAGGCAGAATAATGACCTCCAAAAATGTCCACATCCTAATTCTCAGAACCTATGAATATATTGCCTTACATGGTTAAAGAGATTTGTGGATAAAATTAAGGACCTGAGAGATTATCCCAGACTATCTGGGTGGGCTCAATCAATCATATAGGCTCTTTAAACCAGAGAAACTTTCCGTGGTTGGTGGGAGATGTGACTACAGAAGAACGTTCAAAAAGATGCAATGTTGCTGGCTTTGAAGATGGAGGAAGGGGCCACAAGCCAAGGAATGTGAGCAGTTTCTGTAAGCTGCAAAAAGCAAGGAAACAGATTCTCCCCTAGAGCTTTCAGAAGGGAAGGCAGGTCTTCATCCCAATGAGACCTGTGTCAGCTTTCTGATCTTACGCAAATGTAAGATAATAAATCTGTGTTGTTGGAAGTCACTAAGTTTATAGAATTTGTTATGGCAGAAAAAATATACAGAAAGAAAAAAACTAATATAGCATCCATTATCTTCGTGGGCAGGGTACTGACTAAACCCTCCACCCAACAGGGCCCCTATCCCTTCCACTGCTATGCCCAGGGGAGGGCAGCTTCACTGCCAAGAGCTTGCCTGTATATTCTAGCCTGTTACAGGTGGAGCATAGAGGCTGCCAGTTACCTTCACCTCTATCTACCCCAAACCCCAGGGGCTGGTGGGCCTGGGGTAAGCTAGGTCACCATTTAGCAGCCCTCCTGCCCCTACTCACACCAGCCTACCCCAGATTCATATGATCAGAATCATCCTCAAGGATTGTCACATGGCTGCTGAGGAAGGGAAGAAGAAACCAAGTATCTCCATAGCTACTGCCCTGTCCCCCTGGGCACCCCTTCACTGTGGGCACTTTCCCCACTCTAGGCCCTTAGCCCCTCGCCCCTTCTCCTCCCTGAACAGGAGCTCCTGTGGAGACTTCATGGCCCCTCATGGCCTCACCTGGGAGCGCTGCAGGCAAGTTCACCACTAAAAACTCTTGGACTCTAACCTAATGGAGCACATACTCTGTGCTGGGGGCCAGGATAGCTACTGCAGAAGCACACACCAAGTTCCTTGGGATCATGCAAGAGAGTGAACCCAGGCTGGAAGAAGGAAGAAGCTGGTACATGTGCTTGATCTCATAGATTCAGACAGAATTAGAGGCGGGGCAGTCAATGAATTTCTGGCTGAGGAAACAAAGACAAAAGGACCGGAAAGTAAAAGTGGGAGAAGAAAAGGCAGAAAGAGAAGGGTTGTGCAGGCGGAGTGGTCCAAACTATATCCTGGCTCTGATTAGCTATGTGACCTTTCACAGTTTCTTTATAAGTAAAGAGAAGAAATACCCACCTCATAGGCAGGTTTTGAAGATTAACTGGAGTATGCGAGAACCTGGATACGGCCTGACAATCAATCAATAAATGTTCTTTCCTTCCCCTGGGAAGTGTGAGCAACCTAATGTGATGACAGCACTGGTTCTCAGTCCTCACTGTGCATCAGAATCTCATGGAACTATTTTTAAAATAATGACTCCTGACCTCTCTTCCCCTAGGGACAGGTATCAGGATAGAGGCAAAATTAGGGAGCCTGGAACAATTAGCAAAACACACACATATACATTCCCAGGTAGGGCCCTCTCCAGCACCCCCAAGGATGGTGTGTCAAGCTCCAGCCCAGTCAGTCAGTCTAGGGCTGGGAGCTGAGAAGGAACCAGGGGAATCAGCCCGCCCCACTTTCCAGGAGTATATAGTCTAATGGGTGAGGAAAAACCCACAGTCCCCTCAATACAAGCAGAGAACCACTAAGGGCAGGGCTCTCCCTCCAGAGCTGGAGGGAAACAGGAGGGAGGGATGGGTAGAGACCTGAGCAGCCAGCAGAGCTGACCAAAGGAAGGGCAAGATTTTTCCCATGGAGGGAGGAGGGGAGGGCACTTCAGACAGGGGAAGGAGCATTAGCAAAGGTGGAGAGGCAGCGTTCAGGACAGAAGGTCTTCTGATGCAGGAAGTATAAGTATATCTCTGCTGGGAAAACATAGAGTCTGGGTGCCAAGACATCAGCATGAGGGATCTGGACTAGGAAAGAGAACAATAATAAACCACTGAAGGCTTCTGTGTGAGGGATACTCACAAGATTAGTCCCACAGAGTAAAGAACAGGCCAGAGGGCGATGGTCATGAAAGTGGAGAAGAGGAGTAAATGCCAGAGAGGCTTCAATGGTGGAAGCCAGAGGCCTGGTAAAGGTGAAAAAGGACGAGTCTCAGGTGAGGGCATTTGTGAACCAGAAAGTGCTACACACTGAACGTAGGGTATGAAGAGAGGTGAGGGTAAGACAAGCTGAGGGTGCGTTCAAGCTTTCCCGCTGCAAAGGTCACTGAGAGAATCATGCTTCCTGAGACAGAAACTGGACTTTCAGGGAGACCCCTCTGAAGTCAGGGGATAGGGTGAGGACTTGGCTTGAAATGCCATGAGGTGAAGGTGGGTCTTCCGATGGGAAAGAGAAGAAGGGCAGCCATCAGGCAGACATGACAGAAAGGGCCCCTTCTCTATCTCTATCTCCTCAGCAGAAGGAGAGACACTTTCCTCCTTAGGACTCTCAGTCCAGCTGAGATCTCTGCCAGGAGGGGGCGCTGGTGACCACGATCTGGAGGGAGTTGGGGCTAGAGGAATGGAGGGTGGGCTAAATTGTGTCCCCCTGGATTTATATGTTGAAGTTCTAACACCTAGTTCTTCAGAATGTGACTATCTGGAGACAGAGCCTTTAAAGAGGTGCTTAAGTTAAAATGAGGCCATTAGGATGGGCCCTAATCCAATTTGACCTGTGAACTTTTAAGAAGAGATTTGGACACAGATGCGAGGGTTGCGTGCACATCAAAGAAAGGCAATGTGAGGACAATGAGAAGGAGGCCATCTGCAAGCCAAGGAGAGAGGCCTCGGGAGAAACCAAACCTTGATTTTGAACTTCTGGCATCCAGAGCTATGAGAAATTAAATTTTTGTTCTTTAAGCCCCCCAGTCTGCGGTATTTTGTCATGGCAGCCCTAGCAAACTAATACAGAGCAGGAGGGAGACACCACCTTGTGCTCACTAGAACAGGAAATGGGTGGTAGATTATCGGGCTGAGAAATAAACAGACCTGGAGGGTGGAAACAGCTCAAAGAAAAAGAAGAGATTTTGCTCCTACCCCAGGTCAGGTTTGACAGGCACTACCAGTGCCTCCAGCCCTTCTAATCTTATCTATGATTCTACCATCTGCCTTCCTGAACCATCGTAAAAGCCCAGATAGAAGAGCACTGAGCATTAAGCCTAGTCACCCCTCCACAGGCCCCCAGGACCATGGAGCAAACTTCCCTTCACCTTCTTGTCTGCCCTAAGCACTGCTGAGGAAAAGGCCAGTGTAGTCTCTACTGCCCACAGTGTCAGGCCAGCCAACCCAGCCTCAAGGGGACAACCCAGCTGAGCTGAGTGCTAAGTGTCCACTGAGTTACCATTTCTAGGCCAGAGGGTCATGCCATGCTGGGGGGCACTCTGGAGCCCCTCAGGATATATAGCGCACCCTGGCGCCCAGGCAACCCTTGGGCGTCCACCCTTTCCCCCCAACTGCTCCCCAACCAGCACAGAAGCACGGGAAGGTTACTTGTTGATGGGTCATTCAGCAGGGGTGTGTTCTACCTCATAGCCTTCATGTAGCAAAACATCAAGCACTGTGTTGTTGCCAATGAAATGACCTGCTGTAAGAAAAACAATCAGAAATGTGGCAGCTTTCATGACCACCAAACATATCCCCAAACATGGACCCCAGAACAAAGAAATAACCCTGACAAGCCCCCTTCCCTGTGTCCATCTCAGTACAATTTCACACAGCTTCTGCAATCAGGCCACCCAACGCCCTGCCAGCCAGGCAGGATAGTAGTGTTGAGATGAGGACATGGGGGACTAGAATGGTGCAGTGAGCTGCCCACAGTCACACAACTAAGGGTAGTTAGTTGGACACCAAACCCCAATCTTTCACCACTGAGTCCAGTGCTAATATTTCTGACCATTCTCATTTGTATAAACAAACCACTTCTGAGACATGAACCCCTTGTCCTA
Organism: Eidolon dupreanum; assembly: GCA_028627145.1. Classification (NCBI taxonomy): domain Eukaryota; kingdom Metazoa; phylum Chordata; class Mammalia; order Chiroptera; family Pteropodidae; genus Eidolon; species Eidolon dupreanum. The sequence continues at coordinate 52,699,918 of CM053515.1, read as the reverse complement.
CATATAATTATAAATGCACAATAAAAACCTCCATTTATCAGAAGCCACCATAGCTGAACACCTCAATCTGAATTTTATTTCCCTTCTTTCCTTTCTAACAAAAAGCAGCAAAGAGCACCAGGAAAGCTAACAGTGGCATCTTAAATATTTTAAAAGCCAAGGGTAGGTCCTGGGATTCATCTTTCTTTTCAGATTTTGATGCTTAGAACTGACACGATCCTCTGGGGTTACAATGTCCCTTTTTTACAATGTGACAGTTTATGGCACTTTAATGTCCTTAATGGCTAACTGCAACACATTATCCTCTGATGCAGCAGAACTTTAGAGGCATCATTAGCTCCACACTAAAATGGAAAAATTAAGTAAAATAGATTCAAAAAAGTGGCAGAGCAGAATCTAAACCCAGGCAGTTTGGTGCAGAGTCTATGCAATTTTGGCAACTGAATACTCAACAGCCGGAAACTGGAAAAGGAAATGTAGATACACCCAAACTTCAGGAGAGGCAGACGTCTGGTGTGTAGGCTTCTTTGTCCTGACTCCACAGCTTTAAGCAGATTGAAGTTGGGGCAGCCTTTGGAAGCCTAGGGAGCCTCAGATAGTGTTTGTGGCTAAGGTACTGGGTTCTACTATGTTCTTGGTTCCAACTGTAGAGTCTGTGACCCCCAGATTGATAAAGGGCAACTCAGATGAAAGAGGCATTGGCAAGGCCCCAATTAGCCCCAGTGCAGAAGTGCAGCAAACTCATGTATAGGTTATGCCTAGACTGGGAGAGAGGGGAGCATGCTTCTGCCACCTCACTCACCCAGCCATCACCAAGGTCACATGGCAGGAAGTAATCACAATAATAAAAATAGCTACCATTTACTGAGTACTACAAGGTACAGGGTACTGTTCTTGGTACTTTACACACCATTCAACAACCGTCACCCCCAATAACCTTAAAAGGTAAATGTATTATTATCCCCATTTTACAGATGAGGAAGAGTCACAAAGAAATTAAGCAAACTACAGCTTGGACCCAGAAAGTCTGGCTCCAGAGTCTACACTCTCAGCCAATGATGAATGGAAAAAGTATTTGTCAAGAGAAAAAACAGCCTGTATTAGCAATGCTTTGTCATTACGAAACCGAACTATTCTGTTTGACTTCAATTCACCTCCCACTCAAACTGAACTACATTTCTCACTTTTAAATTTTATCTCCAGATTCCCATGACAAAAGTTGCTGTTTGATTTTAAAGCTCTGGGGCTTTCAGTTTTGGGTTATTCTCACTTTATTTTTTTTTTCTTTCAGATCTTTTTTTAAAATTTTTTTATTAAAATTATTGGGGTGTACAATTCAACAATTCACAATATCACATTGTGTGCTCCTTCTGTCACCAAATATTTGACCCACTTTACCCTTATCTACCTCCTCCACTTCCCTCTGGTAACCACTAATCCACTGTCCTTGTCTATTAGCCTCTGTTTGTCATGTTTGTTTGTTGCTTTCACTTTTATATCCCGCATATGAGTGAAATCATATGTCTGACTTATTTCACTTAGCATGATAATCTCTAGATCCATCCATGTTGTCACAAATGGCAGCATTTCATCTTTTCTTATAGTTGAGTAATATTCCATTGTACATATGTACCACACTTTCTTTATCCAATCATCTATTGAAGGACACTTCAGTTGTTTCCATGTTTTAGCCACTGTGAATAATGCTGCTATGAACATCAGGGTGCATGTATCTTTGCAGATAAATGTTTTCAAGTTTTTTGGGTAATACCCAGAAGATGGATTGCTGGGTCACATGGTAATTCTATTCTTAGTATTTTGAGAAACTCCATACTGATTTCCATAGTGGCTGTACCAATTTACATTCCACCAGCAGTGTATGAGGGTCTCTGTTTCCCCACAACTTCTCCAACACTTGTTATTACTTGTCCTGTTGATGGCAGTCATTCTGACAGGTGTGATGAGATGGTATCTCATTGTGGTTTTGATTTGCATTTTCCAAATAGCTAATGAAGTTGAACATCTTTTCACATGTTTGTTGACCATTTGTATATCTTCTTGGGAGAAGTGTCTGTTCAGATGCTCTGGCAATTTTTTAATTGGATTTTTTTTTATTGTTGAGTTGTATGAGTTTTTTATATATTTTGGATATTAGGCTATTATTGAAGGTGTTGTTCACAGATATCCTCTCTCATTCAGATAGTTGCCTCTTTGTCTTGTTGATGGCTTCTTTGCTGTGCAGAGCCTTTTTCATTTGATATAGTCTCATTCTTTTATTTTTGCTTTTATTTCCCTTGCCTTTGAGGTCAAATTCTTAAAATCCTCTCTAAATCCAAGGTCCATGAGCTTAGCACCTAAGTTTTCTTCTATGCAATATATTATTTCAAGTCTTTGACCATTTGGAGTTAATTTTAGTATATGATGATAGATAACAGTCCAGTTTCATTTTTGCATGTGGCTTTCTAATTTCCCCAGCACAATTTATTGAAGAGGCTTTCCTTTCTCCATTGTACATTTTTGGTTCCTTTCTTAAAAATTATTAGCTTATATATCCAGGGGTTTACTTCTGGACTCTCAATTCTGTTCTGTGGGGCTGTGTGTCTGTTTTTCTGCCAATACCATGCCATTTGATTATTGTCTCTTAGTAGTATACTTTGAAGTCAGGCAGAGTGATACCTCTGGCCTTGTTCTTTTTCTCAGAATTGCTTTGGCTATTCGGGGTCTTTTGCGCTGCCATACAGATCTGATGATTTTTTGTTCTACTTCTTTGAAAAATGCTGTTGGGATTTTGATAGGGGTTGCATTAAATCTGTACAACATTTAGATAATAAAAACATTTTAACTATGTTGATTCTTCCAAATCGTGAACACAGAGTACATTTCCATTTTTTTGTGCCTTCTTCAATTTCTTTTAATAATGTCTTATAGTTTTCAGTGTATAGGTCCTTCACGTGCTTCATTAGGTTTATTCCTAGGCATTTTATTCTTTTTGTAGCAATTGCAAAAGAAACTTCTTTAATTTTTTTTTTCTGAAAATTTATTATTAGAGTGTGGGAACGCTTTGGATTTTTGTACATTGATTTTTGTACCCCGAAACTTTACTATATTTGTTTATTATTTCTAATAGTTTTTTAGTGGTGTCTTTAGGGTTTTGTATATAGAGAATCATATTATCTACAAAAAGGTACAATTTGACTTCTTTGTTCCCTATTAGAATGCCTGTTATTCTTTCCCTTGCTTGATTGCTCTAGCTAGGACTTCCAATAGTATATTGAATAATAGTGGCAATAGCAAACAGCCTTGTCTTGTTCTTGATCTTAGAGGGAAGGTTTGTAGTTTTTCACCATTTAGTATGATGTTAGCTGAGGGTTTATCATATATAGTCTTTATTATGTTGAGATACTTTCCTTCTATACCCATTTTATTGTTTCAATCATAAACGGATGCTGTACTTTGTCAAGTGCTTCTTCATCTATTGATATAGTCATATGAATTTTATCCTTTATTTTGTTTATGTGGTGTATAACATTGATCAATTTGCATATGTTAAACCATCCCTGTGCCCCCAAGATGAAACCCACTTGATCATGGTATATAATCTTTTTAATGAGTTACTATATTCAATTTGCTAGTATTTTGTTTAGGATTTTTTTCATCTGTGTTCATAAGAGATATTGGTCTATAGTTTTATTTTGTGTTGTCTTTACCAGGGTAATATTGGCCTCATAAAATGAGTTAGGAAGAATTCCCTCTTCTTCACTTTTTTTGAAAATTTTGAGAAGAACAGGTATTAAATCTTCTTTGAAAGTTTGCCAGTATTCACTAGTGAAGCCATCTGGTACTGAACTTTTACTCTCTAAAAGGTTTTTGATGATTGTTTCAATTTCCATACTGTTGATCAGTCTCTTTAGATTTTCCAGTTCTTCATGATTCAGTCTAGGAAGGTTGTATATTTCTAAGAACTTGTCCATTTCTTCTAGGTTATTAAATTTGGTGGCATATAATTTTTCATAGTATTCTTGTATGGTCCTTGTATTTCGGTGGTATCTTTTGTAACTTCTCTTTCATTTCCGATTTTGTTTATTTGTGTCCTTTCTCTTTTTTCCTTACTGAGTCTAGCCATGAGTTGGTCAATTTTATTAATTTTCTCAAAGAACCAGCTCTTTGTTGCATTATTTTTTTCTGTAGTCTTTTTTTCTTAATTTCATTTAACTCTGCTCTAATTTTGATTATTTCCTTTCTTCTGCTTGCTTTGAGCATCATTTGTTCTTCTTTTTCTAGTTTTTTAAGATATAATATTAGGTTGTTTATTTGGGATATTTCTAGTTGCTTGAAATACGCCTGTAATGACATAAACTTTCCTCTTATAACCACTTTTGCTGTGTCTCAAAAGTTTTGATAATTTATACTTTCTCATTTGTTTCTATGTATCTCTTGATCTCCCCTTTCATTTCGTCTATGACCCAGTCATTCTTTAGTAGCATGTTGTTTAATATCCACATATTTGTGGTTCTTCCTGCTTTCTTTTTACAGTTGATCTCCAGTTTCAAAGCATTAAGGTTGGAGAATATGCTTGGTATGATTTCAATCTTATTTTTATTTTTTTATTTTTTTCAATTATACTTTACATACAATATTACATTAGTTCCTGGTATATAACACAGTGATTAGATGTTTCTATAACTATTGAAGTAATCACTCTAATAAATCCAGTACCCATCTGTCACCATACATAGTTATTACAATACTACTGACTATATTCCCCATGCTATACTTTACATCTCCACAACTATTTTGTAACTACCAATTTGTAACTCTTAATCCCCTCCCCTTCACCAATACCCTCACTCCCCAATCTGAGAACCATCAAAATGCTCTCTGTATCTCTGAGCTTATTTCTGTTGTTTGTTTATTCTGTTCTCTAGATTCCACATATGTTATTTGTCTTTTTCTAACTTACTCCACTAAGCACAATACCCTTTAGGTCCATCCATTATGTAATTCCAGATGTCAAGATTTCGTTATTTTTTTTATGGCTAATAATATTCCATCTTGCCTATTGTATGTAAATAATGCTGCAATGAACATATGATTCACATTTCCCTTAAAAGTAGTGTTTGGGTTCTTTCAAATAAATATCCAGAAGTGAGATAACTGGGTCCTGCTTTGCTCTGGTTATAGACTTTGTTTTAAAGTCTATTTTGTCAGCATCCTTTACTTTCAGTCTGTGTTTGTCTTTCAGTCTGAAGTGAGACTCTCGTAGGCAGCATATGTAAAGGTCTTGTTTTCTTATCCATTCAACCACACTTTCTTTTGACTGGAGCATTTAATCCATTTACATTGAAAGTAATTGTTGCTAGATATATAGTTATTGCCATTTTAGTATTCATTTTTACCTTTTTTTCTTCTTCTTCTTAAAGAAGTCTCTCTAACATTCCCTGTATGTTAGTGCTGAGAAACTCCTTTAGCTTTTTCTTTTCTGGGACGTTCTTATCTGTCCTTCTATTCTAAATGATAGCTTTGCTGGGTAGAGTCATCTTGGTTTTAGGTCCTTGCTTTTCATCACTTTGAATATTTCATGCCAATCCCTTCTAGCCTGCAAAGTTGCCATTGAGAAATCAATTGACAGTCTTATGGGAGCTCCCTTGTAACTAGCTAACTTCTTTTCTCTTGCCACTTTTAAGATTCTCTCTTTGTCTTTAACTTTTAAATTTTGAATTATGGTGTGTCTTGGTGTGGGCTTCTTTAGATTTATCTTGTTTGAAAATCTCTGCGCTTCCTGGGCTTGTATGTTTATTTCCTTCACCAGGTTAGGGAAGTTTTCTGAAATTATTTCTTGAAATAGGTTTTCAATTCCTTGCTCTCTCTTCTCCTTCTGGTAGCCCTACAATATGAATGTTGGTATGCTTGATACCGTCCCAGAGGCTCCTTAAACTACCCTCATATTTTTTGGATTCTTTTTTTCTTGTTACTGTTCCAATGGGGTGTTTTCTGCTACCTTATCTTCTAACTCGCTAATTCAATTCTCCGCTTCATCTAACCTACTATTAATTCCTCCTAAGGTAGTCTTCATTTCGGTTATCGTATTCTTCACTTCTGACTGGTTCTTTTTTATGTTTTCTGTCTTCACTTTTATCTTTTCTATCTCTTTATTAAAGTTCTAAGTTCATCTACTCTTCTCCTATGTTCATGGAGCATCCTTAAAGCAGTGTTTTGAACTCTTTATCTGGTAGGTTGCTTGTCTCCATTTTGTTCAGTTCTTTTTCTGGAGCTTTGTTCTGTTCTTTTATTTAGGACATGTTTCTTTGTCTTCTCATTTTGGATGCCTAATTGTGTTTGTTCCTATGTATTACATAGGGCTGCTATGTCTCCCAGACTTAGTAGAGGGGCCTTATGTAGTAGGTGTGCTGTGGGTCCCAGTGGCACAGTATTCACTGATCACTTGAGCCGAGTACTCAAGGTATGCCCCTTGTATGCATTGTGTGTGCCCTCTTGTTGTAGTTAGCCTTGACTGTTGTTTGCTCATCAGTGGGAGGGATTGACCCTCAGACTTATTGGTTGTTATGACTGGCCATGACCAGTGGAGGAGCTGTTGCACAGGGGCTGATCCTACAGAGCAGGATTCACTTTAGTAGGACTCTAGTGCCTGCCCTATATGCCCTTTGGGTGTGTCATCCCCAGAGGTGGCCCTGGTAGTGCTCTGGTTCAGTCCAAAGCTGGCCACCGGGAATGCAGGGTGGGGCCTCCTAAGAGGGGCCCTACCACTGGCCAAGTTCATCTCAGCCTGCGCTCTGCCTTGGACCACCTGGCATGAGCCACCAAGCACTCTTCAGTAGGCCATTACCCACGCTGGGCTCAGAAGTGTCTTGAGAGGCCAAGCTGCAAACCAAGGCTAGCTGCTGCTAGTGCCAAGCTTAGGGCTGCTCAGCAAGAGATACAGGACATATCAAGGCCAGATTCTGCTTGTTTAGCTTTGGGAACCTTTGAGAGATTTTAGGAAAGTCTATAGCATGAGCAAAGACAGGCCTTTTGTATGGAAAAGCCACTGGAAATGGCTTAGGTGCACCCGCAAGTGGAAAGGATGGTGTCTCAGGGACTCCCCAGGGCCAGGTGAATAGTGTTTTGCTGGATACTCATATATGGCAGCCACTTGGGTCTGCAAGGTGGGTCAGGGAGGGCTCAAGAAAGAGATAATGTCCTCTGCCAGTACTTCTGTCTGAGAGAAAACTGTCCATCCAACCCTCACCCCGAAGCCAGACAACTCTGTTCCTGCTCATATATCCCTGGCACCCTTTGAAATGATGCCCCAGCTCTGGAGTTCAGAGCAGGTGAGTCTGTCAGCTAGTAAGTTTATGTGGGACCCTTGAAGAGGATCACCTGGGACTCCCCAAGTCCTTCATCTCACTCAGCCACAATCTCCACTGGTTTATACAGCTAGAAGTTGTGAGGACTTCTCTTCCTGGCACTGGCACCCTGGGCTGGGGAGCCCTGTGTGGGGCTGGAACCCCTCTCTCTTCCCAGGGGATCACCACTGCCGAGATATTTCTCTTGATTCTCAACTACCACACGCAGGTGTGGAACCAGCCCATTTCACATCTCCACCCCTCCTACAAGTCTCGAGGTGGCCTCTTCTGTGATTTTAGTTGGCCTCTGTAATTTTGATGTGGTTATGAGAGTAGGCAAGCACAGTGTTTTCCTACTCCACTATCTTGAATCGAAGCCTCTGATTTCAATTTTCCTAAATTTGTTAAGGCTAGCTTTGTGTGCCATCATATGGTCTGTCCTTTAGAAAGTTCCTTGTGCACTAAAGAAGAATGTATAATCTGATGTTCTGGGATGAAAGGCTCTATAAATGTCAATTATGTCCAACTGGTCTAATGTGTCATTTAAGGTTGATATTTCCCTATTGAGTTTCTGTTTGGATGATCTATCCATAGCTAACAGTGGGTTATTTAGATCCTCTACTATAATTATGTTTTTGTCAGTTTCTTCCTTTAGTTCTGTTAGTAGTTGCTTTATATATTTTGATGCCCCTTGATTGGAAAGCATATATATTGGTAAGTGTTGTGTCTTCTTGATGTATGGTCCCCTTTATTATTTTGAAGTGTCCATCATTTTCTCTAGTTACCTTTTTTATCTTGAAGTCTATTTCATCATATATAAATATGGCTACACCCACTTTTCTCTGGATGCCATTTGCTTGAAGTATCATTTTTCACCCTTTTGTTTTGGGCCTAAATTTGTCCTTCCAGCTGAGATGTGTCCCTTGAAGGTAGCATAAGTTTGGATTTTGTTTTTTGATCCAAACTGCTACTGTGTGCCTTTTTATTGGTGAGTTCAGTCCATTTACATTTAGAGAGATTATTGAAATATGAAGTTTTCCTATAGCTATTTTATCTTTTGTCTCTAGTAGCTCATTGTTTCCATTGTTTCTTTGTCCTTGTGTTTCTGGCTGTCATTTTAATTTGGTGGTATTTTATGATTTTCCCCTCCATTCCCTCTTGTTTTATGTTATGTGTCTCAGTTGTGGATTTTGGTGTGTGTTACCACTAGGTTTATGTAAAGGAAAGTTTTATATATATCTATATGGCTATATATATATATATATATATATATATATATATATACACACACACACACACACATATAGATATATATATACACACATATATATACACACACACACACACACACACACACACACACACACACATGCATACATACATATAGATAGAGATACAGTAGTCCTTTTTTTCTGCATGTGCCTTATCTCCATTCCCTTTTGCAGATTCGGATTGTTAACCCCTCTCCTTTTCTGTTTTTATTGTCTGAAATTATTTCTATTTTTGCTATATGTTCATTTCGAGGTTATAATAGCTGTTGTCTTCTACTCTTTTTAAAGCTTTTTTACCTTTAACCATTATATAATATTTAAGCTTATTATACCTTGTTCTTAATAAGGGTTGCACTTTCCTATTTCTGTCCGTCTGTTAGTCTTACCCATAGTTACGGATATTTTTACTTTTTTTTTCATGCAGAATGACCACCTTTAGTTATTTCCTGTAATGCAGGCCTTGTGGTGGAAAATTCCCTCAGCTTCTGTATGTCTGAAAAGGTCTTTATTTCTCTTTCATATGTGAAGATTTTTGTTGGATATATTATTCTTGGCTGGCAATTTCTCTCTTTCAATAGTTTGAATACTTGGTTCCACTCACTCCTAGCTTGTAAAGATTGTGCTGAAAATTCCAATGATAATCTAATGGATTTTCCTTTATAAGTTACCACCTTCCTTTCCCTGTCTGCCTTGAGAACTTTCCTTGTCATTAATTTTTGACAATTTTAATATAATATGTCTGCAGGAGACTTTTTTGAGTTGAAATAATTAGGTGTTCTGTTTGCTTCTTGATTTCAAGGATCCAGTTCTTTTCATAAGTTTGGGAAATTTTCAACTATTTGTTTGAATAGGCCTTCTGTTTTCTTCTCCTTCTCTTCTCCTTTTGTTATACCCAGTATTCTTATATTGCTTTTTCTGATAGTGTCAGATA
>CM053515.1:52671467-52689873 GCA_028627145.1 Eidolon dupreanum | reverse complement strand
GACAGCAGCCTTCCTTGTCTTCTTCCTCATTCTCAGGGGGAAAGCATTCAGTCTTTCATCATTAAATATGATGTTAATGTGGGAATTTCAAAGCAACTCTTTAACAGGTTGATGAAGTTCCCCTCTATTTCCTGCTTCAATGACTGTTTTTATCATGAAAGGGTGTTGCATGTTATCAAATGCTTTTTCCATGTCTACAGAGATGATTAGGTGGTTCCTGTCCTTTAGTCTATTAATATGGAGTATTACATTAATTGATTTTCAGATGTTGTGGCAGGCTGATTAATAGTTCCCCCAAATCCCTGGAATCTGAGAATGTTGTCTTACATGTCCCCCCAAAAAAATTATTTTGAAGATGTCATTAAGCTAAGGATCTTGAGATCAGGAGATTATGCTGTATTACTCACTCTGCCATCCACAAGTGCTTCTCTCTAGGCCCCCATTTTATTAGTAAAAAAAAAATAAAAAAATAAAAATAAAAAAAACTGAGGGAGGTGACTTGTCTACATTTTTGAAGTTATTAAAGAATTGTAAGGAGGAAGCCTAGCCCAGCGAATTCTCCTTTTGCACACACCCAGCTTCTGGAATTTCTGTCCTTAATCCCAGAGGCTACAAAGCTTTGATAAAATCACTTGAGAAGAGGAAAAAAAATATTTCAAAAAGCCACAAAAGGCAATAATTTTCCCAATCTGTCTTCATATACACTGTTAATAATAAAAGCTGATGTGTCCACCTCAGGCCTTACACTTGGGAAGCTCATAGTCAGGTAAGAGAGAGAAGACAGACAAATTTCAGTGGAAGTTAAAAAAGTGAAAGGTGCCAGAAATAAGTTAGGATTAAATGAGTTCAAAAGAGAGAGAAATGCCTTCCTAGCTAGGGAGTGTATCAGGAGCCCCACATGGAGAGAGAACTAAAGGTGATGTCACATGCACCAGCCCTTCTGGCAATGTTTCAACCATGCTGGATACTCAGGCACCACCTGGACCCACTTTGCAACTGCAAAAAGTGAAAGATGTTACTCATGACACCTACTACCAAGGAACCCACCTCAGCATTCCCTCAGTGGGAGAAGCATCAGAGGCAGGGTCTAATCAGAGGTAGCCTACAACTCACCAGCTCAAAAGGCGAAGAAAAAGCCTTTGTCGGGCGATTCTTCCAAAAGGGCCTTCACCCGCTTCCCCATTCTCTCATTTCGCTTGGAGATAAGCTCTTGGCGGAAGCAGCTGTCAATCCCCTGAGCAGTAATGTGTTCCTGAGGTGGTAGCATGGCATTAATAAAATTGGGAACCTCCGTCAAAATAAAAAGATAAAATTAAGGGCAACAGAGTTACGAATGAAGTTGCTTAATTTGAGCATCAAATCACCCAGCCTAGTCTACGGCCATGCCATCCTGAACAAGCTCAATCTCATCTGATCTCGGAAGCTAAGCAGGATCCGGCCTCGTTAGTACTTGAATGGGGGACCACCTAGGAAGACCTGGTGCTGTGGGCATAAAAAAATAAAAAATAAGGGATTGTAAACTGACAAGGTCCTTGCAATCTGTGATGTCAACCAAAGGTTGCCTCATCCAAAAAAAAAAAAAATTAAAAAAAAAATCACCCTACCTAGAGAGCCAAGATGCTGTCAAGAGGAGGAAGAATGACACACCATTCTTGGAGTCTCCCACTTGCTACTTTTCAAACTGTAATATCATCCTCTGTAACCCAAGTGAAATGTTTTAAATAAAGTACACTTGAAGAACTCTCTGGCTATTTAAAACAGTATCTCTGTTCCATTTAAGTGTTTGATGCTATGTGTTTTTATAAGGAGACCATAACTGTGCATAGTACATCCACAGTTTTAATTTGTTTAATTCACACATGCTTTTTTAAATAAAAATAACTTTACATAGTTAAATATTTTAGAATCAATAATTACAATTCTACCAAATACATGAAATTTCTATAAACATGCAATTGTTTTATAAATTCCATGCATTTAAATGTTCATTATTTCTCCCTCTTGCTTTTGCCAATGTTGTTTGCCCTCCTGGAAAATATTTCACCTGATTCTGGTACACATGTTAGCCACTTTCAGTATTTTGGCTCACAGCAGGGTGCTATTACTCCGAAACTGTGACACAGGTGTGGTTCTTACAACCCAGTGCTGTAGGCACGGCTGACACTGAGTTGTTTCCCCACCCTGTCAGCTGTCTGGCTCCCCAATCCTCTACCTCCCAACCCCTTATTCTGGGTTTGCTCTCCTCTACCGAGGGATTTAACAAGGTTAACCACTACCTTAGTCAAACGCAATGTAGGATATCTACCCTGCCTACTTCTCCTATTTCCAGTAGCCTCTCAAAGACCTTCCATATGTCTTGACACTCTATAACACAGGTAATAAAATTTCCATTTTATGGATAATATATCTCCTTTTGCTATTTCCTTAAAAAGATATCTTTTGTTTTCAAATCAAAAGCTTTATCTTCTCCTTTATCATCTTTTCTTTACCATGTCATTTATGTAAGATCCTCCTGTCTATTTCCCAAAATCTCTTTTCTTCAGCAAAGCACTTCCCTTTGTACCAGCCACTCCACACAGGTGCCCAGAAGATGCAGGGAGAAGTCCCACTGCCATCCTGCTCCATCTTCTAAACGCCAAACATGACCTACAACCCACACCGCTCAGCCCTGGCAAACCTGGCCCTCATTCCCCAATGGCAGGCACATTTCCTTACCCCACACCACCTGCAGGGCCCTGAGCAGGACAGGTACAGAGGAGCCAAAGGAAAGAAATGTATAAGACATCTATTCTCTAATTGCTCCATCAGCCTTACTATTTGCCCACATAACTTCCAAATCCCCCACCCATGCTAACTTTTTCTACTGCTTCATATTTTAATTTTCCAATTAATTTTGACCTTTCTCCCCACTTCCCTCACTCCCACCAAGAGTACACATAAGAATTATCACCACCAATGACTCTATTTCTTTTTTAGTGTATTTCTGTGTTCCCTTTCCTATTCCTTGCTTTGCTCTGGTTTCACTTTCTCCCATTCTAGACTCTCTAGAAAGCTCATTATGTCTTTTGACACTTGTGGGGCAATGCTGGATTCAGCCTCTATCGTCCCTTTCCCCAGTGCTGTCATTCCTTTTTCACCTCTTATATTCACTCACATTTCTTTATGACAGGGTCCCCATATCTAAGAGACCTAGATAGCATCACGCACACCCACCAGCTCCCTTCTTTTTCTCCAGTGTACTTCTGTATGAGGACACTGCTCCTGCATGAGGAGAAAACACACTTCCCTATCTCAGAATAGCCAGCACTTGACACTTCTATATGACCTTAGTAGGGGGTGGAGGGGAGAGATCATGGTTTGTCCCATGGAAGTTTGTTGATAAAAGCATAACAAATATCCATCGTACCTCCCTCCTATAGAGAATTTGCAATCCTCTGAGCTCTGACCAGCTACTTCCTTCCCCTTGATGGCCCACGGATAAAACCTGTCCTGTGTGTACACTCACTGCACAGATCAGACATACCCTGCAATACCGCAGGATGGAATCCATGTCTGGAAATGCTGGTAGCCTTCCCAGCCTCTTATGTGCCACCCCTGTAAGAATACCATGGACACTTCAGTTGCATTATGCTCACAAGTTCTTAGAAGCCACTAAAAGCTGCAGAAAAAGTTTTGTTCCATCATTTCTCAAAAGCGTTACCTAAGTCAGCCAGAGGCTTTCCGACTCAGTCTCTTCCCCTCTATGGGTATCATGCTGCTTGATGTCTATGCTGTGAGGCCTGTCACTGAATCTCTTGAAGATTTATCCTTTGACCGGGATCCTGGAATTAACTTTAATCAATGCCCCTCTCAATTCTTAAGTTTCATAAAGAATAGCTTTGTTAGCTGCAACATCTCACTCAACATCTAACTCAGCCCAATTTTATTTTAAGGCCCCTCATGACCTTCTTCCTTTGTACACAGATGTCCATCCAGGTGTAAGCAGGTAATGTCTTTATTCTTTTATTTAAATGCATGCTGAGCTGGGCAGAGGACAAAGGCCCTCACCTGGGAGCTGTCATGGCTAAAGATGACAGAGCTGAGATCCCCACAGTTGTGGTGTTCGATGAGATCCTCTGTCATGTAGGGGATCTGAAGACTGCCTGCTCATAGGCTCTCCTGCTGCAGGAGGGTCTGGTTCAAGGCAAAGATGACCTGAAAGAGAGAAAACATAGGTCCCTTTAAGTTCACTGACACAGCAATTAGCAGCTGACATCTTACTTATTTTGTCTGTGTTTGACAACTGCCTCTCCTCTGTGACACAAATTCCTGGTCAGCATCCAAAGAAAAAGAAGACATTTCTGCCCAAGCAGCCCCCATTAGGTCACCTAAGGCAGTGCCTTTACAGGGACAGAACTCTCCCATAAGAATGATAGAGAAGTGAGAAGATCCAAAGAGCTGGCTTGTGAGGAACAGCTAACACAGCTTAGGAGGGGGCTTAGGGAGAGACTGGGGCACATAGATAGATGCACATACCAACTGGTTTCAGTACATGAAAGACTGGACAAGAATATATATACAATATACGTCTTTTCTAACCATCAGTGCAACATTTGCCAGCTAATGGATTCATTGGATCCATGGGATGTTAATAGAAGTTATTGTGAAAAGAAAGGGGATATGAGGGCTACACAAAATCAAACGAGTTTTACCTGTACAGAACTTCTTAGAGTCTTTGATCCATTAATGTGTGATGCGTTCCTCCCCAAGGCGGGTCTCTTAAACTTATTTGAGGAAAACATTACAAGAGAAGAATTTGCTGGAACATCTTTTGGGAAAATCCAAATTCAAAGAGTTTTACAAAGCAGTGAATTCTTCATGGTTCTGGGGAGCTTGGTCAGAGGACAAGTGGGGATTCAAGCACCAGGTGGGAACTGAGGCTGGCTACCCTCTACAAGGCCCTGACAACACTACTGAAGATGTTGTGGCATTTTCTCTCTCTCTCTCCCCAGGTATGATACACACCACCTGTGACAGCTGCACTTCCACAAACTCCCCCAGGAAATCACTGTACAGGATACCGCCTCTGTTGAAATAGCCCCTCCCCCTTTGCTCAAATGCAGACAGGCAGTGAGTCTGAGTGCTCTGACCATGAGGTCTTCAGTAGGAAGTTTTCAATTCTCCAGAGACAATACAGCAAATGACCCTATGCAGCCCAATCCCCTTTCTTTCTCATTTCACACTTTCTCCTCATTTTGAGAGGTGAAGAGGTCAGAGGTTTGATTTGCTTCCCACAGGCCACTGCAGCATGGACCTGCCTGCTATGCATCCTCCTTCCACACCCCTGCCTCCCTATGTTCCTATTCCTATCATGAGGCCTTAACCAAAGGGGGAGGTGGCAGGTCTCTCTTTGTAAAATACCCTCCGCTCCTCTCTTCTCTTGACAGGTCCCACTTCTCCCTGTCAGAGGCACCTCCAGCCTCTTCCGGAGGTCAGCTCACCAAATATCTGCAGACCAGCTTCTCCTGTCTGGGGACAGGACCTTCTGGGCCATATTCCCATCCTCCCCACCCCTCTGCTAGTGACGTGAGTTGACAGAGAGGCAAATACACCCAGGCACATGGCCACAAATTATGGTCTAAGTGAGGAAACTCAGAGAGTTGAGCACCACAGAGATGAGCACCTGGATTCAAAAACTATACCATCAGCACCTCTCCACCCCCACTGGGGATTGCTAAATAACTTTAGATTCACTGGAGGAACAAACCTTTAGAAGGGAGAGGAGCCTTATGAAGCACCTCCCACGTATGCCAGGCCCCAGGCACATTCTGTCTCAATCGAACTCCTCTAAACCAAATCTGATTGACTCACAATACCTGCTGATGGATTTTGCTATTCTAAAGGCATTCAGAAGGAGCCCGGGTTACCTGTTGCTAAAAGACCTCCAAAGAGTTTCCATTGATTCCTAAATGTTTTTCTTAAGGTGTTCTTGATATTAGAAAAGATTGAGCCATTCATTTTAATGGACACACCAGTCTGCAAATGGGGAACACTGTATGGCCACATCACAGATTAAATAAGAACTTTGTTTATTCAGACCTTTCTCAACATATTCCATATTCAAATGTCATTCACCTTAAAGACATTTCACCTGTTCATGAGAGGCTTACAAAGCCTTGCTAGAATGTTTATCTTTGCTTTTATGTTTACTTTTGATGATTAAGCTTTTTAAAAAAAGTTTGCATACCAAAACTAAGCCAAAACATTAATGAATTTTGAGTGCTTACTGTGTACCAGGCCCCCTGCTAACTGCTTTGCTTATGTTCTCATTTAATCCTCCCAACATCCTAAGGTAGTAAATACTGTTAATTCTATTTTAAAGATGAAAAAAATGAAGCAAATAGTAGTTCAATATTGTTTAAGGTCACATAGCTTAGTAAACCAAGATAGACATTTGAACCCAAACAGTCAACACCAGAGTCTAAGATCTTCACCAATTGACTGTACATGAGGTATGCTACTACCAAGTAGAAGTAATTGGCTTTTGCCATGTGATTTAATTTAAATTACTAGGCTTAAATTAAAGAATTAGGAATCTGAAATTAGGGAGAAAAAAGGGAGAGAGGATAGAAAACTGGAGTGGGGGGCAGAGAGAAAGAGAGAGGGAGAAGGAAAGAGGAAGACAGGGAGTCAGAAGGAAAAGTGCGCTAAAGCTTTTTTTAAACTAAGTTTAAGAGTAACACACACACATTATATAGATAATCCAGAAAACAGAAAAGTATAGAAAGAAGTGGTAAACTGCCATAATTTCAACACTCAGGTTTTAACTGCATTTAACAACTTAAAAGTATATTGTGAGTATTATTTCCCTTCAGTTTATTCTATACATTTTATAAAGTCGATATTATACATAAAATTTAGCATCCTGCACTTCTTTTTTGACAGTGTAGGCATTTTCTCACATGATTAAAGCCTTGCTTAGCTTCAAATATTATGTGATGTGCCATAATTTAGCTAAACTTTCTATTTCAAATATTAGAGTCTTTATTTAAAAAAAAAAAAAAAAAGATCATGAATAACACACCATCAGGAGCATCTGCAAGCAGAAAGTTTTTCTGTTTTCAAATTATTTCTTTAGTATAGATTCCTAAGACCAGAGCTATTGAGTCAACAGGTATGAATCATTCAAAAGTTTTTAGAAACACTTATTTATTTTTGCTTTTTTCATAAGACAATTTTGATTCTCCATTAGAACTTAAATTCAAAAAGAATTTAGTAAAACAGACAATCTCCCAAAGCCAACTATATAAAGAGGCCCCATGGATGCAGCCCCAGTAGTAGGCCCAGGACACCACACTGATGTGACTACACGCCCACTATCCCCTCTACCTGGAAAGCTCTTCCTACCCTTCTCCACATGGTAAATACACACCTATCCTTTGAAATCACGCTGGAGAGTCTCCTCCTTGATGAAGCCTCCATCACTAACTCCCAGGCACAGTGAGTCCCATCTCCTGTAGCTAAGGGCATCTTGTGACTAACACACCACTAATGGCATTACCGATTTTGTCACCTCAAGAGCATCAACTGTGTCCAACTCACCTCTGTGTCTTTACCATCCAGTACACAGGACCTGGTATACTGCAAACATTCAATAGGTTATGACTTAATTAATAAATTTTAGAAATGACTCCAAATACCTAAAGTCTGAGGCAAGTTAGATACTCATAAAAGAAGCCTGATAAAATCTCACCTGCCAAAACAAATAAGGAATCATTTCCAGTAAAGCCAGACACAACAAATTTATCTGGAAAGTAAAATTGGGGGTGGGGGAGCTATGCCTGAGCCTGGGAAATTAACAGAACCTCCTAAAAGGGGAGTCAACTCTTACCCCAGAAACTCACATTTTATTTGAGCTCATCCCTCAATCACTTTGGGAGGTCTGCATTAGGGCTTGTTCCTTGAGTGTTCATCCTGACCGAGCCTCCATTCTCTCAAGCTCCCATATTCTCTTCTTGCATTAGTCAAGATTGATAAGCTATGTCACAAAAACAAATCAAACCTGAAATCTCAATGGCTCGGCAAATGTGTACAGCTTGCTCACACAAAGTCTGAGTGGGTTAGTGGCTCTTTCATCCATCTAGTCCATTAGGAATCCAATTCTGTTTACCTGTGACACTGCCATCCCAACATATAGTTTCCAGGGATGCCATAGCAAGGCAAAGGAGTGAACATATACCAGCTCTTAAATGCCTCAGCCTGGAATGCCCACATTTTATTGGCTAGAAGTATTCACATGGCCTTGCCTAAATCCTCAAGGAGGCTGGGAAATGTGGTTTTTCCATTTGCCTAGGAAGGAGTAGAGAATTTAAAAGATGTAAGCACAAATAGTTTGATTATAACCCTCTAACCTTAAGGTAACTCCCACCCCTTTTCATAATCCCAAGAAAAATGAAAGACCCTTTATTTCTTCCTCATCACCATAGCAACAAAAGGTTAACTGGTATAAATGTGTCATTTCTTATACTTGTCCTATGAAATTATAAACCTAAAAGCTTTGGTTAATATCTCACAGGCCATCTGAAATTTACTGCCTAATTGTGGGGAGACCTAGTCTTCACTCTGCCTTGGGAGCTTTGCCTTTGCTGTTCCCCTCACTTGGCACACATGGCCCATACAGCTTCTGCCCACAGACATTTGACCATCGTTAGCACTCAAAGCAGCTCTCTTTAGATGTCAGACACTTCCCTATTTAGAATTACACATTGTCCTTGGGAGAAGATGGACATCAGGATGGTGACCTGGCCAAAGATGCTCACCAATGACAGATTGTTGGCCTGTGGTCTTCAATCACCATGGGGCATCAGTGGTCGAAAGTGGGGGATATAGTGGGAGGGAAGGCAGGAAGGAGAGCAAAATGCCAATTGTGATCCTGAGTTCTAGAAATTCCAAGTTCTAGAATTCCAAGAATTCTAGAAACTTAAGTGGTTGACCAACCAAGGATCATCAAAAATGAGCTAGATGATGAAAGGTATCATGAGAGTTCATTCTGTGTCAACTAATAAAAGATAGAATCAAAGCAAGTACAGTGCTAAATGTTCCTGAAGTTCATTCATTTATTCCTTCTTCCTTCTATTCATTAATTCAGCCAATAAATAGTTATTGGATGCCTGCTAATCCAAGCACTAAAGGTGCAACACCCTTGCCCTTGTGAGGTTTTTTAGTAACACAGAAATTTGCTTTTTAAATCTCTACAACAACCCCCATCTTCCCTTCCAGAGCTGCTGCATCCGCTCTAACTGGGGTTGGGGGGGGGAAGAGGGGCTTTAATGTGGTGCTTATTTATATTCTGGCTAAGGCTATAAGGCCTTAAGCATCTTACATATTGAAAGCTAGCACAAGATAAGACACCACTCTGCCTCAAGCGCCCACCTAAGGATGACAAGGAAGGGCTTGGTTTTTTTGACTAGAAAGATCCTGGCCCACTGTGCTTACTGGCAAGCCCCAAGCACCAAACACAGTGTTCAGTATCTATCCAAAGCAATACATTCATTGAAAGCCAGAGGAAGGCTCAAGTCCATTAGGACTTCAACAAAAGAACTTGGGGACACAAGTCAAGCCATAAAACATGTCAATTTCAGCTGTACTGTTTTTTAACAGTTAATATGATATGGTAAAAATTTTAAATAGTACAAATAGATAGATCTCCTTCCATTCCTGTTTCATAATCATCATCTTTAAAACAATCATTACTGCCAGTGTTTTTATCTCTTTCAGTGGACAGTCTCTACATGTAAAATCAGATAAATAAACAGAGGATGGATGGACGGAGGACAGACGGATAGATGATAAATAGATAGATAGGTGATAGATAGATAGATAGATAGATAGATAGATAGATAGATAGATCCTCCACTTTTTTGTTTTTGCTCCTTTGGCCTTTAAGTAGTCAAATAAAAGCCTTTCCATGAGCAAATACTGGAGCTATATATTATAATCTAAGGTAAAACAATCAGGGAACAAAAGCCAAGTTTTGATAAATGGTGATATCTTTTGCTGTTTTTGAAGTACATGCAGCCTGAGACCACCTTATCCACAAGGTAACATCAGTGATGAAGGCAAATCATGGAAAAGGGAAAGGAACATTTTTGATTGCAAAAAGAGGAAAATTAAGGTTTCCTACAATCTTTCCAGTGAAAAGGCAAGATGGGTACACAAGCCCCTTGTAGACATCCCAGAAGAGTCCTTACTCCCCTCCCAATCCACAGCTATCCTGGGACCTCTGCTCTGAGCTCAGGCTGATGTAGGAGAAATCCAGACAGAACTCTATAACTGAAGATTTCAGACAATCCTACAAGAATTCAGGTTCATTTCTCCAGGATCTCAAATCAGTCTCCTCTTCCAGACATGGCTCTGTTTTCTTAGAAAACTTCTAAGCCGGTGTTTCCCAAACCACAGATCACAACTCATTATCCACCACCTTGTTTGTAGACAGAAATCTTGGAATGCTCTACCCACTGCTCTATAGTTTGCTTATTTCCTTTAATTTGGGGTGTCAGTCCACACAGTGCATGCAGGGCTGCTCCACGCTTTATAAACCATGACAAGCAGAGCACCAGATCCCTTTGATGAGCATCTTCTGTAATTGTAGCTATGCTACTGTGAATCACCTCCTACATTCACGCCCAGGCAGGGCTGGCAATCATTGATAGAATTAAGTCAGAGTTAGAGCTCCAAGAACCTGAAGAAATGAATACCTAACACAACCAACTCTTTCAAATATGAAATGTCTCCAGAGAGCCGCTGGTATGTGTTGCTCTGCAGTCAATTCTGATCCTGAATGACAATTCTCAGTACCACAATTTTCAGAGTCTAACTCATATCCTCAGCAGGAAGGATGTGGGCTGTCAGATGGAGCCAGCATACTTTCAAAAAATTATTACTTCTATAGTTTTTCCATACAAACATAAACCTTCCTGTGGACTAACCTAGAAACCAGCATCAAAATCATTATTTCAAAAGAAATCCACATTCTAACTTCCCAAATCCAACTTTTGGAATGTACCAAGAAGCTCCAAGAATTATGCCTTCCATGTGGTTTCTATATTGCCAAGCTTGTAGCAACAAATTCTCTTAAATAAAAATTGCCAGGTAGCAGGTGCCTGTTACTCACTGTCAATCTTTTAACAGTGCCTAAGGGCAAAGCAAGACGTATTAGGGAAAAGACGACAAAAGTTAGAGGTGATGAAATATTAGAACTCCAAGCAACTTGGAAGGGGAAAGCAAAGTTGTTAGCATGATTTTACTTACAATTATTATAATTACAATTATAAATATAATTTTATAATAGCAGCTGTCGCCCCTTCCCCACCCATACCCTGCACAGAGCCAGCATGTCTTCTGGAAAGTGGAGCTGCTTTTGTGGAGACAGGACAAAAGGGTATGTGATAACAACAGGTCACAGAAGGCAGTGAGAATAAACATAAACATTCATTGGGAGCTTAGGCCAAGGTGGAAGTCATAGAGACAGATGAGCCATCATGGTCACTCTCTTGTCCTAGAGCTATAGTTTGGCCCACAGCCCATGGCCCCATCAAAAAACAGGTGGTGCAAAGAGCAGTGAATCTATATGACAGCATTACATAGCCCATAGCAGCTATGCAGTGGACATGTTCAATACCTAATGGGGGACCTGCAGCAACAAGGTACAAGGAAAGACACTATATTTTCAAGGATGCACCAATGTTTGAGAGCAACATTACCCTGATCAGCAAAAGAGAAGTGACTGATGTGCACAACCATGTTCAAATGGAAACCATGGTCATCATGCTCACCAACTCATCCTCCACCACCTAATGCCAGGCCACTGGTCTGACCAGCCACAGACTGTGAAGAGCATGCTACACATGGTCAGGTCACCAAGAAGAGGCCACAGGCCTCTGTGGGGGAAGAAACTTTCCTCTACCCTTCTAGGTTCCTTTAGTTGGTCTAATAATCAAATTGACATGAGGAAGATTAATGAGAGAAAATGACCAAATTTAACTATATATGTATGTATGGGAATCCCACATACATGCCAGAGTCAGAGACAAAAAGGGAAAATGAGGTATATGAGACATCCTGAGCTAAGGATGCAGTAAGGTGCCTGAAGTTTCAGAGGGGAAAAAAGTCATTCACAGTATAAGAGCAAATGTTCAGTAATCAGAAGTTTTCCCTGCTCTACAAATAGGTCATGAAAAGTTATTTCTGTTAAGAACTCTTATTATGAGCAAGGCCCTTAATTTAAATTCTTTAAGGGAGAAGTAAGCATTTCTTGTATGCCTATAGGGTCCCAATTACCTTTAGCTCAAAATAATTTACATGCCAAATGGCACATCCTGGGGAGGCCTGTTCTGAACCCTTCACCTTCAAGACCTTAAAGTTAACCAGGCTGCTTCTCTTGAAACTTATAAAGATCTCTGTCCTCAACTATGTGAAATAGCAGCTATGCTTGAAGCTTGCCACCAATTATTCCTGCTATCATCAGCATGGCCCATTAGATGCATAGGACAACTTCTTACTATTGGGAAAAACTAATATCTCTCTTTAGACCACCAGTGAAGGGTCTTGGCAGAAACCAGACCATCCTAGCTGGGGATACAGTGGACATGCCTGTATCTATGGCAGAGAAGTAGCAGAACACAGTGGAAATCTCTGCAAATACACAAGGAGATAGGCTCAGATGGGCTTTGTGGCAAGTCCCACAAGACCTATATTATTCTCTGAGGTGCACCTGGAAGATGCAGTGCATTTAGAAGAGCTCAGGGTCCAACAGGTCACCACTGGGGGACCTGCCTCCTTAAAGAGGTTCCCAGTGCTTCTCTGGAATACAATAAGCTCTTTGTTTTAAACGGTTGCTGTCCCAAGTCAGGCACTCCGGAAAATGTGTGTGTCCCACTTCTAGGAATCTTTCTTATAGAAACACTAGCACAAGTGTGTACTTTGTAAGTATATGTGGAACCATAATAGAGCTCTCCCTGGCACTGGGACTCTTTGATCAAAATTAGAATGACAATATAGAGGAGATTCCTGAATTAAACAGGAGATTGAACATCATGATATCAAATATCTTTCCACTTAGAAGCCCTTGATTTGTTCCACCTTGAGAAGTGAGGTAAGCAGGCCCTCTGGTCTCACTTTCTGTCCTCTCTGCCTCACTTGTTTCTCCACTCCTTGGCACAGGCCATGGGGCTCTACAGAGAAGGGGATCAGGATCAGGTGTCCATCAGAAGCCTCCACATGGTCCCTGAGGTGTCTGAGTCAATTCCTCTGGTTATTCTGGGGAAGGGAATAAAATGCCTCCCCTTCCTTAAAAAATAAATAAATAAAATTTAAAAACCCTGTTCATAGAAGGTCCAAATATCCATCCCAAACACATTTTCTTCTGTAGTCATGAGACCTATAGGGACTGATAAAGGGGTAACAACAGGAGTAGCCATAGAGACTGCAGTAAGTGCTCTGAGTGTGGCAGCAACCAAGTCTAGAGGCTCAGTACAGACAAACACAACAATGACAAGATCAGCCACCATGGGTCCAGGAAGGAGGATAGCCAGCATGACCATGGAAGGCAGGGGGTGCTGCCAACATGTTCTCACAGAATGTGAATAGGATGGAAGAAAGGGCTGCAAGCTTGTCCTAGGAGGGTGCTCGCACCATATTGCCAGAAGCTAGTCTTCACAGAGGGCAGCAGGAGTTTGGTGACTGCTAAGATGATCAGTAAGCCCAATGTAGAAACAGCTAAAGATCTGGTGTGGAACTCCTCCTCTCAACCACACAGAGCGAGGTCTCCATGAGTGAACGAGGTGGAAGCCAGGGCCTCCCAGGACAATGCTGAAGCCCAGAAAGAAAGAAGATAAAAGGAGGACAGAGCTGCTGGTAGGAGGAGTTCCTTACCACAGAACAGGTAAAAGTCACCACAGGACAGGGAAGAAAAGTCAGTCCAAAAATCCCCTCCTCAACCAGCCACAGAACCACTAGAGAAGGCAAAAATAGGGTGCTATTGGTTTGATTTTGTCCTAACCTCCAGTACCTATGAATGTGATCTTATTTGGAAATTGGGACTTTGCAGATGAAATAAAGTTAAGATAAGGTCATTAGGGTGGGCCCTTATCCACTACGAATGGTTCCCTTATA
Source organism: Eidolon dupreanum (assembly GCA_028627145.1). Classification (NCBI taxonomy): domain Eukaryota; kingdom Metazoa; phylum Chordata; class Mammalia; order Chiroptera; family Pteropodidae; genus Eidolon; species Eidolon dupreanum. The sequence goes on along the minus strand of CM053515.1, from coordinate 52,675,722 downwards.
AGAAAGGGAAATTAGGACACAGACAGACAAACACACAGAAGGAAGAAGAGGGAAAAGCCCATAAATAGAAAAAATAAAATGGCAATAACTATGTATCTATTAACAATCACTTTAAACGTAAATAGATTAAATACTCCAATCAAAAGACATATGGGAGCCGAATAGATAAGAAAATAAGACCCATATATATGCTGTCTATAAGAGACCCACTTCAGATCAAATGACACACACGGACTCAAAATTAAAGGATAGAAAAAGATATTTAATGCAAATGGAAATGAAAAATAAAGCTGGGATAGCAATACTTATACAAGACAAAATAGACCTTGAAACAAAAGCTGTAATCAAAGGGAAAGAAGAGCATTACATAATGATAAATGAATCACTATAACGAGAGGACATAACCCTAGTAAACATATATGCAACCAACACAGGTGCACCTACATATATAAAGCAATTATTGACTAACATAAGGGAAGAGATCAACAGCAATACACTCATAATAGGAGACTTTAACACCCCATTGACACCAATGAATAGATCTTCCAGATAGGAAATCAAAAAGGAAACAGTGGGTTTAAATGATACACTGGACCAGATAGATTTAATTGATATTTTCAGAATGTTTCACCCCAGAGCAACAGAATATATATTCTTCTCAAGTGCACATGGAACATTTTCCAGGATACACCACATGTTAGGCCACAAAACAAGCATCATTACATTTAAGAAGACTGAAATCATATAAAGCATCTTCTCCAATCACAATGGTATAAAACTAGAAATCAACTATAAAAAAAAACCTAAAAAATACAAAACACATGGAAGCTAAATAACCCAATGAATGGGTTAACAATGAGATCAAGGAAGAAATCAAAAGATACCTAGAGACAAATGAAAACAAAAACACAACAATTCAAAATCTATGGGACACAGCAAAAGCAATCCTAGTGGGAAATTCATATCAATACAGGCCTACCTCAAGAAACAAGAAAAATCTCAAATCAGCATGCAACCTTACACTTCAAAGAACTAGAAAAAGAACAGCAAACAAATCCCAAAGTGAACAGAAGGAAGGAAATAATAAAGATCAGAGTGGAAATAAACTAAATAGAGTCTAAAAAACAATATAAGAGGTTTGAAATCATATCAACCATATTCTCTGTTCATAATGCTTTGAAACTAGAGATCAACTGCAAAAAGAAATCAAGAAGAACCACAAATACATGGAGATTAAACAACATACTACTGAAGAATAACTTCAGAGAAGAAATAAAAAGAGAGATCAAGAGATACATAGAAACAAATGATAACGATAGTACAACATATCAAAACTTTTGGAACACAGCAAAAGCAGTCATAAAAGGAAAGTTCATATCATTACAGACCTACCTCCAAAAACAAGAACAAGCCCAAATAATCAACCTAACGCTTCATCTTAAAAAACTAGAAGAAGAACAAGTGAAGCCTAAAGTCAGTGGAAGGAAAGAAATAATCAAAATTAGACAAAAATAAATGAAATTGAAAAAAAAATAGAAAAATAAATGCAACAAAGAGCTGGTTCTTTGAAAAAGGTTAATAAAATTGACAAACCTTTGGCTAGATTCGCTAAAGAAAAAAAAGAAAGGACACAAATAAACAAAATCAGGGATGAAAAAGAGGAAATTACAACAAATACTGCTGAAATACAAAGGATCATACAAGAATACTATGAAAAAGTATATAACACCAAATTTAATATCCTAGAAGAAATGGAACAGTACTTAGAAAAATACAACCTTTCTAGACTGAATCAAGAACTGGAAAATCTATAGGCTGATCAGCAGTATGGAAATTGAAATAATCATCAAAAATCTACCAAAAAGTAAAAGTCCAGGACAGATGGCTTCACCAGTGAATTCTACCAAACATTCAAAGAAGATTTAACACCTATTCTCCTCAAACTCTTCAAAAATATCAAAAAGGAGGCAATATTTCCCCACTCACTTTGTGAGACCAATATCACCTTGATACCGAAACCTGGTAAAGATAACACAAAGAAAAGAAAACTACAGACCAATATCTCTCATGAACACAGACACAAAAAATCCTAAATAAGATACTAGCAAACTGAATATAGCAACATGTTAAAAAGATTATACACCACGATCAAGTAAGCTTCATCCCAGGGGCACAGGGATGGTTCAACATATGCAAATCGATTAATGTGATACAGCACATGAACAAATTAACAAATAAGAATCATATGATCATATCAATAGATGCAGAAAAAGCCTTTGACAAGATACAGCACCCATTTATGATCAAAACTTAACAAAACTGGTATAGAAGGAAAGTACCTTAACATAATAAAGACTGTCTATGACAAACCTTCAGCCAATATTATACTTAATAGTGAAAAACTAAAAACCTTCCCTCTACGATCAGGAACAAGGCGAGGCTGTCCACTATCGCCATTCTTATTCAATATAGTATTGGAGGTCCTAGCAAGTGCAATCAGGCAAGAGAAAGATATAAAATGCATCCAAATAGGAAATGAAGAAGTCAAACTGTTACTATTTGTGGATGACATGATTCTGTATATAGAAAACCCTAAAGACTCCACAAGAACACTACTAGAAACAATAAGTAAATACAGTAAAGTTTCTGGATACAAAATCAATGTTCAAAAATCCATAGCGTTCCTATACTCTAATAATGAAGTGTCAGAAAAAGAAGTAGAAAAAATAATTCCTTTTGCAATTGCAACAAAAAGAATAAAATACCTAGAAATAAATCTAACAAAGCATGTGAAGGACTTATATAATGAAAACTATAAGACCTGTAAGAAGAAATAGAAGAAGATACAAAGAATTGGCAAGATGTTCCATGTTCTTGGATCAGAAGAATCAACATAGTTAAAATGACCTTATTACCATAAAGCATTATACAGATTTAATGCAATCCCCATCAAAATTCCATTGACATTTTTTAAAGAAATGGAACCAAAAATCATCAGATTTGTATGGAGGTATAAAACACCCCGAATTGCTAAAGCCATCCTGAGAAAAAAAAAAAAAACAAGGCTGTAGGCATCACTCTGCCTGACCTCAAATTACACTACAAAGTGACAGTAATCAAAATGGCATGATATTGGCAGCAAAACAGACACACAGACCACTGGAACAGAATCAAGAGTCCAGAAGTAAACCCATATTTATACGGACAAATAATTTTCAACAAAAAAGCCAAAAACATACAATGGAGAAAGGCAAGTATCTTCAATAAATGGTGCTGGGAAAACTGGAAAGCCACCTGCAAAAGAATGAAACTAGACTATTGTCTATTACCATACACCAAAATTAACTCAAAATGGATTAAAAACCTGAATATGAGACATGAAACAATAAAATGCATAGAAGAAAACATAGGAATTGAACTCAAGGACCTTGGACTTAAAAAGGATTTTATGAATTTGACCTCAAAGGAAGTAACAGCAAAAATAAATGAATAGGACTAAAAATCAAAAAAATAAATGAATAGGACTAAAAATCAAACTAAAAATCTTCTGCTCAGCAAAAGAAACCGTCAACAAGGTGAAGAGACAACCATTCGAATGGGAAAATATATTTGCAAGCAACGCCTCCAATAAGGGCCTAATATCCAATATATACAAAGAACTCATACAACTCAAAAACAAACAAAGAAAAGATCTAATCGAAAAATGGGCAGAGGAACTGAACAGACACTTCTCCCTAGAGGACATACAAATGGCCAACAAATATATGAAAAGATGCTTAACATCACTAGCTATTAGGGAAATGCAAATCAAAACCACACCTGTTAGAATAGCTATAATCAACAGGACAAGTAATAAATGCTAGGGAAGATGTGGAGAAATAGGAACCCTTATACACTGCTGGTGGGACTGCAAATTGGTACAGCCACTATGGAAAACAGTACAGAGTTTCCTCAAAAAACTAAGAGTTGATCTACCATATATGATCCAGCAATGCCTCTATTGAGTATTTACTCCAAAGACTTGAAAACTTACATCTGAAAAGATATTTGCACACCAATGTTCATAGCAGCATTGTTCACAGTGGCCAAGATATGGAAACAACCACAGTGTCCTACAATAGATGATTGGCTAAAGAAGCTGTGGTACATATATACAACAGAATATTACTTAGCCATAAGAAGAGATGAAATACTGCCATTTGCAACAACATGGATGGACCTCTAGATAATCATTCTAAGTAAAATAAGCCAGAGT
>CM053515.1:52630277-52670967 GCA_028627145.1 Eidolon dupreanum | reverse complement strand
CAAAAGAAAAAAATAAATAAATAGGATTACATCAAACTAAAAACCATCAACAAAACAATTGCACTGCTGGGCATTTATCCAAAGGAAGCCAAAACATTAATTCATAAAGATCTATGCACACCTATGTTCACAGCAACACTAATTATCATGAAGTTTCCAATAGTGCAAAAACTAAAAGGGACTTACTTTCCCCTTCAAAAACACAGCAAAATAAAGGGATTTCTGCTTTCACATTACTGTATGCCTTGTATTACACTGTCTTTTAAAAAAAATTATTGATTCACCCAAAATTACGTATTAGATGAATACACTTCTCCTTCCTTACAATGACACATGCTCTACCCATCTGCACTGTCTTCTGAAAAGTTGTGTTAACTAGGAATTGTAACAAGTTTATTACCAGAGAGTTTACTTCAGGGTTCAAATTCTACCCTGCCCTCTCTTCCCACATCTCCCTTTCCACTCTCCTCTTGTCTCCCCACAGCCCTTCTCTCTCCCTTTCTGGGTTTTGGAAAGAATCGATTAAGCTCTCTGTCCAACATTTGCAGTAGGCTTCTTTCTCTTTCCTGAGACTTCCTCAGCTGTGGGGAGACACAAGTCTCAGTTGGAGCATTGTTGCAGGAGCCCACGGGCGGAAGGGAATGGGGAGGGGGTCAGAATCCAACAGATGCCTTTTTTGTCAAAGACAAAGGCCCCCCATTGAGCCTCTCCACTTTCCAGCACTTACATCCCCCTCAGATCAAAGGGCTGCTCTGCATATGAAAGGCACCGCCCACCATGCGGTGCACATTAGCCCCCGAACCACCCCACCAGCCTCCCAGCTCTCCAAACAAAGGGCCTCGCATCTGTTCTGGCAAGGCCTCACCTTCTGGGGCATTGGGTTGTAGCGTCTTCTTTTTTCTTAGTTCACTTTCAAGAGCCATTCAAGCCCTTGCAGTACAGTTGTAGGGCAGAAAGGGAAGGTCTCCCTCTTCCTCAGACCAGTCAGCCCAGATAATTTTTAAATACCTTGAGGATTCCTGGCTCTTGCTTCTGCCACCTCACCTGGCTATCCAGGCAGTGGGTACATCCTTCTTAAGCTCCTTCATTTTCTCCATTCCCAACAACTCTTTAAAATTCCTCCTCCTTCTTTACCTGAAAGGGGACTATTCACTTAGAATAGTCTGGGCTGGTCTCTCAAAGCAAGATGGTGATGAAAATCCTGCTCCTCTTTTTTCATGTGAATATACTGCCAGCCTTGGGAGCTGAAGTGTCAATACACTTTTTGGACATTATGGTTGTTGTTTTTTTTTTGGGGGGGGGGAGCGTTTCTCAAAACTTAGACCTGCCCATCCTCTTAGCAAAAGGATTCAAGCATGAGACCGGAGATATTGATCTTCAGTGACAGTCTGACCTGAAGTGCCATTTTTTAAATAATACTTCTTGAATTCTAGGAGGACACATGGAGAGAGCTTAGAAGAAAGCACCAGGCAGATGGGGCCTTCCCTCTCCTCTCTTCTCTTCTCTTCTCGCTACCTCCTAAACACCCTCCAAGCCTTCTCTTCTCTCCTTGGTCAGGTCTCCTGACCCTTCTCTCTCTTTCCCACCAGGCCCTGACGTCAAGTGGCTGACTGAGCACATCCGTCTCTTGTTACAAACTGAACTATGCCCCCCACTACCCAAAATCACATGTTGAAGCCTTTAACCCCCAATGTGACTATATTTGAAGACAGGACTTTTAAGGAGGTAATTAAGGTTAAATAAGGTCATAAGGGTGGGGCCCTGATCCCACAGGACTGGAGTCCTTATAAGAGGAAGACTCCAGAGCTTTCTCGCTCCACACATGCATGCACAGAGAAAAGGCCATGTGAAGACACAGTCAGAAGGTAGCCATCCGCAAGCTGATGAGAGTGGCCTCATCAGAAACCAACCCTGCCAGCACCTCGATTTTGTACTATGAGCCTCCAGAACTGTGAGAACCTCATTTCTGTTGATTAAGCCATCCAGTCTGTGGTGCCTTGTGATGACAGCCTGAGCTGACTAATACACCTCTTCCCCCAAATCCCACACAGTGCTGGGGTACCAAGAATAAATACCAATTTATCTGGTGTCTCCAACACCAAGGCCTTGAAAGTTACAACCTCTGCCAAGCACTTCTGGACTGTCTCAGCCCCTCCTTACAAAACTTTCTTTTAACTTCCACTGCCCTGAAAGATAATCTTCCTTTAAATTGTTTAAAGTTCTGACAAGACAAACAAGCTTCAGGAACAATAAACTACAAAGAATTACATGAAAAAATAAAAATAAAAAGCATAATAAAACTAATTGCACACACTTAACTATGTCAGACCTGTTACTCGGGCTGATTATGCATAAGTGGTAAGCTATACTATGTCACTTCTAGAGTCCAACCTGTTTCCAGCCTTTCTTGAATATTGGATTTTCTCCAACATATTGGATTTTCTCCAATATCCAAGATCAGCAGCCATGTGAGGTTTTCCCTTGTACAACAAACTGTAGGATGATCATGATCAAGCCCACATAGAGAGCAACTCTATATGTCAAACATCTCCCTCCCCAGCTGTCTCAGCTCCCAGACTCCAGGGGCCTCCCTCCCGATGGTCCAGGGTCCTGGGCTAATACCACTGAAGCTCTTGACCAAGAGGCTAATTCCAACACCCCTGCAATAGTGGCCGATGTCTCAGTCCCCATCCAGCCCACATTTAGCCAATAGGGCACATCTTGCAACATGGCTCTTAGTGCTCTCACTTCCCCCTAAAAACAGCTCTGTGTTGCCCATCTGCCCACAAAGCAACGGAGATTTCCCAGCCTTGCCCTTGAGCCCTCTCCAGCCTCATCTCCACCTCACCCCTACACAAATGTTCTCCTAGTCAGCCCAGACTGCCACCATTGGCCAGCACAACCTGTATGCACTGGGATCACCTGGAGGGCTGGTTAGACCAAAGATTGCTGAACCTACCTCCAGAGCTTCCCTTTAGGAAGTCTGAGATGGGGCCCAAAATTTTGTATTACTAACAAGTTCCCAGGTGATGCCGATGCTGCTAGTACAGCGATACACTTCGCGAACAACTGGTTTAGTCTAAACATTAGAGGAAAATGGGTGGCCCTAACAACCTATCTGACTCACAGCTAAGTCTTATTTGTACTACATAATGTGTTAACTTTTTAGGTAGTTACCAACACTTAAAAACCAGGTCATTTCCCAAAAAACTCCAGACTTCTGCCTTCTCTCAAAAAACTAGGAAGGTCTGGGAATTGCATAAAGGCGATCAAAAAGTACAAACTTCCAGTTATAAGATATATAAATATTAGGAGTGTAATGTGCAATATAATGACTATAGCTAACACTGCTTTAGGATATATAGGAAAGCCATTAAGAGAGTAAATCCTAAGAGTACTCATCACAAGAGAAAAAAGATATTTTTTCTTTTTCTCTTTTTTATATCTATATGAGATGATAGATATTAACTAAACTTGTAGTAATAACTTCACAATATATGAAAGTTAAATCATTATGCTGTACCCCTTAAACTTATACAGTGCCGTATGTTAGTTATGAGTAAATTATATAATGCACTTCCAAATTATTAATAAAAAAACATAAGAAGGTCTAGCCACATTAGGCACACACTTCCACATAGCCAACAATCGACTAGAACCAAGTAGCCACTGCCCTCTTGGCATTTTCATCCCCCAAATGCCATAGTTCCTGCCACTCCCCACTCCCAACACAGGCCAGTTTCATTCATTCATATTACCTACCCAGCCCTTATGAATATTTAAGTTTATGATCCATGAGCTTTGTCACTTGCCCAATCATTTTATGGGATAAATGGGATAAGTCCATAGAAGCTAGATTGCTGGGTCAATTTGATATGCAGTATACCCTGCAAAAAGGTTATGGATATCATTTTAAATTAATAATAACACGAAATTAGAAAAACCAGCTAGCTAGATGACACTCTTTAATTTAGACATTTTAAATTAACCTATAGCAATTCTCACATCTCCTTCCCTCCGGCTCCACCCTAAGCCCTCTGATATCTTAAATAAGCATCCAGCTAAGTTTGCCATTTTCTTCCCTAACTTCTGGCACCTAAAGTTCTATGACAACATCCTTTAGTGACATCCTCAAAAACCACTTGCTATAAGAGAATTAGCCTTAATGCAAGTGCCTACTATAAACTTAGTAATGCTCAATATCCTCCTTCTCTCTCTCTCTCTCTCTCTCTCTCTCTCTCTCACACACACACACACACACACACACACACACACACACACACCTTATACATACAGGTTTGCACCTTAAGTTGGATACCTATAATGAGACACCTTTGAAATGATGCCAAGATCTGCCCTCTTGCCTAAATTTTGAAATTTTACCCTAAGTATTGCTATGGGCTGAATTGTGTCCCCTCAAAATTCATATGTTGAAATCCTAACACCCACTACCTCAGACCATGACTTTATTTGGAAATACAAATAAATAAAAATAAATAAAAAATAATAATAAGGTCTAGCCACATTAGGCACACACACCTCTTTGAACTTTAAATAGGTGATTAAATTAAAATGAGGTAACTGAATAGGATTGGTGTCCTTACAAAAAGAAATTGGGACACAGACATATGCAATGGAAAGATCATGTGAAGACACTGGATAAATTGGCCATCTACAAACCAAGGAGAGTGGCCTTAGAAGAAACCAACTCTGAAGACACCTTGACCTCAAACTTCCAAAGACACCTGCAGATTCTTCTTCTAGAAGTGTGAGAAAAAAAAAAAATTCTGTTGTTTAAGCCACCTAGTCTGGGTATTTTGTTATGGCAGCCCTAGCAAACTAATACAGTCCCTTACATCTGCTAAAGGTATTAAATGGTGGTTTCTACTTCACCCCCTAGGTGACAGACCAGAAAAGCAAGAAGACAACTTCAGTACTGTGCTATCAGAATCCCTTTACTTATCCTCCATTCTGCTGTTTATTTCTTCTTCTCTCATTGTCCACTGTTTCTCTTTTCTATCTTCTAGGCAATGGCACCTATATTTTTACCTGTCACACCCCATAGTAGAGCAGAGAAAAAGGAAGAGGGTTGGCAGAAGTGGAGAAAGTAAACTGTAAGAAGGGAAGGGCCAGAACATGAACCCAAGGAGGAGCTGGCAAAAATCTTAGAAGTTCCAAATCCAGGAAGGGAGGTGGGAACAACAAGGGGAGTAGCTCATGAACATCATGGCCAACCATAAGGGACACAGTTGATTCAATTTTCCATTTCCAGACAAAAAGTAGAACATTGAAGAGATGGCCAAGGTGAAGAAATATTGTGGAAGACCCTCCTGGGAGAGCTAATGGCCCAGCCCAGACTTCCAATTCATGAAGACAGTGCCCACAATGTCTGTGGTCATGCCCCAGGTGGAAGCAGGGACAAGGTTAATTCAAGGAATAGATATCACAGGCCTAGGGCATTTACAATAACTGCAGCACTTCACCCAGCTATGCATAAGAACACGACAATATTATATAACAATGCTGAGGAAATATAAAAAGGCAAAAGAATGAGATAAAAGCAAAAAGATTGGACTTTATGTAAATTTAAGATGCCAGTCTTAACACAGCTGTTAGCAACACTGTATTCAACTTTTTAAGATAATTAGCACACACCCACACTGTGTCCCATTTTAGCCAAGGTATCTATCTACCAAGTTCACTGGCCTCCCACTGGTCTTCTCCAGCTCTGCCCACTGAAATCCAACTTCCACATGTCCCGCTGGCTGACATACTCAGCAGAGGCCCACTCATTATCCAACACCACTCGTGAGCCCCTCCCATGTGCCAGACTGCAATAGGAGCTGCAGTACAAGGACCAGGAGAGCACAGCCCAGCCTTGAAGGAGCCTGCACTTCTGGGGGAGGCAGTCATCAGCATTCCAGGAGAGGTTTCCATAGAGATGCTGAGAGGACAATGGGGAGGCACCTCTGGGCTTGGGAAGTCTTCATACATGAAACGATGTGTAAGCTGAATCACCCGCCTACCCGAGGGACAGCATGTAGAGGGACAGCATGTGGAAGGGTTCCCAGCAGAGGGGACAGCGCGTGCTTATGGAGCTCACCTGCCTCAAAGAGGTCCCTGTTAAGGATGTTTGTGTTCACGAACAAATCTGCCCATATGTTAGAAACCAGTTCACTTTCAGAGAGTTCATATACTTTTTTTCTAACGTCTTTATGACTCAAGAAATGTACTTTTTCATAAGACCCAGAGATATGTCCACTGGGCCCAAACCATTGTTGAAATTTTCACTTTGTGGAGGAAAAAAATAGCTTTTCAACAGAGACAGAGAGTTGTTATGATACTAGGGGTAAAGGGCAAGAAGTGTTACTGACACCTACTGCTGGCTGGAAAGTACAGAAATGTGACAGCTGAAAAGGCAAATATGAAATATGTTAGTGCCATCTATTGGCAAGAGTAAACAATAACAGACGATTCTTTGCCTATTCAGATAACACTCATGCATTATCTGAAGAGCACTTCTGGGTTTGCAAAGGACTTTACTTCCAACCAACTGCCTGTTGGGATACTGAGAGCCTGAGGTTCAGGCTTTACACATGGAAAGCAGAGCACAGCCCCAGACTGGCTGCCCACAATCATATTAGCTTTCTGATCCCATGATTCAGACCCCAAACCTAGATGTAACTAGGTCCCAAAGAACAGGTTCCAATGCCAAGGAGACTGAAGCTGTCTCAAATTCCCACCCCACCCTACTCTGACATCAAAATGGGCAGGAAATCTTGTGGTAAGACAGAGTCCTCCCAAGCAGCCCCTCAAGGGAAGCAGACAGACAGTGCCCATGCCTGGAACCTGTGCACAGATGCCTGGTGGAATAAGACGGTGGAAATGGGATTTAGGAAGATCATTTCTCTAGGAAACTCTAAATCTTTAAAGAGAACCCACCTGTGTGTATGGGGAGGTGGTGAGGAGAATCACAGGTGAGCCCTGCATCTGAGCTGGCAGGATTGAACAGGCATGAACTATGGGTAAAAGAGAACAGGAGTCATAACCTGACTCCATCCTGGAGGCATAAGGATGTTGTCTGTCCTGAGATGGCAAGATCAAATCCACAAAACAAAGTAGGCATGCTTTCCCTAATTCCGAATCAAGAGAGCCCAAGGGAACAATTAGCTCTCAGGTAGCAAAGGAGAGGTGAAGGGAAAGAGAGAAGTGGCAAAATAATGGAATCATGAGGAAACTAGAACAGAGGGAGGCTTTCTGTTCTCTCTCCAGGCAGAGTTACAAACTCCTTCAATCCTTTACAAAACAGAAGCTTAATAAGCATTGACTATGTGCTAGGCATGGTGTTAAGTCCTAAGAAAACAGAGATAAGTCCTGCCCTCAAGAAGCTGATCACCTGTATTATAAAGACCTCAGGTTCTAGGGGCAAGAACTCTATCATTTTTTATCATTTTTTATCAGCAGGAATTCAATGGATGTGTTGACTAAATGAACACAGGAATGGGTGGCTAGAAGGATAACTCTTGGTGAGCTGACACCCTAGTCCTTGAAGTTTAGAGACAGCTGGGCAAGAATGGTTTAACACTGAGAAATCTACAGATAGAGGAACCAAGAAAGCCATAAGATCAATATAACTGAAAATCACTAAGAGAGTGGATCTTAAAAGTTCTCATCACAAGAAAAAAATTTTTTGTGACTATGTATGGTGACAATGCTAACAAGACTTACTGCAGTGATTATTTCACAGTATATACAAATATCAAATCATTATGCTGTACATCTGAAGCTAATATAATTCATATTATCATTATTATAATATAATATTGTATGTAAATTATATCTCAATAAAAAAAGACATTAGAACAGATCACAACAGAGATCCACCAAAAAAAGTCTTCATAAAACTCAATGACTGGAACCTCTGGTACATGTTGGGTCTCTGACTCTCATGCATGTGGGGTTCCCATACACATGCATGTATTAAATTTGGTTATTTTCTCTTGCTAATCTGTCTTGTGTCTATTTGATTGTTAGACCAGACAGAAGAACACTGAGGGTAAAGGAAAGTTTGTTCCCCCCCAACAGTTGGCACTGTGAGCAAGATAAACTCACTGGTTGGAACTCCACACTTCCCCACGAGGCTACTGCAGATAAGGAGATCCTGGGGTGTATGACACAGGCTGGCAGAAGGTAAGGATTCTTCCCATGTCAGCGCACCCCCAGATCTCTGTCTATAGTACATGGTGGAAGCAAAAGTTGTGAGAACCTTTTTGTTCGTTTGTTTACTGATTTATTTTTATTTTTATTTTTTTATGGTGGCATTGGCTAACGAAATCTGGTAAGTTTCAGCTGTACATTTTAACAGTAAGGCATATATATATTTACATTGTGTTCACCTCACATAGTTAGATTTCTTTTTGTCATCACATATTTGACCCCCCTCCCCACTTCGCTCTGGTAACCATTAGTCTATTGTCCATGTCCGTGAATCTCTGTTTGTCCTGTTTGTTTGTTGCTTTTAGGTTTATATCCCACATATAAATGATATCATATGATTTTTAACTTTTCCTGTCTGGCTTATTTCGCTTAGCATGACTCTCTCCTAAATTTAGATTGGTAGGAGAAAATAACTGTGAAACTAGTTTTTTGGGCCAGTGACTCTTGTTTACCTGGTATGAGTACTCATGGGTTTTGTTTTTTCCTGTCTCTGTCTGTTTTCTCTCCTTTCATCCCAGTATATGACCTGAGAGCTTGGCCTTATGATTAATGCAAATATTTTCTCTCTGCCCTCTACCACCCAAAGGGTACACTTGCCAAGACATATCTTGCTCTCTATCCAGTCACAAAAGCTCTCAAGGAGTTTTCTGTGTCTATTATATTCCTCCCGGAGATGGTCTATTACCTCTGCCAGTTGGATGATGCATACACATCTAGTGGGCAGCTGAATAGGCTGTGGATCCACACTTAAGAAATTTTACACCTTATTTTGTTCAGAGGGGGAAAGCAAGTCATTCCCTATCTTTTAGAACAGCTGTTTTAAGACAGGGCTCTAGAGTGACATTCGAAGCATAGCAGCATAAAGGATCTCCCCTGATCCCCTCCTTGAAATTTCAACAAACTGAACACCTAAAATCCAGCAAATAACACCCAACCTGCACACAAGCACATATAAGAGATCTGAGCATCAAAGAATATGAAGGTAGGCCAACTGAACAAGACAGGGAGGTAGAAAGAGGAATCAAAGAGAACAGGAATCAAAGACAGGTGCTGTGGAATGCAGCCTAGAGCTCCCTGCTGGACAAGGGAGAGGGGAGAATTATGCAGTGGTTTTAGAACTCTTTGAAGCCCCGAACAGTCTTGTCTGAGAGATCAGCATATTCCACATGGTGGAGCCCAGTGATCAGGGCAAAGAGCAGGGCAGAGACTGAGCGGCAAGGGGCCACAGCTATGTCTTAGCAGTCACCATTGCCAGACAGAAACCTGAGTCATGGAGCCTGGCCGCCTCTCCCCACCATCCCAGAGCATGCTCTCTCCCTACCCCTTATCCTCCCAGAGCTAGCAAGGTGCCCCAGGGGAATCTGCAGCAACCAGAACTGAAATATACACTGCAGCTGGTCCCAGGAATGGGTTGGAGATATAGAAGCAAGGCAGCTGAAGCTTGGAGGGCCAGTATTACTGGAAGGAAAACAGCCACATACAGCACTGGTCTCTACCAATCCATCCCATGCCCAACACATTCAGGTTGATTCATGGGGAAGTAGCAGAGTATTACACCTGACTGCTGGGACAGTACCAAGACTTCAGAGCCTTTTCAGAGGCTTGGACTCCCATCACCCTTAACACTCTCCCACGGGGATGGAGCCCTGAGACCGAGGTGACCTGGTCACAGAGGAACCACACATCTTACTAAAGAAAAAAAATTTTTTTAAAAAAAAGTATTTTTAACCTAAAAGCAGAGATCCGGGAGGCTTGGGCAGTGGAGCAGGTTTGGGCGCCACCTACTGGAAATCAAAATAAAAACCTCTTCTTATCAACCTGCTAAAGAGAGATCACTATATAATAAATTTTCTTTAAAAAAAAAAAAAGAAAAGTTGAGTACATATCCATTAATGCCTGGGCGGAGAAACAGTCCATCAAACAGCAAGAAAAACTAAGGTGACAAGGCAACTCAGAAGGGAAATGAAAAATCTCCAGAAATAATCTTAAAGATACAGAAATATGCGATTTAAATGATAGAATATCCAAGATTGCATTTCTGAAAAAACTCAACGAGATGCAAAAAAAATTGCAATCAACAGTTCAAAGAACTTAGAAACAAAATCAATGAAAAACAGGAATACTTTACTAAGGAGACTGAAACTCTAAAAAATAACCAAATAGAATTTCGGAGATGAAGAACTCATTAAAAGAGATGAAGAATGAAATAGCAAGCTTAGAAAATGGAGCTGACTAGATGGAGAAAAGAATTAGTGATATTGAAGACAGAATTCTGAAAATAATGCAGATGGCAGACAAGACAGACTTGAGAGTGAAAAAAAAATGAAAGAACTCTACAAAAACTATCTGACACCATAAGAAAAAAAGAATAATGGGTATACCAAAAGAAGAAGAGAGAGAGAAGGGAACAGAGAACTTATTCAAACAAATAGTTGACCAGAATTCCCCAAACCTGTAGAAAGGACTGGATCTTCAATCCAAGAAGCAAATAGAACATCTCATTACTCAACCAAAAAAAAAAAACCTTCTCCAAGATACATTATATTAAAATTGTCGAAAATTAATGACAAAGAAAGAATTATCAAGGTAGATAAGGAAAAGAAGGTGGTAAATATAAAAGAAAACCGATTAGATTATCATCAGACTTTTCAGCACAAACTTTATAATCTAGGAGGGAATGGAACCAATTATTCAAACTACTGAAGGAGAAAAACTGCCAGCCAGGAATAATATATCAGGCAAAGTTCTCCTTCAAATATGAAAGAAAAATTCAGACCTTTTCAGACATACAGAAGCTGAGGGAATTTTCTACCACAAGGCCTGCATTACAGGAAATACTAAAGGGGGTCGTTCTACCTGAAACAAAAGGACAAAAAAAAAATACATAACTATGAGTAAGATGACTATCAAGCAGACAGAAACAGGAAAGTGCAACCCTTATTAAGAACAGAGTATTATAATCTTAAATATTACATAATGGTTAAAGGTCAAAAAAAGCACTTTAAAAAGAGTAGGAGACAACAGCTACTACATACTAGAAATGAGCATAGAGCATAAACAGGGATAATTTCAGACAATAAACACAGAAAAGGAGAGGGAATAACAATCTGAATCTGCAAAAGGAAATACAGATAAGGCGCACACAGAAAAAAAGGACCATATATATATATATATATATATATATATATATATATATATATATACACACACACACACACACACACACACATATATACATATATGTGTAATACGTATATGTGTGTGTGCATATATAACTTTCCTTTACATAAACTTAACTGTAACCACACACCAAAAATCCAGAACTGAGACACATAACATAAAACAAGAGGGAACAGAGGGAAAAACCATAAAATATCACCAAATTAAAATGACAGTCAGAAACACAAGGACAAAGAAACAATGGAGACACCAAGCTACCAGAAAACAAAAGATAAAATGGCTATAGGAAAAACTCATATTTCAATAATCACTCTAAATGTAAATGGACTGAACTCACCAATAAAAAGGCACACAGTAGCAGATTGGATCAAAAAACAAAACCCATATGTTGCCTTCTAGAGATAGAACAAAAAATAATCAGATAATCAGATTTGTATGGAAGCACAAAAGACTCCAAATAGCCAAAGGAATCCTGAGAAAAAAGAACAAGGCCAAAGATATCACTCTGCCTGACTTCAAATTGTTCTACAAACAGACAATAATCAAAACAGCATAGTATTGGCAGAATAATAGACACATAAATCAATGGAACAGAACAGAGAGTCCAGAAATAAACTATATATATATATATATATATATATATATATATATATATATATATATACACACACACACACACATATAGGCAAATAATTTTTTATAAAAAAGCCAGTAATTTACAATGTAAAAAAGAAAGCCTCTTCAATATATTGTGCTGGGAAAATTAGAAAGCCACATGCAAAAGAATGAAACTAGACTATTGTCTATCACTATACATCAAAATTAATTCAGCATAGATCAAAGACCTGAATACAAGACCTGAAACAATAAATTACATGGAAGAAAACATAGGTACTAAACTCATGGACATTGGATTTAGAGAGGATTTCATGAATTTGACCTCAATGTCAAGGGAAGTAAAAGCAAAAAATACATGAATAGGATACTATCAAATGAAAAAGCTTCTGCACAACAAAAGAAATCATTAACAAGACAAAGAGTGAATCACTCAAATGAAAGAAGATATTTGCAAACATGCCTTCGATAAGGGTCTAATATCCAAAATATATTTTAAAAAAAAACTCATACAACTTAACAATAAAAAAACAAACGATCCAATTAAAAAATGGGCAGAGTACCTGAACAGACACTTCTCCCAAGAGGACATACCAAATGGCCCAGAGACATATGAAAAGATGTTCAATTTCACTAGCAATTAGGGAAATGCAAATCAAAACCACAATGAGATACTACCTCATACTTGTTAGAATGGCGATCATCAACAGGACAGGTAATAAAAAGTACTGGAGAGGTTGTGGGGAAACAGGAACCCTCATACCCTACCAGTGGGAATATAAATTAGTATAGCCACTATAGAAAACAGTATGGAGTTTCTCAAAAAAACTAAGAATAGAATTACCATCTGACCCAGCAATCCCTCTTCTGTGTATTTACCCAAAAAAAAAACTTGAAAACATTTATCCACAAAAATATATATATGCACCCCGATGTTCATAGCAGTGTTATACGGGTGGCCAAGACATGGAAACAAGCAAAGTGTCCTATGATAGTTAATTGGGTAGAGAAGATATGGTATATATATACATATATATATATATATATATATATATATATATATATACACAATGGAATATTATCAGCCATAAGAAAAGATGAAACACTGCCATTTGCAACAACATAGATGGATCTTGAGATTATCATGCTAAGCAAAATAAGTCAAAAAGTTGAGAACAATATGATTTCACTCACATGTGGGGTATAAAACTAAAAGCAACGAACAAACATAACAAACAGAAACTCATGTACGCACATAGTGCATTAGTGGTTACCAGAAGGAAGAGGGGAGAAGGGAAGTAGGTAGGAAGGAGTAAACGGGCTCAAATATTTGGTGATGGAAGGAAATTTAACTTTGGGTAGTGAACACACAATGCAATATACATATGACATATTGTTGAATTGTTCACTTGAAACCTATTTGATTTTATTTACTAATGTTGCCCTGATGATTTTAATGAAAGAAAGAAAGAAAGAAAGAAAGAAAGAAAGAAAGAAAGAAAGAAAGAAAGAAAGAAAGAAAGAAAGAAAGAAGAAAGAAAGAAAGAAAGAAAGAAAGAAAGAAAGAAAGAAAGAAAGAAAGAAAGAAAGAAAGAAAGAAAGAAAGAAAGAAAGACAGACAGACAGACAGGGCTCTCCCTCTTACTTGGGCTAACTCTGGGAATAACTTCACCTTCCTTTGAGGATGCATCTTGTATCCATAGTATTGGTTTGAGTCACTATGGATCCTTCCATCAAGGCCAGATGATGAATTCTTTTAATTGGAAAAATTAAATTGAAAAGAAAGAAAAAAATTTGAGACCTCTCAAATTGTTATAATAGCTAGTCATTAAGATTCTTTTAATAAGATGGAAGGACGGAAATTAGAATAAAAATCAAAGTCCACTCAAACTCCTATTTGCCTTCAGACATTTGCAGATACCTAAAAAAAAAAAAAAAATCAGGATATTAGAAGCACAATTTTGTCCTGCACTTATGATAAATGAAAGAAAAACAATGGCAAAATCTTACTAATGACAACATAAAATTTTTATGTCCTAAAAACTTGGCTTGGTAATTATCAGGTTAGAAGCTCTGAAATATGGCCAGACAGAAACATGGGCTAAACTCTGCTTATGGCTAGGGTCCTACCAAACTGCTGCCAGTCCTCAAGGAAACTATAATCTAAAATTACAATGGCTATTATGAGGAATGTGCCTATTAGGGAAAAAAAATTGGGCTAAATAAAATGGACATTGACGAGGTTCAAACAAAGGTTTAGTACAGCACTAACAAAGGCTGAATGGGCCAAGTTGACCCCCCAGTGGCCCCCGCAAGATTAAAGGGCCCCAAAAAGCCCCCTCTACCCCAGTATGGAGAAATGTAAAAGACCGGAAGGAAGAGACTACAAGGAAAACCTGACCAGCTATCGCTTAGGGCAATAGTCAGGCTGAATCAAGTTAAAGATTGATAACAGGGCCAGGATCCCTTGGCTTGACCTCTTTCTGGGAACCCAAAGCCTTTTACTCAAGAGTGGGTACAAAGGTTAGGAAATAGAAAAAGGCAATTTCCAAGACTCTTTAATATGAGAATTCAAAACCCATTGCTAAAGCCCTTAATCAAGCTATGCTTAGATTAAAATAATATGGAAAGGTAAGAGTAGATAAGATTATGAACACTGGAATGTTTAAACAGGCTTTATGTTTAAAAAAAATGTCAACTTTAATTGATTGCATCTAGTTTAGCTAATTGTATTGTGAAAATAGACATTATGTCTCATTGGGGAACTGGGACATGAAGGCTGTCAATTCTTTCTTTTGGCTACCAGAGAGAAAGACTCTAGAAGGTAGTAACCTTTTTGTGCCCTCTTGGATCCACGAAATTGTTTAATAATGCCAGAAATATTTACAGTTTGTCCCAGCTGAAACCTGATGAGGTATTTGAAAGGGTTTAATAACTATTGATCATAAATTTGGCCAAATTGGAAACTAATGTCAAAGCCTATTTTAGCTCCTTAAGCTAAAATAAAGCTATACACCAAGAGGAAAAGAAGCAAGTTAGAGATTGCACAGTTAGATAGATAGGTCAACCTATGATGTCGCTTAAATTTCAACCAAATTTTGACAGCAATTGTTATCTTAGAAATCTTTGTGAAACCAGAAATGCAGCACTAGAAGCATTTCAAGCCTACCTATCTTTATCGCCCCCAATTCCTAAGACTGAATTTTTAAAAATGGGAGAATAGGGTGTTTTTGACAACACAAACTACTTCTATGGCTCCAAGTCTCCCTAACTAAAGACAAATAAAAATCTTAAGTGGTTTCTCCATAAATATTAGTAAGAAAAAGCTTTAGCATCTACACAGGAAATTTTTTTTTTCAGTTAGAGTTGACCTTCAGTATTATTTTTTATTAGTTTCAAGTGTACGGCATAGTGGTTAGAGATTTAAATAATTTACAAAATGATTCTCTCAATTAGTCTAGTACCCACCTGGTACAATACTATACACAGTTATTACAACATTATTGACTATATTTCCTATGCTGTACTTTACATCTCTGTGACTATTTTGTACCTACCAATTTGTACTTTTTAATCCTTTACTTTTTCACCCAGTCTCCCAACACCCCCTCCTATCTGGCAATCACCAGTTTATTCTCTGTATCTATGAGCCTGTTTGGGGGTTTTTTTTTGTTCATTTATTTTGTTCCTTAGATTCCAATTATAAGTGAAATCATGTGGTATTTACACAGGTGATCTTAATTTATTCTATCAGAAACACAATTTGGATCCAACTGTTCCTTTATATTATCTTATCCATCCTATGGCAGTAATTTTAAAATGAAGGGTAGGTGGTTTCTAGTCATGTCTATTTTTATGTGTTGTGTGGTATTTTCTACCTCCAGATGGTACTGTTGATCTTTAAAAAAAAAAAAAAAAGAAACTATTAACTTGGCTTTAAAAAACAAGCACTTATAAGAGAATTCTCAAAAATACAAAGAAACATAATCCAAATATTTTTCAGAATCATGTGATCTTGGAAAATATTTGATATTAAAGCTGGTTGGAGTTTGGTTTGGTTAAATAAGCATGTCTTTAGAATAATCACCACTAAATAATATTTTTATTCTACTTGTGTTTATTAGTCAAGTAAGTTTATGTTATCTGTTGAAAATTTTGTCAGCAAGGAAAGCAACGTGGTATGGTAAAATTTTCATAAGTAATCTATACTTAATTGTTACAAACAAGTAAATTAAATAAAAGTAGGTAGGACAAAAGGCTTCTTTTGAGGTGAACTTTTTAGTGATAATTATATTGTTAAAAATGGTTTCCTAAATCTCTTTGGTAACTTGAAACTTTTAAGTTTTGCTAGATAAATTAAATGATGGATATTTATGAAATGTCTATCTTCCAAATAAGATAAAATATTGAAACATTACTGAACATAGGTTTATCTACTTTTTGCTTATTATAGAGGAATTAAAGAGATTCGGGTCTAACAGTAGACATGACTTGTGTCACATTAAAAAAAATACACTATGAAAAAATAGATTTCTAGAAATTATTAAATACATTCATAATTGTATCAATCTAAAGACTAGTGGTGTAACAGACAGTTCACAATTACTTACATCTTAGTTTTCACTAATTAAAACTTTTAAAAATTAAGAATTTTAATATATGTAATTAAAGCTATGAAATTAATAATATTAAGGAAAACAACTGTGTATACAAGAAAAATGAATTTCCTCAACAGTAAGGACTAAGTTTTCCTAACAATTATGTAAACTTCTGTATTTTTCTTGAAAATCTTCTATTGCCACTTTGGTTAAATGGATAATTAAGTATTGTTTCATGACTTATGATCCTATTTAAACAAATGTCCAAATCTCTTGATATATTTTGGCAAACTTCTCAAAATTTAAATTATAAATAGAAGCTTGACACTTTGGGGTGTTCCACAAGGGCCCTTGGAACATCTCAAAAGATTAGTTTTCTCTCCTTACAAAACAAAAATATTAAACTAATTAGGCTTATTTTGGTATGATGAAATTACATGGAAAGCATTGTTAAATAAAAAATAAAACTGAGCCTTTTTTATGTTGTATTTGTATAAATACATATTATAAATATTCCAGAAATTTAAGAGAAATTGCTAAGAATCTGAGATGTCCTGACATAAGATGTCTGTCATCAAAATTAGAGGACACAGTGAAACAACTAAACCTTAGTACCAGATTGTGGTATATGTGGATGCAGTACATTATGTTTTCACAAAAATAACCTCCCATTGCCAGACTTTTGCCATCCTGATATTCTTGTAACACGGCAAAAGTCTGTTCCTGAATCAGAGAAATTAAGATGGGTAACCAATGACTGTAAATTAAATGAACAGTCAAGGCTGTGGAAAATCCAAGATAGCCACTTGGATCTTCCTGGCTCCCTGGCATTTTTTTCAGTTTTTGTATTTCTTCATCAATCATAGTACATTTAACCTGGATTTCATTCAACTGCCATTTAGTATAGGTTATCAATAGATTCTTGTTGTATTATGGGTTTTGGGGGTTTTTTTGGAGGGAGTGGGGGGATGAGTTGAAGCTTTCCCCTGCCACATGGCTGATGCCCTCACAGTTGCAAAGAAACTACTAGAAAATGTATTTCCTACTTGGCGTATACCTTCCAAAATCTCTAGGCACACATTTCACTGAGCAAACCATATGAGGCTTGATGGATAGTCTTGCAGATTTCTTGGAATTATCACTGACCCTATCACCTTCAATTATCAGGCAAGGTCAAGAGAACTAATGAGAAAACTGGATTCAAGTAGAACTAGTTCAATTACACAAGATGAGAAGGATTACAATTTATGACTTTTTATTTGAAATACTGCTGATTTTTTAAATCTTTCGTCTTCCAGATATAAGAATTTTTTTTTACTTTCTCATAAACTAGAGAAAATTGGTAAATAATGCCTTTATAAGCAGTATGGAAACATTTCTTTTTCTTCTAACTAATCCCTCCAGACTTTGGAAACTTTCATTGAGTATTTTTATTTTTATGGCAATACGTTTGTTTACATAAGTTCAATGGGAACTTTATAACAGGCCACAATTGGAAACTAGTCATATTATAAGGCTTTGGAATGTCATCGGAGAGAGACATGCATAGACTTGGATAGGACCAGAAAGCTTTAAAGAATTATGATTGACTTTGGAAGCCAATAAAAGCCCCTTGAAAAAACAACCTGGTATCTTGCTTACATGGTTCATAGTAGTCTTTCCAGGTAAAAAAAACAAAGGTTGCTTACTGGGGGATGCAAAGAAAGAAATTTAGGAAACATTGGGGACCCCATTAAAAGAGAAATTCACCTCAAATTTATATGTATTGCAGAAGAAGTCTGATAGTAAGTATGCGACTTGGCTTCTTAGCCTCGAGAGGCCTTTTTAAGTTTAATCTGAAAATTCCTTGTGATAAACTCCAGCAAAGCAGGTTTAAAAGAGCCTATGTGGTTAATTGCTATCCTTTCTGGGCTTATACAAATAATCAGGCAAAGTTTATTGAAACTAGACCTATTTTGCAAATAAATTAGTCTAATTTTGTTATCTTTTGAAAAGATGGGGGTGATTTCAGAGAGAAAAATTGTTTCAATAAAACCATTAATTTACCTTTGTGGTATTAGATTCTAGTGCTGCTGTTTATTGAGGTTCATTTCTTTTTTTTTTTTTTTCTTCCTATAAACTGGACTGGATCCTGAATTTTTATAGTTTTCTTAAATACTTGGCTGCATCCCTCCAAACTAACATTTTCATTTTCCCATCCTTTGACTTCGAATTTAAAAACAAGAACTGCCTGTTTCCTATGGCCAGTCAAACTAAAGCGGGACAACTTTATATAGACATCAGAGATAGACAATCTTTGTGCTCATTGCAGAAAGATCACCAGAGACATTCAAACCGTAGACCAAGAGAATCCATCAGACTATAACTGAGAGACTTCACTCCATCTGAAGATGATTTGATAGACATCTAGAAATCTTGGCTGCCTGCCTTCGGAACTCAGAAACTGAGCTTACAGTAACCTTTATTTTTCTTTTGTTTCCATAGAGATTCATCATAATAAATACCTGATTGCTTGCACCATAAGCTTAACTCTGGGAGCCCTCCTAGCTCATACCTCCTGAAATGAGACACAACTATTTAACTCAACTGAACTTTCCTCTAGCTTGAGACTGGCTTAATGAGATATAGAACAATCTACCAACCCAACTTCTGGAATGTAAAACTTCCAGGGAAGTTTCAGAAGAGTGAACTCTGGGGATCCAGAATGAGTCACCCCAAGATGTGCCTCTGTTGTTTGCAGATTGTTGCATGCTGAAGGCAACTTTACCCTCAGGCTCAACAGGAACTTCTGCCCTTCCTTTAACTACCTTCAAGAATTTGAATGAGGGGCCTTTCTCCTAAGAGATTGTCAGAGATAACTTCCTTTGACCTGTCTGTTGGGAAAAGCAAACTTCTATTTACTAAAGGTATGTTCTTCTTATCAACCTGCAATGGCCTTTTGAAGTCCCCAAGGTGCATTACCTCATCCCTAACTCAGGATATCTTATACACCCATGTTCCCTTTTTATCTCTGAACCTCTCCTGCATGTGGACTCTCTTACTCTCTCATGTATCTGGAGCTCCCATGCATATACATGTATTCGATTTGGTTATTTTCTCTTGCTTAAAAAAAAAAAAAACTTAACAACTGCTTAAAAAAATTTCTAATAAAACGAAAATTCAAGGACATTTCATTCACGTCATAAAGACTAACCAACTGCCAGCATCATATTTAATGGTGAAATATCAAAGGAATTCTCACTCAGATTAGAAAAAGGAAGGATGCCCTTTCTTACCACTACTACTTAATGCTGTTCTGAGTATCCTAACCAACATGCTGAGGCAAGAAAAAGAAATGAGACAAACTGTGGAAAGAGGAAAACAAAATTATTTGTCAATGACGTGTGATCTCTAGGAAAGCAACAAAATCAACTAACATTGCCAGAATACATGATTTCAATTAAATGGTTAAATTAATATATAAAAATTAGTAACCAGATGGAAAATATGGGAAGAGTCTACACCAGCAAAATTTATATTAAAAATAATGAATAAACTTAAGAATTAAGCAAGATCTAGATCAAGAACTCTACAAAATGAAAAAGAGGACTAAAATAAATGAAAAGAATAACACATTTTTGGATTATTGGACTTAACAGGAGAAAAAAATGTAAGATCATCTAAAAATTAACAAAATAATAATCAGAATAAGTTTAAGAATCATTAAGAAAAGTGACATCATTGTCAAATTTTTTAAATATAGCATAAAGTTACAGTCATTAAGAATATGATATTGACACATATATAGGCGAACATATGAATGGAACTGATACAGACCATCACTTGCAAAATTATTAATCTTTTTAATAAACCTAGTTAAGTCTCTTCTTTCCTCCTTTTTTTGGAAAAAGACCCTCTCCCTGAAACTTAGATAATTACCTTGAAACTGGTAACTCAGGTCCTCTGGCTATTGATAAGGATCATTGAAACTCAGCATTCTCCTTGGCTCATTATAGGACAGGAATGGCTTTAGGCCAAAACAGGGCCCTTAGAGGCCAAGAAAGGAGGGGACCTTTAACCCAAGTTTTTTCTTTCTTTTACAAAATGTATTAACCAAGCCTGATTTCCTTTACCTGCTTGATAGGCAAATCAATAATAGAAACATAACTTAGATATATGATTCAAGTAACCAGTCTGCATCTTCATTTTTCCTTGTCTAGGAACTGAGGCGGCACTTTGGCAGGAAACCCAAGACCCCTTTCGGACTGAGACAGAGAGGGAAAGAACTCCATGAAACCCTAATAGGCAGGATCTATGACACTACTCAGCAGGAAGCAGATACAGAAGAGACCTCCCATCCCTCAGCATCCATACTAATAAAAAGGGGGTTCATGGCTCTTAGAAAAGGGTTAGGGAGGAAAATTAGATAGGTGGTTTCAGGTCCACCTACAAAGACACTGAGGTCATCCTATTCTAGAAAGGGTTCACCCTAGTCCGCCCACAATTAAGCAGCCAGAGGCATTTTGGGGCTAAAAGTAACTCATACAAGGAAACAAGTAAGCAGATAATTGGGTACAAGTTTCAGTCAGTCACTCACACCTGTGCAATGAAAGCCCCACCACCTCCGCCAACGACTTTTAATGCACCTGAGCCTCATTATACCATCATTATAATATGATGCATATGCCCGGAAGTTCATTAATATCATTATAACAGACTGAATTCTCGGAACGAACATGCATAAAAAGTAAACGATGAGTCACTGAGTCCTGTCAATCTTAATTGTCAATCAAAAAAGGCCACTCCTCTAAGAAAAGTAACCACCACAGCAAATAGGGATAAAAACTCCAAAGGCTTTGATACCAGGCCTTTTGAGCCACTCTTCAGGCCCACTTGCACATCTGGAAGTGCACTATCATTTCTATGAAAGCTATTCTTTCCTGCTGTATTTCAGTGTCTCACTCAATCATTTGTTCGAAACATCAAGAACCTGGACAACACATTGAAAAAGGAACCCCCATCTCCAGAAACAGAACAAAATGGAAAGTCTGAATGAGTGTGAGTTGAGTGTGTATGTGTGTGTATGCGCAGGTGGGTGTGTGTAATAGTGATGTACCAAAATCAAAGAGTATTGCAAGTCAATGGAGAAAAGCTGATGCCAAAAGAGGTAGCCATAGGCATTTAGGGGCTCCCCAGAGTTGAGCCTGACAACACAGTTGGGCAGAGTACAGCACTGGGACCAACTCAGGCAGTACGGCCTCCAAATGGACCTGCCTCAGACATACTTATCCACAAACAATCTGGATCAATGCTTTTCAACAGAATTATAGTACAAGACACATTTCTAATCTTAAACCTGCTAGTAGCCACATTTTAAAAAAATGGTGAAACTAAATAATATATTTTATTTGACCCAGTATATCCAAAGTATTATTATCTCAACATGTAATCAACATAAATTACTTAGAATATATTTTACATTCTTTTCCTATACTTAGTCTTCAAATCTGTTGCGTATTTTTCACTCAGAGCACATCTCAATTTGGACACTAAATTGTCATCAGGAATATTTGATATGTAGTTTAATTTCATAAAATTTATAGTTGAAAAAGGAGATTTACATTCGCAAAGTTTTCTAAATATACTTAAAAGTTTTCCATTAATTAATCAAGTATCAGTTCTTAAACTTTCATTAGAATTAAAATTAAGTAAAATTAAAAGTTTATTTTCTTGGTCACATGAGCCACAATTCAAGTGCTCAATAGCCAGCCACATGTAGCTAGTAGCTAATGAATTAGACAACAGAAGTCCAGAATCCTTTGCTGCAGCTCAAAATTCAAGGTCTCACACTGACCACCATATCTTGTTGGAGACTCGAAGTCACCATGACCTTTTAACACATCCGATATCAAACCGCCATTCCTCCATCTGTTAGCTATGTGATCATGGCAAGTTTCCTATGCTCACGGGGCTTCAGTTTTCTCATCAAATAAGGATGATACTGCCCATCTTATAAAATTCTGAGGATTAAATGTAAAATTACCAATAAGGCCTAAATCGTAGATGGCACTGTATAGTAGTTCTCTTCCCTTTATATCTGTACAGTATGAAGTGTTTTCCCATTTACTATTTTATTTGCTTCTGACAACAAGCTGGTAGGGGAAGTATTAGTACTCCTACCTGAAAGATGAGAAAACAAAGTTCAGAGAAGTTATGTGAACATCTCAAAATCACAAACTGGTGACAATGCAGGAATTTCAACCCCAGTACATCTGACCCTGGACCTAGAGCTTCCTTCACTACCAACAGTGTTTCAGCATCAGCTGTGCCTCAATCTCTCACAATCCTCCTGCCTCCACTCTACAGTCCAAGAAGTGGAAGGGGATCCCTGGAGTGTAGGCCCTCATGTCTCCTTCTGGACAGGCTGCCCAGGCAGGCTCTCCTGGTACCTCTGTTCCCAGCCTCTTTCAGGCAGCTGGCTGGAGAAGTAGGCTCAGAAGTCTACAGGACCTAGCCATCCCCAATACCCCACCTCCACTCCCAGCTCACTGTGTAGTCAGGCACCACTGACTCCCTTCTTCAGAGCTACAGAGAGCAAGGAGGAAGGAACCACTCTCAAATGGGCAGTAGAAGAAAGGCACCCTAGGGAATAGGTAAAGGCTCATCTTCTATCATAATGAGTACATATGATCTTACCATACTCTGGACTTATTGAGAAGGGAGACTCCATTAACCGCCATCCCAAAAACTCTGATGGAATTCTACGTAGCAATGATAGTGAACGATGGACAACTACACACAGCAATATAGGTGAATCATAAAGGTAATGCTGAACAAAGGAAGCCAAGCCCTAAATGGGGCATACTGGGTAATTCCAAGTATGAGAAGTTCCAAAACAGTCAAATAATTTATGCTCAAAGATGTTCAGGATAGTGGTTATCCTTGGGGTTGGTGGGGGAAGGGGGGAACAAGGGACTTCTGGGAAGCTGGTGCTGTTCTGTTTCCTGTCCTAGGTGCTGAACATGTGGCTATATTTGTGAAAACTCATCAAGCGCAGTTTTCTGTATAGTTATGCTGCGATAAAAACTTTATACTAACTTTCTTGGTGATGGAAATTCTCAACAAATTGATCTGAGTTGTAGTTATATAGGTATATGAGTATATTAAACATCATTGAGCTGTACACTAAAGTTGTATTTTACCATTTATAAATAAAACATAGGGGAGTTACACTAAAAAAAAAAAAAGAATCTCAGGAATAAGTCATATAACTTTTTCTTCCTAAATTTAGCAACTCTAACCTCACAATCTTAACCTCAAGTTCTTCTAAAAAATTTAGTTTATAAATTTTAAATGCCTACATGAACCTTAAAAATGTGTCACGAAATCAACATGACACTCTAGTGTGTAATTATAGTGCTCTTAAATGTATCATCTTAAGAGAAAATACTACACACCTTTCTTCGAATATATCTTGCTTAAGATAATATTTTACTTTCAAGCCTTTTTCCCTCCCAGTTGGATGTATAAAAGAAGGCTTGGCTTAGGTAAAAATGCTCACAAATTTGAATCTTGTGAAGTCAAAATCAATGAGCCTTTAAATCAAAATAAAAGAAATTATAAAACATTGTATTAAATGTTTTGTAAAAGACATTGAAAAAGTTAGAATAGAGGCTCTTTGGGTTTCCAAAATAAAGTAAGAAAACTCTCCCCAAAGAGATCAATGAAGGCAATTAGTAGTCCCTTATCTTGTCTATAAATCTCAATATGCCAGACAAATACTATATTTTAGCATCTGAGTATTTATTAATTTATAGAATTTTAACAAGGTAAATTCCCTAAAACTTTGACTATCAATTCAGGAACACTATTTTTAGACTGTTGAATGTCACTAAACCCTTTAAATAACAATCTGAGTTCAATATTTCAAGATCTGCTAAGGTCTAGATAGTTGGGTTTTTATTCTAAGGACCAACATCCCAAGGCCAACCACTGAGAATAACTGCAAAACAAGAATACTTATTTCATATTGCAAAATTGCCATTGACCCCCAGAGTTATCTAGTGTACTTTAAGATAACAATGACAAATTTCACCAAAACGATTAAACAATGACACTTCAATAAAGTCCTGCTTGTCTTATGAAAGGTAAAGAACCTCTTGAACATCAGCCTGCATTCCAATACCCTATGGTAGGATCTATAAACTTTGCATAAGAGGAGCATACCTCTGCCTTGGAAAGAAATGTCCCAGGTTGAATGTCCTGAAAAGAGACAGCAATGATCTCAAAGAGACTGGTGTTACCTAAAACAGCCACAGGCACTATCATCTGCAAACCAGGCCATAACCTGTGACAGCCACTATGGCATTCACATTCTCCACATCCTCTCAAAGCAGCTTCTTAACGAATGACCTGAAGTAAAACGAGCAATAAAAACATGCAATACGTGTTAGGATGACAAGATAAAACAAATTTTCTCTGTTGGTAATACACAAATAAGTGATATAACAGACTATTAGGCTTATTTTTAAAACTGCAGAATAATATTCTTGAGCAAAGTATTCTGGTCAAGATGGTGAAGTAAGTAAATGCTGTGCTTACCTTCTCCCATGACCATATTAAATTATAACTAAAATATAGAACAATCAGCCTGGAGAACCATCCAAAGACTAACTGAACAGAAGTCCTTTAATTAAGGATATAAAGAGGAAGCCATCTCAAGACATGAAACTGGGCTGGCCCTGCTCTCATGTGTGGTGGTCAAGAATCAGAAGGGATATCTCAGCTGCAGAGCCCCCTTCAAGAGCAAGGAGTCCTAGCCCCACAATGAGCTCCCCATCCCAGAATACCAGTGCTAGGAAGAACAGGCCTCACTACATCTGGCTGTGAAAATCAGCTGGTATTCCCTCCATCCAGGTGTCCAGGTAAAATGGAAGGCAGCTAGAAACCCAGGTGTCTACTTAAAGAGCCCCACACAGACTCTCTCACTTCCAGGCATTCACCCTGGGCTCTGGCAGAAGGACAATGGCTGGGGAGGTACCAGAGATATACAAGGAGAGATTGAGTTGGGTGGCTTCAGGGCAAGGGCTTGAGGGAAAGCCACCACTGCCCCTGTGCTGAGCCCTCCTCCCATGAAGCGGGCAGGCAGACGTCATGTTTTCTGTGTTGAATCCTCCACCCACACAGTCAAATCTGAATTTTCATTAGCCTGGTGAACCCTGCTCACTCCACCCCACCTAATTTGCGCACACCAGAGGCATTTTCGCAGCTGGCAGGCAACTGGTGTTGGCCTACCCTGCAGTCTTTCTAAGATAACTCTCATTTGTCTGCAAGCCCCAGGCAGGCAACAGCTGGCCTAGTGTGATCTACGACTTTTGTGGAATGGCCTCAGGCTCAGCACTGGTGCCAAATTTAAATCTGCATTAACCCTTTGAAATGACTAGCCCCGCACTGATGACTCCCTGACATTCCACCCCACTCAACTCTCATACTACCTGTACCACCCTAGACTCTTTCAGCGGCTGAGCCATATGAACAGCTGGCAGGTGGTGGCAAGCCTTGGGGTACCCTGGACCTTTTGCAGAGTTGCCCGAGGCCCAATACTAGTGACAGCTAGCTGCAGTGTGGCCTCTACCATGCACCTCCAGGTCCAGTATAGTCAGTGACAAAGCTCAGATCACTTTGTAGCTCCTACCAATTAGCCCTGGATAAGTCATAGGCATCAATGGACTTTGGCCTGCACAAGAGCCTTTACCAAGAGGTCTCAGAACCAGCATACCAGAACAGAACCACACCATAACAGAACACCACCTGCTTAGCCCCACAAGCAGCATACCCAAAGGTGGTCTCAGCAGTCACCAGAGCCCGCTGGGACAAATCTAGCTCTGTGGGGTCAGCACTGCATATAGCAATTCATACACTGTGGTCATGGCCAATCCTCATAGCCAATAAACCTGAGGGTCAGTCTCATCCACTGATGAGCCAACAGCAGTCAAAACTCAACTACAACAGGAGGGCACACAATCCATACAAAAGACACTACTAGAGCATCCAGCTCAGATGAACAGGGAGACTAAACCACTGGGCCCCACAGGACACCTACTACATAAGGCTACCCTGCCAAGACTGGGAGATGTAGCAGATCTATCTAATACATAGAAACAAAAACAGGGGGGCAGCCCAAATGGGGAGACAGAAAATATGTCCCAAATGAAAGACTAGAACAAGGCTCCAGAAAAAGAACTAAACAAAATGGAACAATGAACTTAGGGGAAGGGTAAATTAATTCAGTTTTTAATCTCTTTAACAAAGAGATCTATAAAAACATAAAAATGGAGATAGAAAACATAAGAAAAAACAGTCAGAAATGAAGAATGCAATAACTGAAATGAAAAATACATTAGAGAGAATTAACAGATGATTAGATGAAGCAGAGGGCTGAATCAGCTATTTAGAAGATGAGGTAGCAGAAAACACCCAATCAGAATAACAAGAAAAAAAAATCAAAAAAATGAGGATGGTTTAAGGGGGCTCTGGGACAACACCAAGCATATCAACACTCACATCTAGGGATGCCAGAAGGAAAAGAGAGAGAGCAAGGAACTAAAAACCTAATTGAAGAAATAAGAAAACTTCTCTTACCTGGCAAAGGAAATAGACAAGCCCAGGAAGAGCACAAAGTCCCAAACAAAATGAGCCCACACCAAGACACATCATAATTAAAATGACAGAAGTTAAATACAATGAGAGACTCTTTAAAGCATCAAGAGAAAAGCAGTTGGTTACCTACAATGGAGCTCTCATAAGACTGTCAGCTGATTTCTCAACAGAAACGTTGCAGGCCAGAAGAGACTGGCATGAAATATTCAAAATGATGAAAAACAAGGACCTACAACCAAGACTACTCTACCCGGCAAAGCTCTCATTTAGAATTGAAGACAAATACAGTTTCCCAGACCAAAAAAAAAAAAGCTAAAGGAGTTCATCAACATCAAGCCAGTATTACAAGAAATGTTAGAAGGACAAGAAGAAGATGAAGAAGGAGAAGGAGAATAAAGAAAAAGAGGAGGAGGAGAAGAAGAAAAGATAAAAATGAGAATAATAAGATCGCAACAACCACATATCTATCAACAATTACTTTAAGTGTAAATGGATTAAATGCTCCATTGAAAATATAGGGTGGCTGAATGAATGAAGAAATAAGACCCTTACATATGCTGTCTACAAGAGACTCATTTCCAATCAAATGACACACAGAGATATAAAGTAAAGGGATGGAAAAGATATTTCAAGAAAATGGAAATGGAAAAAAAAAACTGAGTTAGCAATATTTATACCAACCAATATATACTTTAAAACAAAGGTTATAATGAGAGACAAAGATAGAAATTTTATAATGATAAAGGGATCAATCCACAAGAGAATATAACCCTTGTAAATATTTATGCACCCAAAATAGGAGCACCTACATACATAAAGCAAATATTAACAGTCATTAAGGGAGAGATTGATAGTAATATACTCATAGTAGGAAACTTTTAACACCCCATTAAATCAAAGGATAGAATTTCCAGAAATAACATCAGCAAGGAAACAGCAGCCTTAAATGACGCATTAGACCAGATGTATTTAATTAATGTTTTTCGAGCATTTTACCCCAAAGCAGCAGAATATACATTCTTTTCAAGTGCACATGGAACATTTTCCAAGATAGACCACATGTTAGTCCACAAAACAAGTCTCAGTAAATTTAAGAAAACTGAAATCATACCAAGCATCTTTTCTGATCACAATGGTATGAAACTAGAGATCAATTACAAGAAGAAAAACTGAAAAACACAAATACATGGAAGCTAAATAACATGACATAAAACAATAAATGGGTTAACAATATCAAGGAAGAAATCGAAAGATACCTGAGACAAATGAAAATAAAAACATAACTCAACATCTGTGGGATACAGCAAAAGCAGTTCTAAGAGGGAAATTCACAGCAATACAGGCCTACCTCAACAAACAAGAAAAATCTCAACTCAACAACCTAAAGGAACTAGAAAAAGAACAGCAAACAAGGCCCAGAGTGAGTAGAAGGAAGAAAATAATAAAGATCAGAGCAGAAATAAAATAGAACTTTAAGAAAACAATACGAAAGATTAATAAAACCAAGATCTGAAAAAATAAACAAAGTTAATGAACCTTTAACCGACTCATCAAAAAAAAAAAAATAGAGAAGCCCCAAATAAATAAAATCAGAAATGAAAGAGAAGTGACAACTGACGCCACAGAAATACAAAGGATTATAAGAAAATACTGTGAATAAAAAATTGGACACCCTAGAAGAAATGGATACATTCCTAAAAACATACAATCTCTCAAGACTGAATCAAGAAGAAACAGAAAATCTGAAGACTTATAACTACTAACAAAATTGAATCGATAATTAAAAAACTCCCCACAAACAAAAGTTGTGGACCAGATTACCTCACAGGTGAAATTTACTAAACATTCAAAGAATTAACACCTATCTTTCTCAACTATTCCAAAAAATTCAAGAGAAGAGAAGGCCTCTAAATTCATGTTATGACATCACCATTACCCTAATTCCAAAACTAGGCAAAGACATTACAAAAAAGAAAACTACAGGCCAATATCTCTTACAAACATTGATGCAAAAATCCTCAACAAAATATTAGCAGACCAAATTCAGTGATACATGAAAAAGATCATACACCAAGATTTATTCCTGGGATGCAAGATTGGTTCAATATCCACAAACCAATTAACATGATACATCACATAAACAGATGAAAGATTAAAATCATATGATCACATCCATGTATACAGAAAGAGCATTCAACAAAATCCAGCATCAATTCATGTTAAAAACTCTCAGCAAAGTGAGACTAGAGGAAACATACCTCAACATAATAAAAGCCATATATGACAAACCCACAGCTAACATCATACTCAACAGGGGAAAGCTAAAAGCATTTTGTTTAAGATCAAGAACAAGACGAAGACATCCACTTTCACTACTTTTACTCAACCTAATATTGGAAGTCCTGGCAATAGTAATTAGACAAAAATAATAAATAAAAGGCATCCAAGTTGGAAAAGAAGAAGTAAAAGTATCTTTATTTGCAGATGACATGATAGTATACATAGAGAATCCTAAAGATTCAACCAAAAAACTATTAGAACTGATCAATGGATTCAGTAAAGTAGCAGGATACAAAATTAATGTTCAGAAATTGGTTGCATTTCTCTACACTGATAACAAATTATCAGAAAGAGAAATTAAAAAACAATCCCATTTATGATTGCATGAAAAAAAAAATACTTAGGAATAAATTTAATCAAAGAGGTAAAAGACCTGTTCTCAGAAAATTATAGGTCATCAGAAAAAGAAATTGAGAAGTTACAAATAAATAGAAGCATATATTATGCTCGTGGGTAGGAAGAATCAACATCGTTAAAATGGCCACACTAGCTAAAGCAATCTATAGATTCAATGCAATCCCTCTCAAAATACCAATGCATTTTTCAGAGAACTAGAACAAATAATCTAAAAATTTATATGGAACCATAAAAGATCCCAAACAGCCACAGCAATCTTGAAAAAGAAGAACAAGTTGGAGGTATCATAGTACCTGATATCAAACTATACTATAAATCTATAGTACTCAAAACAGCATGGTACTGGTGTACAGCATAGGAAATATAGGCAATAATATTGTGATAGCATTGTATGGTGTCAAATGGCTACTGGACTTATCATAGTGATCACTTCTGTAGATATAAAAATGTTAAATAACTATGGTGAACACCCAAAATCAGCTGAGATTTCTTAAAAGCCACTACATTTCTCTATACCTCAGTTTTCTCATCTGTAAAAGTTAGATAACAACCCGTGTCATAGTTTAGGGTAATAAACAAATTTGACAGGTAATTGTTAAATGAATGAACAAATGAAAGAAAGAAGGTATTTTTAAAACCTACTAATGGTCAAGTAAATATTAAGAGATGAATCATGTAGGGGGTTTCCAGCCAGTCTTCATATATCCTGTTATGGAGTACTGAGGGTCCCCAGGGTTATTTAAATACTTCAAAAAGCCGAATGGAAACTGCACACCTACTAAAAATGGCTTCCCAGGCTAATTAAGCAATCAAATGTCTCACTGTTGCTTAGAATCAGATCAAACTGGTACAAAAACACTAGTTAACTAGATGCCAATCAAAAGCTGAGACTGACAGTTATGGCTTTAGTTAATTTCAAATTGGTAACAAAATAATCACCTATAAATGCAACTGGTATACTAGAGGTAGTCTTCCAAGCATAGGTTCAATTTGGTTATCTGTTCATTATAGAGTGAAGAGCTGATAATCAAAAAAGGGTCCTGAATGGTGATTCGACTGGGCATCTCCAGATTACATAAGAAATCTGATCACACAAGTCCCATGTAGTCTACCAAAGGACTTCCACACAGTTTCCAACAGAGAAACATGGCAAAAGGGCCAAATGTTATGATTAAACCCATGGGCACCTAATTCATCTATCAGACCATAATAGTAAACAAATATATTCCCAGGAAAACCAAACCCATACTGCAGGATCATGATGTGTATTGTGTTGGGGGGAAGGGTGAAAAGAGGAAGAAGGAAGGGTTGCTCGCTTGGTTTGGTTTGGGTTTATTTTTACCCAATTCATATAACTCATCCTACCTCAAAATACTTACACTTCTATTTAAACAAAATCTGTTCAACTATATGTACCCATTTTATTTATTTATTTTATTGTTGACTTTTCAATTATTATTAGTGTAGAAATAGGATCATTGTATGATCTTTTCACTGAAAATTGCTCAAATTTAAAAAAAAAAAAAAAAGCAAGACTCATTCTAGCATCTAGCCATGTGGTAACAATTATGATGCTAAGTGCAGTCGGCTGTTACTGAATGTTTAGTGTGCCATGTACCACCCAAGCATTGCACATGGATTGTCCTACTACATTCATTCAACATTCATTTGTTCCACAATTATTTATGCTGTGCCTACCATGTGCCAGGCAGTGTTGTAGTCACTAGGCACCGGTGTGTTCTAGGGCAATAGGAATATAGCAGTGAATGAAACAGCTCCCTAAATCAGGTATAGCTGTGATAACTGAGATGGAGAACATGAGAGTGGGAAGGGAAGAGGGGGACTAGAGGAGGTGGGGTGCGGCCTTTAATAGGGTAATAGTGAAAGTCTGCTAGGTCATTTAAGCCTCGCCATGAAGGAGGTGAGAGGGCAAACCAGGACGCTGAGAGAAGAGCATTCCCTCCAGGAGGTGAAAACAGCAGTACAAAGGCCCTGAGGCAAGATGACTAAAGAGGAAAGCAGAAGCAAAGATCAGAGAGGTGAGGGCAGCCAGGCCACAGGGCCCATGCGCTACTGCAGTAGTCCCCAACATTTTTGGCTCCAAGAACAAGTGCTCCTGTGAGAATCTAATACTTGATGATCTGAAGTAGAGCTGAGGCAGTGATGCTAGTGCTGGTGATGCTAGTGCTGGGGAGCGACTGCAAACCAAACACAGATGAGGTTTCACTCCCCCGCCCGCCCACCGCTCACCTTCTGCTGTGTGGCCTGGTTCCTAACAGGCCATGGACCTGTACTGGGTTGGGGACTGCTGGGCTACTGGAAGGGTTCAGGCTTTTATGCTGAGTAAAATGGGAGTTAGCACAGGTTTTTGTGAGAACAGTGACATAAGCTGACTTAATGTGTTAACAGAATCATTGTGACGGCTGCAATGAATAGATTATTGAGGGATAAGGGCAGACTCAAGGTCAGTTAGGAAGTTGCTAAAATAATCCAAGTGAGAGAATAGAGTGGTAGCGACAGAACCGATAAAATGTGATCAGATTCTGGACATATTCTGAAAACTAGAGCTAATAGGATTTTCCAATGAATTATTCAATGAAAGGGATGAAGTTGCCATCAATTGAGATGCAGAACACAGCGGGTGGAACAGGATTTGAGGGAAAGGTCAGAAGTTTGGTTTCGGCCCTGTTGAGTTGAATGGTCAAGTGGGGAGGTCAAGATGGTAGGTAGATGCATAAGTCTGGAGTTGAGAGAGGCCTGGGCCACAGATAAAAATGAGGGTATTGTCACCATGTAGATGTTATTTAAAGCCATGGGACTGGATAAGCTTTCTAAGGGCCTAAGTGTAAATGCAGAAAAAAGGTCTAGATATGTTCTAACTTTTCAAAGTCACAGAAAAGAGAAGCCAGAAAAAGAAAATGAGAAGTGGTCAGGGAGGTTGTTGGAAAAATCAGAAGAGTAGGAAGCCAATCAAAGGAAAGTGTTTCAAGGAAAAAGTAAGCAGGTGGAGTCAGTGTGGCTGATGAGCCAAAGGAGTTGAGGATTTGAGAACTGACCTCTGGATGGAGCAACACTGAAGTCACTGGGGACCTGGACAAGAACAGTTTTGGTGGCATGGTAGGGTGAAAGCCTGCTGGGTGCCCAGTCACAAGAAAATGGGAAAAGAGGAAGTAGGAAGACACGCAACTAAACAAGACACTGACCATTTCCAGATGGAGAAATTGAGACTTTGAGAGATCTATGATGTTACCCAAGGTCTGATGGCTGCTAAGTAGTGGATCCAGGATTTGAATCCAGGGCAGGCTGGCTCCTAACCCCTAGGTTTTAAATGCCACATTGTATGGCCTTAATATGCAGCGGACTTTACTCAAGATTCATAGTCATATCTTTTGTTCAACAAATACCCTAACTGGTGCACTGTTGCTCAGCGGAGCAACCTGACTCAATCTAGAAAAGTCTATTCAGCTCCCTTTTCTGAGTTCTGATGACCCGCCCAGATAAATCCACACTGACATCTTTAAATCCTCAGGCTGCCAACTTTTCCCATTCTCTCTTTTCAGGATAACACAGTTGTGGGGTGGAGGGGGGGGTCACTTTTTTTAAGCCAGGGGTCTTAAAGCATTTTTAAAGAAACAATCCTCATCTTATAGAGCTTCTTCAACAAATGGAGTTCTGTTCTGACCGAGTAGGGCATCCTGTCTCTGATTCTGCACCAGGGACCGTCCCTCCTGGCCACTGACACTGCCATACCAGGCATGCCTTGGGCAGGGCGCAAGCTGAAAGAGGAGCCTTCAGGCCTTCTGATCAGGGAGCTCTGACCTTGCCTTTGCACATGAGCAAGCCCCCAAAATGCTGCACTGATCCTACAGGTGCAGCTGCCCCCACCTCCTTCATACTGACATCCTCAGGGTAGGGCTGTTTGTCTCCACAAAAGAAAAAAAAACTGCTCTACTACCCCATTTCACTGTCATTATGGCTACCACATGCTACTAGAGAAAGCCATGTATTTTAACATTATGATGATTTAAAAGAAAAACACTTAACACTATTAACATATCCCTTCTAAAATATGTTGCAACCATCCTAAAAAAAAAAGACATGTCCATGGAGACACAAGAAGCTACAAGTTCTGTCATCTGAATCACCAGAGATTTTAACACACACATGTGTAATCCATGCAATGACATGAAGGAACACAATGATAGCATGTATAACGTGGACTAAGTCCCTAAGCGGCTACACCCTTCAGTTCCTCTCATCCCAGCTTCCTGGAACCTGTGATAACTGCACTTTACCAAGAGTACTGCTCAGCAGACCAGAGAGAATGATACTAACATAAGTTGGCTTTAGTTTACCTTTTTCACTTAAGAAATATTTATTGAGCATCTGCTATGGCTGGGCACTTTTCTAGGCACTGGCAATGCAGGAACAAACAAAAGAGACAAAAGTCCCTACTCCTATTAAGACTACATCATTTTTGTAACAATAAATGAAAAAAATTGTTATCAGATGATGGTTAAGTGGTCCAGAAAAAATTAAATCAGGAAAGGCAGATAGGTGGGCAGGCAGGGTGTGGAGTAGGAGTCAGGGACATAATCTTTAATAGGTAATCAGGAAGGGTCTCATTGAGAGACATTTGAGCAAAGACCAGATGGAAGTACGGGAGCAAGCACGTGCATATCTGGGAAAAGAAACAGCGAGTGCGAAAGAACACAGGTAGGAATAGTAAAGAACTCAAGAGGTCTGTTTGAGTATTGATAAGGAAGAGACAGGGCCTGTGTGCTGCTCAGGGTAAAGCCCACAGTGTCTAGATAGCTTCAGCTCAGAAGACCTCTCTAATGATTAACTAAAGTTGAACACCAAATCAGCTCTCAAGCCATAGTCCTTCCTGAAAGCTATAGTAAACTGCTGCATTGGATTGGAAGTCCATCTTAAGTCTCAATACCCTAACCCTTTGGGGGACCTACCCATAGTGCCCTCTACAGCCTACAGGTCAAGCATGCAGCCTGCTGCTGACTGACCTGACCTCTGCGGGGGAATAAGGTAGTTTGCCCACAGAATAGAAAGTAATTCTCAAAGTGTGGTCCAGGGACCTGTGTATGTCTTTACCATCCTTTCGAGCCATCTGTAAGGTCAGAACCATTTTTATAATACTAAAATATTTTCCTCTTTCATTCTCTCACAAGTGTGCAAATAGAATTTTCTGGAGGCTACAGGCATGTGATAACATCACCTCTCTGGTGATTAATAGCATGTGTGTTCGTATATTCTTGTGTTTTACTAATATTTCCGTTAATCCACATAAACAAAAGCTCTTTGGGAGAACTCAATACTTTTTTGGAATGTAGAGAGGTCCTGAGACCAAAAAGTTTGAGAACTAGTAGAATAAAAGACCCATGAGGACAAATTCAAGAGAAGAGAGAAACAGACCTTATTAAGATTCACCGGTCATAATATAATTACGAGCTGGTAACAGATTTTGCAAAAGTGAAAGCCATTCTGCTTTCATATTGAAAGGATGGACTTCTGCTTTACATAACGAGCACACAGTGGCCACACCGCAGCAGACTTTGAAACTCTTTCTGGTGTATTCTTCCTCTCCAGCCCCCGCACCTCCCGCCTTCTCGCAGCCCAGGCGCCTTAGGAACACATGGGAACACAGCGTGGCTCCTCAGCCGACCCCATGCGCCTTGACCAGCTCAATTAGGTCACCCTCTCCTTTGCTGTGCTTAAGTCAGTGAATGAAATCAGGAACAGCCAAAGATGGACGCCGCCCGAGAGGCTGCTCCGGTGTCAGCGAAGATGGGCCAACCCTGAATTCCAGCACCCGACATCCGAGGGCGCACAGGTCACCGGAAAGACAAGCCCAGGTTCACCCTTCCCAGCGCCAAGGATCCAGAGATATGACTCACCGATACAAACTGGCAAAATTCAACCTCCACGGCGCTCAAATGAGAGGGACTTGAGAAAGACAAAAATTTTCTAGCCTAAGAAAATTGATCAGAAGCAAACATTCATCTCATAAGAAGTCCAGCCTCGGAAACGCGAGACTTGCCCTGTACCAGCTGGGCTTCTGCTGCTGTACGACTGGAGGACCAGAGCAAGTCACTGGACTTCCCTCGCCTCGGCTCCCCTCGCCCGCAAAATGCCCAATGTGAACAGCTAAGGAAGCGCCCTACGCGTGAACGCAAGGCTGTCAGGCGCGGTCTTCCGCAAATGTGCTCGATGACCTGGAGCACAAAGGTCCCTCCCTGAGCCTCAGTTTACCAGATCGGTAAAATAAGGGAATGGCTTCGGCTCCCCAAAATCCCTTCTAACTCAGGGTTGAATAATAATATAAAGGTTAAGTCAAGCAACTCGCAGGGTGCTTTCACCATTTTGGTAACAGCAGGAGATATTAAACGCTAGGGAAGAGAGGGCGGAACAAAGTTCCAAAGTAAATGTGCCCAAGTCTCGGCCCCACACTGTTCTCGCGGATTCGTCCCTTGAATGCCCCCAACCCTGGCTGGCGAGACCCAGGAGACTCCGCCGGGACTCCCTTGGGCTGGCGAGCCGCGAGCACTGAGGGACAAGGTCTTCGGCGGCCACAGAGCTGCACCGCGGGAGAGGGGGACTGAAGGAGCCGCGGTGCGCGCAAGCAAGAAAGCGCCGCCGTGGAAGGAAGGTGGAGCCCCGCCGGAAGAATCGGCTTGGGGTCCGAGTGTGCGGCGTTTCGTGGGGTTCAGGAGGTAGCCACCAGAGAGGTGCCAGGAGGCTGCCCTCCCGCACCTGACGCGCCTTACCTGTGGCTTGAGCTCGCAGTCCACGGAAGCCCGCGCGCCGCGCCGCGCCGCGCGACTCCGCCTGTGAGCAGTAGGCAGAGGATCGGCAGCAGCAACCAGAGCCAGGACTCATCCTCCTCACCCCGGCTCTGAGACCTAGGCGCCAAGGCAAGGAGTTAGGCGGCCGGGGGCTCCCGGGCGGGCTAGCCGGTGACTGCGGGGTTGAGGACTGGCCTGGCACCCGCCATGGCGCGCAGGGCTCAGGGCCCGGGGCTCGCCCGCTGCCCCGCTCCTCTTGCCCCATCCCCCTGCAGTTTCCACTGCCACCTCCCGGAGGGGCCCGGAGAGCCCCCCGGCTGCGACCACGTGAGGCCTGGCCTGACCACTCCCGACCCCCCGCCGCCCGTCAGCCCGGTATACAGGAGGCCCTGGCTCCAGGTTCTCGCTCCCAAACCCTGCCACAGCCGCCCGCCCCCTTGGGAGACGGCGAGAAGAGAAGAGTGAAGTTCCATCACTGTCTTCTAAGTTCAGCCTAAAATCATATTGGCTCCTGCCTTACTTCTGCGTTTGTGCTTCCAATTCTGAGGGTGCCTCTTGACTGAAAGAGACCAAAGAAACAAACGAAAGGCTATTTTTAAAGGAACTTTCATTTAGACAAAGAAAATCGCATGGCAGTTTTGTTTGTAAAAGAGAGGAATAGTCAATGTGTGCATTCACTTAAAATCTGGAACCACAAAAGCCGGCACTCCGTTAAGTGCCCTCTTAAGGGATTTGGTGAAATAATATTAGGAATATGAACACCAAACTCGAAGAATTACTGCAAAGATTAAATAAAGACGTTTATGAAAAGCACTTCATTTGGTGCACATAATAATCCTGCAAAATGTGGTCGCTCCCTTTCAGTTCCAAACTCCCCAAGGCGCTTTTCACAGCACTGACTCTTCAGGAAGAAAAAATTATAAAAGCAGCTGTGCACGGCCTCTCCCACCTCCCATCCAAGGCCTGAGTTCACTTTACCACCTCCCTTTACAACTCAGGCTTATGCGTGATTAAGTTCTGAGTGGTGTTTAATGGAGCATTTGGGGCGGAATATCTTAATTACTTTAAGTTTCTGTCCATTTTGAGACTCTAATAGAAACAGTAGACGATGGAGGGGTGGAGAGTGAGGGTGTCCAGATCTGCATGCAATGGGAGGAGGAATTTTCTCAGACGGTGCAGCCCCCATCTGCAGTACTCCAGTAAAGAACCCCTAGCTTTAACGAGCCAAGTTTTTCAAGCTTTGATTCCACGGCTGTTTAGGGTTCAGATTTTTTTGTGAAATCGCTTTTTCCTGTCCTAAATGTGAGGATTTGCTTTCTGGAGTTGATTCTCTGTCCTGTCTTCAATTAACTCCCTTCCAGCCCCACAGCAATCATTGGTCCCCAAGCCCACTCAGAACCCCAGAATGCAGCCTGTCTGGATTTTCAAGGTGCCAGCGCTGCTGCGTACTGGCAAAAACATTCTCTCTCTAGTTGTGAGGTGAAAGTATCAAAAACTCAAAAGGAAGTGATTAACTATTGCTTCATATACTGTTTCCTCTACTACAAATGAATTACCAACCAATCAACTGTGGCTAGAGGGAAGAGGGGGAAGAATGTCACAAAACATTATGGAGTTTGTTAATTTTCTCTTCTTATTTTTCTCATTTCTATTTTGTTGATTTCTTCTCTTACTTTATAATTTCTTTCCTTCTACTTACTTTCGATGTATTTTCCTCTTCTTTTTCTAGCTTCTTATGGTGAACTCTTACATCCTTGACTTTGAATATTATTTTCTAGTATAAGCATTTAAAGCTATAAATTTCCTTCCAAGTACTGCTTTAGCTGCCTCACACAGACTTTGAAGAGTTGTATTTTCATTATCATTTAGGTAGGAATACCTTCTAATTTTCCTGGTGATTTTTTTCTTTGACCATGGATAGTATAGAAATATGTTGTTTAATTTTTAAATTATGGATTTTTCCTAAATAGCTTATTGTTATTGATTTCTAATCTAATTCCATTGTTCTGGGAGAACATCTATATGATTTCAATCATTTTA
This sequence comes from Eidolon dupreanum, assembly GCA_028627145.1. NCBI lineage: Eukaryota > Metazoa > Chordata > Mammalia > Chiroptera > Pteropodidae > Eidolon > Eidolon dupreanum. The sequence continues at coordinate 52,632,182 of CM053515.1, read as the reverse complement.
AATTTACTGGGACTTGTTTTATGGCCCAGGATATAGTCAGACACTGAGTTTGAAATGTCTAGTGTAAAGATAACTTTGTTTGGTTCTAACATTTTTTTAAGTGTGGCTTCCTACCTTAGCCAGACCCATCCTTAAGTAGGATTTATTCTGTAAGACAGTCAGTGTTCAAACATTCATACATGTCTCCACAAATAGCCCTGAGTCTCCCGAGTCCACACTGTTGCCCCAAACCTAGTGACAGATAGGCTAGTATGGCCTGGTCCTCACCTACCTTCTAAAGACAGGCTGAAGGCTTTCCTGGCTTCCCTTTCCTGGTCAGGAAGGAGATGCCAAATCTACCAATAGCGCCCTTTCTGCCTATCCACAGAGTTTCTGCATCTAGTTCAACTCCCTGACTTGAGTATTTTCTTGGTCCTTACATCTTGCATCCCACTGTCAGAGACCTAGATGTTTCTAAGCCTTTTCCTGCTTCTGTCTGTTTCTCCTTCTTGTACAGTTGATACCCCTGCAACCTTCCTATGTCCACTTACTCTTAAGTTTGTCCTCTGCGCCCTTGCCAATGGCTTCCTGAATTTACAAAAATCTGTAAATCTTGTCTCCTTCATAGCAATCACCTGAGGAAATTATAATATGGAAGCCTTTTTGCTCTCTCCCCAAAATTGGATATTTTCTCAAAAACAAAGTTTTTAGGGTCTGCAGAGGGTTTGCCATGGCTTCTGCCACACCTCTGTGCCTTTGCCCTGCCTTGCCCTGCCTGATGTGGCCAACCTTCAGCAGTCCAAGTCCTGAGTCACTTAACACACTGCAGGTTTCCCAAAATGGTCAGACAGCCCAGATATGGTGAGCAAGACCCCTTGATTATGCCTCCTGGTATTCACACTTTTGTTTAATCCCCTCCCCTTGAGTGTGAACAGGACCTGTGACTTGCTTCTAACCAATGGATGTGGCAAAGGTGACGGGATATGTGATTACTTGTACATGATTATACAAGAGTGTAACGCCAATTATTGCTAGAGTTTCTCTCTCTGTTGCAGTTTTTGAAAAGCAAGTTGCCACGATTCCTACAGTTATAAGGCCCTGGCAAGGGATGAAGAGAAGTGAAGTGACACTAAAAAAGTAAAATCCACTGCACTTGCTCAATGATTGGATGTGGCAAAGAGGACAAACAAAAAATTTCAAGGAATTAGCGCCCACACAGGGCCTCCAGACCATACCCTCTGCCAGTCACAGTGGTAAGAGGGGAGTGAACATCCTCAAGACCCCAATTTCACAAGTGCTTTGGTGGTCCTTGATGCAACAGGAGCAGTAGGTGAAAGGGGGAGCCTATCTCTTGTCCCCACTATGCTTAGGAACACCTACTTCTTCTAGATACCCCCAAACTCATTTACCCCCAGCCTGCCCCTTGAAGTCTCTTGAACTCCTTGGCCTTCCAAACACCCTTGCTAGTCTTGCCCACTCTTAACAATCTTAACTGCCTCCAACACTTTCCCTTTGGACTTAGACTATGAAAAAGTCAGGCTAAGCTGAACTCCCATCTTGTCTCTGCCACTTATTGACTCTGTGACCTTAGGCAAGTCACGTAACTTATCTTCATCTGCTTCTTCATCTGCAAAATAGGAATAATAATAGTCTTGCAGAGATGCCATAAAGATTAGAATTCATGTTATATATACGGAGTTAAGCAAAATATATAAAACTAAAAATACTAGATGATACCCATAATGTAGAAAAGGTTCCAATTTAAAAAAAAAAAAAGAATAAAAAAAAAAAGAAGAAGAAAGAAAGGCAGGGTTAACAGAAAGAAAAGCATGGCCTTTTGAACCAGCAGACCTGAGTTTGATTCCCAGCTCAGCCATTTTACCAAGCTGATAGAGCACAAATGACAATCCTTGTCTGAACCTGTTT
>CM053515.1:52459881-52630177 GCA_028627145.1 Eidolon dupreanum | reverse complement strand
AGGAAGGGTGAGAGAAAAGAAGGTAGAGAGAAAAAGAGGAAGGGGGGAGAGGAGAGAAGGAAAACTAGAATAGTCAATAGATAAATGAAAAGATCCTCACTAGCTAATCAAATGAAAGCAAATTACTTCTGAAGAAGGATGTTGGTGATGGTTCGACAGCAATATAAATCTTATTGTCACAAAACTGTACACTTAAAATGATTAAAATGATAAATTTTATATATATTTTGCCACAGTTTTAAAATAAAATATTCTTTTAACAAAGAAAAAAAAACTGAGTGCAGTTTTCACCTTTCAAATGAGCAAAAATAAAAGCATAGAAATATTAAATGGGAATGGATAGGCTTTTCCTAAGGCAGTTCAGCAACATTTAAAAATGTGCATGCCATTTGACCTAGAAATTCCAGTGTAGGGTTCTGTCCTAAGGAATATTGACATATTGACATACATGCAAACTCACACACACAGACCACAGCTAGATTTACTGCGTCATTATAACAGTGACAAACCTCAACAATCTGTATAATGAAAAGTTATCTGGCCACTTGAATGAATGGGGTAAATCTTTATGTCCTGGAATAGAAGGACACACATTATTCTGATGACTTTCCCTCTGGAAATAAAGTGGGAGTGATGTGGGGTGGGGGAAGGAAAATAAGAGGATCTTTTGGTTTGTGCTCCCTATGCTTCTGTATTGCTAATTTTTTTAAAAACAGGAAGAACTTACAATTTCTTTAAATTTAGTAATTTTTTTAACTGAATGCCTTTGACATGTACTCTGTACCTAATGATCTACTCACTCTTCCCACCAGCTACAGGGAATAAAACAGTGAAGAAAATGAGAGCTGAGAAACATGAGGATTATCATTCTTGTTATTCCACCTTGTTTGTCAGGAACAGTGGCTTGAGCGCTGCAGCTGCTGGCCTGGCCGGTTCTTTTCAGAGATGCAACTGCTGCCAGCACCCCCAGGCAACATCTCTCTGCTGTTTGGCTGCTGTGACCTCCATCTGGCCCCTGAGACTCCACCAGGCTCTGGAATACCACCCTGGCATCTGGCACCTGATAACTTTTTTGACAGAGGGGGAAGCTTCTCTGTTCCTCTCTCATTCCTTGCCAGAGGTCTGCTGTTTCTCGGGAAAGCAAGGTTTTTTTGTTTTTTGTTTTTGGGGGGTTTTTTGTGTTTTTTGTTTGTTTGTTTGTTTGTTTGTTGTTTGGGGGGATTGTTTTTATTTGTTTTTTGCCTCACAAATAGCAATCAATATAGGGCCAGAGCCTCACAAACTAATGTTAGTAGCCTTAGTAAGAGAGAGTCTCTGCCTAGATCCCCTTCCACATGTTGTCCATAAGCCGCCCCAGCCAGGGGGTCTGAGATCTGCTTTTCTTCTTCCTAAAGATGCTGTGGAACTTCCTTATGGACCCAGAATTCCAGCCCAAGCTGTGGCTTCTCTCCAGGTGTGCATGGACACACTCCAAGGACAGCTCTATGTCTACAGAGAAAACCCAACCTGCACCACCTCCTTTCCCTCAAGGAAGTCCCAGTGAGTCTCTGTTCCTTGCAATCCAAAGAGCATAATTAACACAATCACTCAGCAAGTCACCATAGTGGGGCTGGGATGACCACTGGACCCCATTTGCAGGAAAAATACAGACATCGAGATAGGAGAAAAACAACGCAAATAGAAAACACAGTTACACAGTATATAGCCAGGGAATATGAGACCCATGTTGGGGCGGGGGGAGAGGAGGGAGAATGCAGCCTTCTTTTTTTCTCTGAGAATGCTTGGGGGCCCACGCCAGCAGTCAGGGAGTAGGTGGACCAATGAAAGGTAACTCAGTCTCTTCCTGTGGAAACCAGTCTCCTCGGGCTTCATTCAGCCTCCCTTGGAGAAATGCTCAGTCTTTGGGGGTTCCTTCTCTTTTCCTCCTCCCCAAGGAAGTCCAAGGCCTAGGGGTTAACCTGCCTCCATCTGTGCCGTACCTGCCTGTGAAGCATCTGCTGCCATTTTCTTGGTTGAGCTTCTGACCTCGCAGATTACATGAGATCTACTGCCACTTTCCTTAAACCTCTGGGCCAGTTCACCCCTGCAGTGGTGACACCTTCACCCCTACAAACCTATTAGCTGACCCTTCCAGCAACTTCCACATCTCCCCCTGGGACCCTGGTGAGGTTCCTGGATGCCATGAATAGGTCATGGAGAACTGGGAGCTCTCTAAGGCCAGGCTGCCTCATCTCTGTGATGGCTTTTTTGATTTGTCAACTTCATTATGCTATAGTCCCCAGCTACTTATGTACTATATATGTCAGGTGCTATGACAAATGTTATGAAAGAATTGTTCAGGTGGGCGAGGCTCTGGATATATAAGAAGAGACATTTAGCACAGAGCCTATCACATTGTGTTAGTTATTTCTGTTAATGTCACTATGTCACTCATGTTGGCAGGAGATCTCTCTCTGTCACCCACTCATCCATTCCACTACTCCTTATTTTCTATGGTGATTAACTTTCAAATTCTTCAGCTTTTTATCCCCACTGCCACTCTGTGAGTATGACCCTCATTATCACTTACCTGTATCATAGTAACAATCTCCTAATTAACCTCCCTGCATCCATCAAATTCAACCACAACGTCATAACAGCAAACACGTACACAGCCTTTACTATGTGCCAGATGCTGTTCTAAGCACTTTGTAACCATAGAAGTGCATACTATTGTCATCACTGTTTTACGGTGCAGGCCAGCGTCTACTATTCCTCTTTGCCAACTTCTCTGTTCCTCAATGCCTCACTCCTGTTGAGATTTACACCAACATAGCTGCAAATCCCAGCTCTGTCAGTTAGAACCATGAGATCTTGGACAAATTCCTTCACTTCTGTCTTGGTCAGTTGGTACTACCATAACAAAACACCATAGACTGGGGGCCTTAAACAACAGACATTTATTTCTCATAGTTCCGGAGGCTAGGAAATCCAAGATCAAGGTGCTAGCAGTTTCAGCTCTTGGTGAAGGCCTTCCTGTGGCTTGTAACCTTCTTGCTGTCTTCCCTCTGTGCATATGTGGAGAGAAAGAGAGAGAGCTCTCATGTCTCTTCCTCTTCTTATAAGGGCACTAATCCCACCGTGAGAGCTCCACCTTCCTCTAAACCTCCTAAAGGCCCCACCATCTCATACCATCACATTGGGAGTTAGGGCTTCAACATATGTATTTTTCAAAGACACAAACTTTCAGTCCATAACAAACTCCCTAGGCCCTTGTTTCCACAGCAGTAAATGGAGCTAATAATACTCCTTCCCAAAGTTGTCGTAAGAACTCAACAACCTGGTAGCAGTTGTTGTAGTTATTCAGATAGCACAAGTAAAACACATAAGACCAAGCCTGTTACAGAGTAAAGGCCCCATAAATGTCAACTATTATTATTAGAGGAATTACACATTATTCAACGCTCAACCCAATGTGAATCAGCCCACACCACCACTGAATCTGGTATAGACTTGTCCTGTTATACCCATCACACATCATCACATCTGTTTATTTGCATGTCTGTTTCCCATTACAGACCATGAACATCTCAAAGTCACAAGCCAAAATGCCTTGAAAGCCCCTGCACTTGGCCTCGTGCCCAGCACCTGAAAGGCACTCAGGAAATACTTGTTGAATAAAATTCATGAGCAAATGAAAAAATGAACCAGGTAGGTGAAACTCAGACTTCCAGGTGAGAGCTCCCTGGTTTACTCAACTGGTTGCGGTATTGTTACCTGTTTTAGGGACAAGAACTCATATGTTCACGCCAGTTCACAGAGGGCTAAGAGCCAGAGTTCATTTTCTGGACCAAACTCAGTCATCTGATTTAAATGTTGACCAGTGTTATGGGCTGAAATGTGTCACTCACCCAAATTCATATGTTGACTGCACCTCAGTGCCAGAGAGGTCTGTGTCACTGCCAGCACCAATGGTAATATGCTTCTGCATTTAGGGTAGTTGGAGGGACAAAAGCACTTGCCTAAGCGCTTCTGCCCTAACCCCCAGTACCTCAAAATTTAACCATATTTGGAGTTAAGGCCTTTAAGGAAGTAATTAAGTTAAAATAAAACTGTTAGGGTGGGGCCATACTCCAGTCTGACTGCTGTCCTTACAAGAAGAGGAAATTCAGACACACCAAGAGACATCAGGGATGCACATGCACAGACGGACAACCATGCAAGGACATAGCAAGAAGGCGGCCAACTGCAAGCCAAGGAGAGAGGCCTCTGAAGAAACCAAACCTATCGACATCTTGATTTTGAACTTCCAGCCTCCAGGCTGAGAGAAAATAAATTCCCACTGTTGAAGCCACATAGCCTGCGGTATTTGTTATGCAGCCCAAGCTGACTAGGATACCGTGGGCAAGGCCTGGTCCTTGCAGCTTCCATATCTGGAAGCCTCCCCCAACTTCTCCCTTGTCCAATCAATTCCAGATATCATCTAATCTTAATTTCAGGACTCACACATTTTCCTTCACCCATCGCCATCGCATCCTTCAAAATGACCCTGTCTTTTAACATTTCCAGAAACCTCTTTAGAAACATTAGCATTATGCTCAGAAGCATTTGTTGAGCTTCATGGGATAATAACAATAGAACAATACTGAGACTAGCTCAGAAAATACTACAGTGGAGTATTAGCATTATACAGGGAAATAATAAAAATAAACCCAAGTAGTTGAATGACTCCCCTTATGTAATATATCTCACCTACAAAATTTTCTCGAGACGCTTGTCTCACAGATCCTCATGACAGCTCAATTATTATCCCCATCTCTTAGATGAGAAAATTGAAGTTCAAAGAAGTGAAGTACCTGCTCAAGGCCCAGGGCTGATAAGTAATAATGCCAGCATGTGGGTCCAGGTCTCCTGACCCCATGCGTTATCTGAGGTACTTCATAAATATTTCTACACTTTTGTTAGAAAAGGGGACACAGTTACTACCATAGTCCTTTCTGAAGGTGTAATGATATAAGTAAACTCTTTTCTACTTAGCTGTTGTAAATTAATACTCCCTCCCCAGTGAGCTTGTGATTGCCTTTTTATAAGTCTTAATTGGAGGGAAGCCTAGAAATTTGGCACTAAGCCAAAGAGCAACACATTACATAAAAGAGACAGAAAAAGAATATGAATTCTGAAATGAGCAAATTACCTAAAAAGAACATGACAATTTTGCATATTCTTTAAGGAAGAGGATAAAAAATGTAGTATGCAGAAGGAGCCATTTAATTTTATGCAAATTAAATAGAAGTCAGAAATGAATAAAAATTGGTGAAAATTACAAAAAATGAATAAAGAAATAGCAAGAACATATCCTACACAGACACTTGCACAGGTTTTGTTTTTTTGTTTTAATCCATTTGCAGCATTTTTTGTAGTGTTCCTTCCATACACCCAGGCTAGGGAGGCTGTCACTTCAGGACGTCCCTCCATACACAAGCACCATGCAGGCCCTGGGCACAGGCTTCCTCTGCTCTGCATCCTAGAAGCAAGGGGTAACTGCACCTCAATGCCAGAGAGGTCTGTGCCGCTGCCAGCACCAATGGTAATATGCTTCTGTGTTTAGGGGTGGTTGGAGGGACGAAAGCACTTACCTAAGTGCTTCTGTCACTCAAACCTTTTCTCTCACAGATTTTTGCATGACCAGGATCCCCAAGCAGTATCAGGTGACCACGTTCTTGCTCCTTTTCCTGTTCCAGTCTGTGCCTCCAAAAATTAACACAGGAATTCCTATAGCTACAGGAATTACTCACAAATTATCACAGCATTTCCCAACAGTCACGTAAGATAACAGAAATATTTTGCGATCATAAATAGCTCATATTATTCTTTAATTTGTGCACACATTGATCTAAACATAACACATATGAAGCAAAATACATATTCTTTACATTGACCATAAGATAAACATTGAAGATAGAACTGTAAAGAGTTTAATTTTTATAAAATTATTCGTTGAATTTAATTATGTCTACAAATATTCTGTTTTTAAATAATGTTGGTTTACCATTTTGAAATTCACTAATAATTACTTATATTTCACTTTAGAATATTAGATAATGTTAATATTTTAGAAGAAAATATTTTTTAAAACAAAATTTATTTGAACATTTTTGTTTCTTACATAATTGAATTCACATTTTTTATTCATAGATTCTGTATGTGAGAATTTGCCTACTTGCTGAAATTTATTTGTAACCCCCTAATCAATACTCACAGGGATTTTACAGTCATTGAAGAAGGACATGCACAAAGTTCCCAAAACCGTGAGTCCCCTAACACACATTTGCACCTGAGGCCAAACAAGGCAATGTTCTGCCTTCATATTTCAGCTCTCATGCTGCAAACAAGTGTCCTTTTGCAGTCTATTTAGTACCTTGTTTTTCTCATTTTTGTTGACAATCTCGCTGTTTGAAATGGCCCCAAGCATTGTAAAGTGCTATCCAGTGTACTTACGCTCAAGAAGACTGTGATGTGCCTTACAGAGAAAATGTACTTGTTAGATATGCTTTATTCGGGCATTTTACAATGCTATTGGTTATACGAGTTCAATGTTAATGAACCAACAATATACCCTAAATAAGGTGTCTTTCAACAGAAACACACATAAAACAAGGTTATGTATTGGTCAACTGTCACAAATGTTGTGACCAGAGCTCTGCTCACAGAAACCTAACTTTGTATTTTGCCTAGGAGCAATGGTTTCGTATTTGCTAATTCAGCAATGGCAGTGACTTTATAGAACATAACTACCTTGAATAATGAAATCGACTGTATAATAGAATTTTGTACACTTTGAATACAATTAGATTTTATATTTTGATTGTTTATTATTATTCATAGAACAGAAGTTATGTGAAAATCTTCATAACAAAACAATTAGTAATTATGTTTAAGTGAAAGCTAGAAAAAAAATTTGGAATAAATTTCTAATAATTTATGACTCATGTATGTCTTTATTTTGCCATTCTTTCAAACATTCCTATCCATCAATAGAACAGCCAGACCTGCATAATATTTATCAAATTCGGTCATCTGTGATATTTTGCCCACTTTCACTCATACAAAAGCCATCTCTTTTTACATTTTTTAAATTGTATCTGTTATGCAATATATATATATGCCTTACTGTTGAACTGTACACCTGAAACTTGCTGGATTTTATTAACCAATGTCTCCATAATAAAAATAAATAAATTTAAAATTAATTAATTTTAAAAAATAAAACTTTATATTTATGCAGAAGGATAGAATATATTTTATTTAACAGTTGCTAGCTAGCTTTATAACTAGATATTTAGACATGTGGTATGTGAGTCTCTATTTGTACTCTCGTCCTGGACCCTGCAAACATTAAGGATAGTAGTTTGTAGTAACAAATGCTGAAAACAGTATAAACGTAGATCAATATGATATTGATTAAATAGCATATGATATAGCTGTATAAAAGAATCATATGCAACCTTTAATTAAAAAAGAAAAAATAGTGGATTTGGCACTAAATGGTTAGGATTCAAATCCTATCTCTACTGCTTACTAGATGTGTGACCTTAAGTTACTTAACCAGTCTGTGCCTCAGTTTTTTCATCTATAAATAGAGAAGTACTAGTACTTTGCTCATAGGAAGTTATGAGATTAAAGACTCAATAGGTGTAAGGTGCTTAGAGCAATGATGGATACATAGTAATTGTATGTAACTTTAGTTATCAGTATTATTATGTTCATTATTTGCACTGATAGGATATAATCTCCAAGGTATAGTAAGAAAAAACTACAGTGCATAGAGTGTAATAACACACCATCGTTTGTAAAAATAAATTTTAAAAAATGTGTGTATACATATATGCTTGTATCTCATACATGCTAAGCACATGTACCTGAAAGAGTACACAAGAAATTAGTTATTGCTTCCCGTGAGAGAAGTGAGAGATCTCAGGCTTGAAGGTAGGAGAGAGATGTTATGTATGTGTGTTCCAGTTACTCTGCCTAACAAAACACCCAAAAAAACTTAGTGGCTTAAAACAACAATCATGTATAAGAGTCATGATTTCTGTGGGCTGGGACATCCAACCAAGCCCAACAGAAACAGCTCATCCCCTCTCCATGGTATCTGTGGTCTTTCCTCTCTCATTGCTCTTATTTCATTTGACTACTATTTTAGGTTGATTTTTCAGGTCTACTGGACTGTACGATCCTTTAGAACAGGAACAACAGTTATTCATCTCTGTATCACTCACAAGATATAGCATAGGCACTCAAAAATATCTTGGTGGAGGAATGAAGATGGAAGAATATAAGTCTTCATTTTCCCTAGGGTCTTTTTATTCTTCATTTCCTAATCCCAGGTATGCCCCCCACCTCCTTCGTTGGCTAATAGCATGCCACAGAGATCAAAACTGCAGCATCATTTGTTTTTAGGTAGACGCATCTTGTATCAGAGTGAATTTTCAAAGATTTTATTACTTAGATACTGATGCTATAGACTGAATGTGTCCCCCAAAATTCATGTGTTGAAGTCTTGATCCTGAAGGTGATAGTATTAGGAGGTGGGGCCTTTGGGAGGTGATTAGTTTATGAGGGTGAAGCCCTCATGAGTGGGATTGATGCCTTAAAAAAGTAACGCCAGAGAGCTCCCTGGCCCTTCCAGCATGTGAGAATATAGTGAGAATATGGCCATTTGTGAGCCAGGAAGCAGGTCCTCATCAGACACTGAATCTGTCTGCACCTTGTCTTGGACTTCCCAGCCTCTGGAACCATAAGAGATAAATTTCTGTTTATAATTTCTGTCTATACCATTCTGTTATAGCAGCTCAAATGGACTAAGACAACTGGGGTAGAAAATAAAGGTCTGAAGCACATTGGCAAGCATGGTTCAGAGAGAAGGCTTCATGTACAGTTTAGGGGCAGACAAAACCCAAGAACTCCAAGCTTTCTGTTGAGGTATATACAAGCAGGGAGCAGAAAATGATATTCATTTGGGGGAAAAAATACTTCTTTAACATTTAAATAAAAAAAACACACACACAGAAGACAGACTATTCTGTCAAAAGACACAAGCAGTAATATCTTAACAGCTAACAAAAATTCTGCTGAGGAAGAGTCCTACCTTTGGGGAAACAGCTCAGTCTGTTGCTTATGGTAGAAAGGGAGGTCTGAAAACCTCCTTAATGCAAGAACCAGAGTAGTGAAAACAAGTACATTGTTCTGCTGGAAAGAGGGGAGTTGGTATTCCTCAAAGGAAAGAATGAAGTTTGGGGCTATCTAGGAATAGCACAGAGGGGAGATCACTCAAGGTACCAAAGGGGTTTTTAGGATCAAGGATGTGTCCTTAAAAATAGAAGTTTACCCCTCTCCTTAACTTGTAAACCTTTGATAAAAGTTGTGCCTCACACATCAACCTTACACTTATAGCTGCTTCAAAGGAAAAAGTCAAGAACAAGGGCTGTCCATGTTTGGATATGCATCAATATGGAAACACAAAAATTCAGAGAGACTAGAAGTAATTATAAGAACAGAATATTCCTGAAAATTCAGAGAAACCATGGAAATGCATCAAATAGGAGTTGTAATCATTCTTTTCTAGATCTCTGTTAGATGCTAGAGGACATCTGGGTTACACATAAAATTTCAGAAACATTTGAGTCCTGGAGGTGAAAGGAGAATATAGAAGTTAAAGGGATGATTTCTGAATTACAGACGCTAAGCCACTGATTGAAACTATCCTACTATAGCAGTGTTTGAATTGTTGGTCACAACCAATCAGTGGTTCATAGAAGCAAATTGGCAGGTCACAATCAGTATTTTTAATGAAATAATAAAATGTAAAGGAGTAGTTCATCACCACTAGCTATTAGGGAAATGAAATTACAACCATGATGAAATATAAGTCCATATCTAATAGAATAGCTAAAATTAAAAATAGTGACAATACCAAATACTGGTGAGGATGCTAAGAAAGTGGGTCTCTTATACATCACCAGTGAGGATGTAAAATAGTACAGCAACTCTGAAAAACTGTGTAACAGTTACTTTTAAAACAGACATACACTTACCATATGCCCCAGCAATCACTCCCCTGGACAATCAATCATTCCCAGAGAAATGAAAACTTCCCTCCACAGACACCAAAAAAAGAACACAAATGTTCACAGCAGTGTTATTTTTAATATCTAGGAACAGTCAAAATCACCTTTAATAGGTGGCACATTCATATCATGAAAATATTCAGAAATAAAAATGAATGAACTATTAACAGACTCAGCAACGTGAAAGGATCTCAAGGGTGTTTTGCTGAGTGGAAAGACCTATTTTAGACAAAATTTTAGAGATAGAGAACAGAATAGTCGGTGCCTGGGGTTCTGGGTGGGAGTGGGGTGGCAGTAGGTGAGACACTAAAGGGGTAGCATAGGAATTTCATTTGTGGTGTTGAGATAGGTCTGTATCTAGAGTGTGGTGGTTACACAACTTTTTACATGATAAAATTGCATAGAAGTACACATACACATATATGCGCGCACACACATGCACATGCACAGAGTGCATATAATAATTGGTGAAATCTGAAAATGATTTATAGATTGCATCAATGTCAATTTCTTGGTTTGGATACTGCATGACAGTTATGCAAAGTGTCACCATTGAGTACACAGGGGACCTCAGTGTACTTTCTTTGCAATTTCTCTTAAGTCTATAATTACTTCAAAGTGAAAAGTTTTTTGAAATGATAAAGAATAGAATAAAAGTGTAAGTGCATCACTCACAGTAAGAGCATTGTTCTGGTGAAAGTTTTGTTTCGTTTGCATGTGTTCTTGTGAGCACTGGGTCACAATGTAAAATGTATTGAATGTACTTCTTCCAGGGGGAAGAGTGGTTATCAAAGTCAAAAACAGTGTGAAAACCACTGCTTTACAGTGTGCTTGGAAAACTCAAAGACCTAGAATGGCTAGGCAGACCATGTGAAGAAGCAAAGCCAGCCTGGCTCATTAAGATTGTCATTACTCGTCTTTCCCATATATCAGTCATAGTTCTTACTATGGCAGGTTTCGGACTGATGTAAGTATTCTTTACTTCCACAATTGAATATGCTCTTTCTTAATTTTTTTTGGAATCACATGGCACTCTTGATCTATTCGTTCTCCCTACTTTCGATAATGAATTAGTTTATCTATGGCTGAGTAACAAATTATTCCAAATCTTAGCAACATAAACAACAAATATTTATTATCTCACAGTTTCTGGGAATAGCTTAGCTAGGTGGTTCTGGCTCAGTGTCTCTCAGGAGGTTGCAGTGGAACTGTTACCCAGAGCTGCAGCTACCTGAAGACTCAGCTGGAGCTTGGGGATCCACTGCCGAGTGCCCCTGTTGACAAGCCTCGGCTCCTCATTGGCTGTTGGCCAGAGACTTGGGGTTGTCACCACATGTGCCTTTTCATAGGACAGCTCACAACATGGCAGCTGGCTTCCCCCAGAATGAGAGATACAAGAGAAAGAGAGATAAAGTCAGGCATTAAAATGAAATTAAAGTCTTTTATAACTTAATCTCAGAAATGACATACTATTTCCTCTGCCATATGCTATTGGTCACACAGGGACAAGAGAGGAAGCAACTACCCAAGGGTGGGAACGAGAGGCCAGGATTGCTGGGGGCCATCTTAAAGGCTTGACCTCCACAGAGACTTGGGGAGAAGAAATATCTCTCTATTATAAGTAAACACCAGTACGTATATGATAAATAGCAACTGATACTGGTCTCCATGTTGGGAAAACATTAGGGAGTGGTGGAGAACCTAGTAACGTGAAGAGGACATACCCCATTTCACGGTTGGAAAGTGGCTAATAATGGTGCTGTCGTGAGAAAATATAGACCCAGTTGCTAGATCGTTAATTTGCAAATCTCCAACTGTTTGCATATTGGCCGAAGTTTTTGTTAAATTTAATATGGCCAAACAAAATACATATGTCAACTAAATCCAGGCTGCCAGTTCTCAAATGTTGATGCAAGATCTAGGCAGGATGGCGCAGTGGTTATGAGCTCAGGGTTTGGAATCAGCCAGACCTGGATTCAAGTTCCAGCAATGCCAATTATCAGCTGTGTGAGTTTGTCTAAGCCTCAACTCTTATGCTATAAATCAGATGTGATAAAAAAAAAAAAATAGCACCATTTCACACCATTTTGGTGAAGATTAAGTGAGATAATGCACATAAAGTCCTTAGCACAGGGCCTGGAATACGACTGCTCAATAATGTTAATTGCTGTCATTATTACTATTCTAGCTGCAAATATGTAAACTGAAACAATTATATCCTCACCTGCACTGTGGCTGTTGGCCACTTGGGCAACCTAGGCAACTGCCAACGTTTATTTAGAGGTTTATCCACATATCTACAGAGCAGGCCAATCATTACTGAGTCTGAACCTCAAAGGCCTGCTTTACTTTCTTCACAATTTTATCTTGGACAAGTCCTTAAATTCCATGACCTACAAAGAGAAATAGCATTTTTATGGTATGGAAAATGCAGAGGTCACATCCTGATTACTTCTTGAACCTCCTTTTTATGAGAGTCACATGACTATTTTCAGGCTGGCAAATCTGACACACAAAAGGAAGCTGTTTCGCAACTCGAATGAGAGCAAGAGAAGGACCAGAGAGGTCATCTAGGGAGAGGCAGTTTTGCTCACTTGTGAGCCTGCTCCCTCCCAAAGCCTGAACTATCTCTATAACAGGCTACATACTTCACTATATGCATGTCTCACTGAGTGCCTCCAATGTCAGAGAACTCATCACCTCCTCCAAAGTAGTTCATTCCATTTCAATTAGGATTTTTATGCATTTGTTCAAAGAATATTGATTGAGCATTTACTGCTATATTTCAGGCATTGCCTTTGGTGCTGGGGATGCAGTAGTAAATGAAATAGATGAGGTCTCCTACATCCTACAGCAGGAGATAGACGATAAACAAAGAAATGAATATACAACATGTTTGACAGAGACGGGTTCTGTGAAGAAAAATAGAACAAGGCAAATGTTTAGAGAATGACAGGGGTGTTGCTCTGAGTGGCCAAGGAAGGTTCTCTGAGGAGAGGACACTTAAGCAGCTTTCTAAATAAAATAAGAAGGTGCACGAGGTGAATATTTAGACCAAGCAGGGCATCTCACGGGAGTATCTCAGCAAGGGCAAAGGCCTTGAAGCAAGAGTCAACATTTTCCTTATATTCAAAGGAAATTCCAGACAGAACTCTTTCTCCCTAATCATACAGCCACACATCTCACTGCCACTTGAGAGTTAAGCATGGCAGTCATAGCTCCTTGTCCTTGTCAGGTTTATGGTCAGGCCAAGAAGTCTCCACATCTGTCCCTAGCAGGGTCATCTCATCATATTTTGTCCATTTATCCACTAAATCCAGCTTGCTTTGGCATTTATAGAGTTGCAACCTTCTTAATATTATCAGCATTCTATCTACACCCCTATTCGAGTCCCTGAAAAAAAATAATGTCAAACTGAACAGCCCTGGGAGTTGGAGTCCCATGACAAATCTCCAAAGGTTCCCGCACCCCCAGGTTGACAGTCATGGAGAATCCATTAGATCCTTCCTATTAGCGCTACATTTTCCAAGGCATCCGTCTCAACAAAGAAGATGGAAATGTAATTGGAGTCAAGTGGTTCAGCTTTCTCTATACCATCTGTGAACAGTATACAGTCTATTCCAAGGAACAGGCTGAAATGTTGTCAGACATAAATGACACCCAAGTCATAAGTGAATACAAGGCATGAGCATGTGCTTATTGATTGACTTCAAGTCATTCATTTACACTAGCCTTATAATTTAAGAGTCTCATCATCTGTCTGTCTTTTATATCCAGAGCACTGCCAGACACTTCATGGACATTCAATAAATGTTTATCGGATAAGTGTATGTGCGAGTATTGTGGAAGATATTTAGAAAAGATCCCCAAGTGGGACCTGAAACCCTGGCACAACTAAGTTATGGTTTTTCCATCTCATGATGTTGCACTTATGTGTTGCTGCATAACAAAACATCCCAAAACTTAGTGACTTAAAACATTTATTTTGCTCATCACTCTGTAGTTTCGCCAGGGACAGCTTATGTCTGCTCCACTCAGCATTAGCTGGAGTAGTTTGAAGCTTCAAAGACTCACTTGCTTGCATGTTTAGTGGTTGATGCTGGCTGTCAGCTCAGACCTCAGCAGAGGCGGTGGCTGGAATAGCTGTGAGTGGCCTTCCCTTGCAGGTACTTGGTTTTCTCAGAGCGTGGAGGCATCCTGAAAGAGTCAGGCAGAGTTCCATGGCTTTTTACGACCTACGTTCACAAGTCAAAAAGCATAACTTCTGCCATATTTTATTCACTAGAAGAAAGTTATGCGGGACTGTCTGTACTCAAAAAATAATGGGAGAAATGTCAAAGAATATGTAGACATTTTAAAATCACTACTCATGGGATCTAATGAGACTAATAATTTGACCGTTGTTCTTTTTATGATTGAGACATAATTGACATGTAACATTTTATTAGTTTCAGGTATAGAATATAATGATTCAGTAATTGTATATATTGAGAAATCATCACCACAATAAGTTTAGCTAACATTCATCACTGTACAGTGACAAATTTTTTTTCTATGCCCATTGTTCTTAAGCAACAAGTGTCAAAGAGGCTATCTGCTTCCTTAGAGATGGGCCACAAAGCTGTAATGAGAATTAAAATGTATGCAAGTCCACTTAAAGCTCCTTTGTTTGGGAATCTTGCATACTTTGAAATGTGTGTCTCCATAGCTGTAACTAGAAGATACAGATTCCTTTGTTTCCCAAATAAAAGGAAGTTGGAATTGGAGTTAACCATGAGTTCAAATTGGAACAACTGAAAATTTCTATTTCAGGCAAAGGGTGGTGCCCAGGAAGCTGACACCTAAATAATGCTTGGCATAGCATCTCCCTCCACAGAGTCAATGTCTCTGGATGTCTGAATATTTTCATGCCCAAGTTTGGCAGATCTTTCAATAGTATATGACAGAGACTGCTCCATGCCATCCAATCCTGCTTTCTTTTACTCTTGGACACACAGCTTGACTACATTTTCCAGACTCCCTTGAGACCATGTGACTGAGTCCTGGCCAAAGAGATAAGGGCAGATGTAAAGGTGACTACTTCCAAGCCTGGACCATAAAAACTGGTACAGTCCTCTATCGTTTCCCCTTTTCCCATTCACTGTCTGGATAGAGTAAACTTCAGGACCTAGAGGAGGGCAGAGTGACAAAAGAGAAAAGGCCTGGATGCCTAGGTCACTACATGGAGATCTGCCCAACCAAAAACATCAGCATATATGTTGCTGTATGAATGGAAAATACTCTTATTGCATTAAGACACTTTGGGGGATGTCTGTTACAGTTGTTTGCCTACCCTGTGAAGTTCAATTATTAGTCAGGGAATATTCATTCCCTTACCTCTCCCACCATGAGCAGAATATACTTCCCTACTCCATTGATGGCAGGTTTGCCAATAGGATTTTAACAGGAGGTGACATGACATACTTTTACACACTCTTCAACACTTCTACACTCTCTTATGCTAGAGTCCTTTTGCTATTTTGCCATCACCTTGAGGAGAACAAGCTCCGGTCAGAGCCTGGTCCAGAAGCTGATACATCTGAGGGGCAGACCTGGTTCTAACCAGCAGCTGGGAGCCACACACAGCTTAGCCCAATCCAGCAGCAGCTGACCTGAAGATATAAATGATTGTTGTTTTAAGCAGAGTTCTGTAGTAGTTTGACAGAATGCGGTGGCAGTAATTGACTGATACACAAAGTGTGAGCGTGGCTTTCCAACGGGGCTGCCATATTAAGCTTCCACGTGATGCCTGTTCTTTATCTCATCTAAGCTTTGTGCCAAAGCTATTTTACAAATGAAGAAACTGAGGTGCAGGAAAAGACTTGGCCAAGGTCACACAAGGAGTTTAGTATATCAAATTCATAAGCCTAAATTTATTTCCTTCTGCTCCAAACACTGAGGGAATGTGAGAAAAGCAGATAAAATCAGGAAGGGACCAGACAGAATTTAGGATACTTCCACAAAATGCCACTTTAAAAAACTTGATAATATTCTTGACACTTCAAAAAAGGAACGTTCAGGATAAGTAAAACAATGACCAGCTTCACCCTCTGGGTTGTTAACTTATAGAACTTATCTAAACATGTTGCACAGGCTGAAAATACTTTTCTAAGATTTGAATCATCGCATTATACTACCCCTACAATGGGTTAATAAGGAAAACAGGAACGTTTGTAGTGATATCTTCAAGGTTATCTTCAAGGGGAAAACTGCACCCTAGGACGCAGAGTTCCTAGGAGCCCCGAGAGAAGGAACACAGAGAGTCCTCTCTGGACTGCCTGCTCCCACTACCGCCCTTCAGACAGTGTTGGCAACGAGAATTTAAGGAGCACCCGCCGCGACTCCTGCAGGAGCTGCTCTGCTCAGGGAACGGAGACAACGGAAGGGCAACCGGCCCTCAATCTGAGCAAAGAGCAGTGGAACGCTATCTGCACCGCGCCCAAGTCTCTTCATCTCTACGACTCCCTGCTCGGATTGTGTTAGTGCGAGACCTGCACGGGCTCAGCCTCCCAGAAAAGGAGAAAAGCGCGGACGGGGTTCTGGTCCGCCAAAGAGGAGAGGCGGGACTGCACAGGGTGGCTGTCTCCTGCGAGCAGGGGCTGCCGCAGAGCGCGCGTGCACGCCCACACACCCACAACTACACGCTGCACACACACCTCCCCCTCTCGCCCCCCACGCACATGCTGTGGGTGAGCAGCAGCACCAAATGAAAACCGAGAGCCCAGCGCCCACGCTGGCGGAGCCTGCGGCTACGCCCCAGGGGCAAGGCGAGCAGGGGGGGCCGGGGTGAAAGAGCCGCGGACGCCGGAAGAGCCGCGCCCAGCCCCACGGGCCGCCCGCGGAGGGAAGCGGGCCGCCAGCTCTGCGCCCGCCCCTGGCTGCCGGCGCCGCCCCCGCTGCGGCGGGCGAGGGGCGGGGCGGGGCGCGGCGTATATAAGGCGAAGGGCGGCCGCCGCTCTATTGTCTCTTGCTGCAGCGACGCGAGTGGGCACTAACGGTCTTATCTCGGAACGAAGGCCAGGGTGAGTGCTGCGCAGGGTGTGGGCCCCTCGCGGTGGGTTCGGAGCGATGTCCCCGGCCGGCGCGCCGCTCCCCGGGCGGCCTTCCCCGACGGGACGCCCGGCTGGCCACACCCTGGGGCTGTGGAGAGGTTGCGGGACGCGCCCGGATCCTCGGCCTCCGGGCTGCCGGGAAGGCTGGGGGCAGCGCCACGTCGGGATGCGGGGGCGGGGAGTGCAGAGGGGGCGCCAGCCCTCGGCCAACCGCCTGGGTTTGCCCATTAGGATTGTTTTAAGAAAATGGCAGACAAGCCAGACATGGGGGAAATCGCCAGCTTTGATAAGGCCAAGCTGAAGAAGACGGAGACGCAGGAGAAGAACACCCTGCCGACCAAAGAGAGTGAGTGCTTACCCGCCTCCGAGTCCGCGAGCCACAGCCCAGCCCCCACCCCGCCCTTCCCCCCTCCCCGTGGATGCCTCCCCTGTGGGCGGCCCCGGGCCCCTTTTTTGTTATACCAAGCGCTCATCTGCCCAGCTCCAAGCCCCTTTCTTAATCCCCAGACCTCATGGGTCCTCTCCCACGCCAGGTCTGTAAGCGCCTAGGTTTGGGGGCTTGTAAGTTGGCCTCACCAACCCCCCCCATGTCCGTTTCCTGCTCTCCACAGCCATTGAGCAAGAGAAGCAGAGTGAAATTTCCTAAGAACCTGGAGGATTCCCCACACCCCCGTCATTTTCGAGACCCCAGTCGTGATGTGGAGGAAGAGCCACCTACAAGATGGACACACGAGCGACAAGCTGCACTGTGAACCCCAGGCACTCCGTGCCCATGCCATCGGCCTGTGGGTCTCTGAGGGGACCCTCCCAATCGAACTGCCAAATTCTCTGGTTTACCCTGGGATATTGTAGAAAATTATTTGTACGATTAATGAAAATAAAACACCTTGTGGCGTGCCTGGCGTGATGTGAGTCTTAGTTGGGTGTGCGTGGGCAATACCGCTGCAGCAAAGCCCCAGGCGCTGGAATTGAGTTCCTGCTACAGGGGAGGGAAGGAAGTCGCCGATGGGCTGCCTTAGCGGACCATTTTATTTACTGGCTTCTCAAGATTTCTTGAGTACTGTTTAGCTCTTCTAATGCAGTCCATGTAAAAATTAACTCTACTTTGTCATTCCTGGAAGCCGTTTTGAAAAATACTTTCACAGAAGAACAGTTTATTTTTGATAAGCTTTTACAGTTCCACTGTTTCCCTCTGGCTTCCTCAAAGCCCAGATTCACACTGGGAGAGTAAAGTCTGAGAAGAGAAACTAAATCTAGAATGTTTGGAATTGGGCGAGGTCACAAAGTCTCCAGGAAGCTTTCTCTTGGAACTTAAAGAGGAGGCAGAATAAAAAGATGGGATGGGGGGGGGTACAAGAGCAAGAACATCAGAACTAGAGTAACCAACACCAGAAGGCACTTGTGGCTGATAACCTAGCTTTTAACCCCAGTTCAACCTTCCACAAAAGCCGTAACCATTAGAGGAAGTACGGGGCTGCCTGTTCTGTGATCAGGAAGGATGTGACTGGAGGGAGGGCAGGACCTGGCAGCAGAGCCCCACTGGGGTCACATCCTCTGGACTGTCGGCAAAGGGATTATGTCCCAGAAGGGCCTAGCGGAGGGGAGGAGGAATTTCTGGAGCGGCAGGGCATACTGGAGCTGAAGAAACCGGCCTGTGATTCCAGGGGTAGAGTTTTCTTTTTTAAAGAGAGAAGAACACAGTGATTTGTCACACATTTTTGACCATAAGGGCTGGACACTGGGTAAAACATTTCAAATGAGGTACAGTCCCTGTCCACAGAGACTTAAAATCAAGTGGGTGAGCCCTGCAGCAGACCTGAGCCTGGGGACACTTCCACTAAAGGAGCTATTGCCTGTTTTGCATAAAGGAGTGACTTGACTGAGACCTGTGCTGTGGAGCGTAAGTGGTGGGCCTGGGGAGGAGAAAATAAGGAAGGGATCATTAGAAGACTGCTTTGGGTGGGCCACAAACCATCACTGGATGTCTGCTATGGGCCATGCACTATGCTAGAAGCTTTAATTCTCAGAAACTATTAAGGCAGTATGGCTGTTAACCCATTTTACAGCTTGGAAAGCAGGTTCAAAGAGACGGGATTTGCTAAAGTCACACAGCTAGTGAGTAGTGGAGCCTGAATTTGGAGCCAATGGTGTGCTTTTGAGGCTCCTATAGCTCAATGTTTGGGACATTGGTTGTGTCAAGTGTTTTTTGAGAGTTCACTACCTCAAGCATATTTATAATTGCTCTTGTTGGGCTCTATCATTGGGAGGTTAAAGAAAAGGAAACAGAAGAAATCACTACTGCCTTTCAACAGTAATAGTATGTCTGCTGGTGAGAATCAGTCATTCTGACTCCATCTTGCTCAAGCCTGCCCATTTCCCATAACATGTTGGTTAGCAACTTCTGCTTAGTCCTGCACATAGATATCTGCAGGAAACTAAGCTGTAGCCTAGGAATTACTGAAACAACCTCCCAGCTAAAAACTACCTCCCCTGAAAGATAAGGAAGGTATGTACAACAATAATGATTGTTTATGAAAAGATTTATAAAAACCTTGTGACTGGAACCATGGCAACAAAAGCAAAGAAGTTTCGCCATCCCCCCTTGGACCCTTGCTGGCGTCCAGATGTCTATAGTCACCAATTACCTGACCTCAAACCCCTCCCATTTACCTCTTACCCTGAGAAAAGAAGCCTGAATTCTGTACTTTCTCAAGATGGTTCATTAGGACACTTGTCTATCATCTCGGCTTGCTGGCTTTCCAAATAAAGTGGCTTTCCATATAAAGTCGCTTTATTTACCCCAACTCCTGTCACTCTTTGGCTGTCATGAGTAATTTGTGCTTTCACTCAAGTACAGGCTAAGTGTGCTCGGTGGAGGAGGGATTGGGAGTGCTACCACAATTTCCAGTAGGATAGTCAAGAAGGACCTGGGAGCCAGCCTTGGGCAAAAACCTAAAGAATGTCAGGAAGAGAACAATGGATAGATACTAGGAGGGATGTGGTGAAAGGTGCAGGCATTGAGGTAAGAATGTGCCAGAAGCCTCTGATAAAGGACAAAAAGCTGGATGGAGTTAGCAAGGTATAGGGAGATACATGAGGTGTGAGAGGACAGGAAGTGGAGGCAGTGGCTCTTCAAGTCCTTGAAACTGTTGCAAGGTAGTTTGGGGAAGGGTTCTCCTTCCTGCTCCCCACCCCGACCCCAAGGCACATCATAGGCGCCTCTCGTGGTCCCACAGTGTCCTGCTTGTGGATACCACACCCGGCCTCTTCTGGACCTACCCTCCTCTCCACAGCTCCATCTGGGCTGCCAATCCCAGACACTCTTCCCTCAGACCCCACAGACTCCCTCAACCCCTGTGGGGTCACCCCAGAGAACAGCTCCAGAGCCCCATCTCCTGGGACACCCCTACCCTTAGAAGATTCCCATGGCTTTCTGACCCCTCCCCAGAAAATCCTCTCTATTCTGAGGTTGTGGGTGCTGATGAGAGCCTTGCTCTTCTTAAGAATTTAAGAAGACACAAGTCAGGAAGAGACTTAAGGGCACTTTCACTTTTCCACTCTAAGACACTGTGACGACAGCACCAAAACTCTGAGTTGGAGGGTCAGGGAGCATTGAAAAACCCCAGGCCCATTCTTTTCCTCCCTCCTCCCCACCCTTACTGCACCATTTCTATTTCTTGCCATCTGGGAATACTGACATCCTTGGAAGAGTTATATTGAATTACTGATTTATGCCCTTTTCCTCTTATCTAAGAATCCAGGAACCAATTATTAGTTCAATCACAAAATGACTGAGCTTGCTCTGAAGCTAAAATAAAATTGTAATGTTTCTTTTCAGACACACCTGAACTTTTGTTTTCTTATTTCATTCCTAAGGCAAGTTTTAACAATTAGGCCTCTGTGTTATGGATAGGGCTCAGGACTTGGGACTTTTCACTGTCTGTCTCAGGGTGGACCAGGGCCTCAGGGCTGCCAAAGGGCCCCCTACTTGCTCACCATCTCCTATTCAGTAAGCATTTGCTGTACCTTGGAAAACAGTCGGAGGATCCCTCAGGGAACACCTGCTCAAGAGAAGAAGGACGACCCACCCTCTCTTCCTAGCACTTCCTAATCCCCCAAATCACTCTCCCACCCTTCCCCCATCCTCAGGCAAATGCCTCCTCTCCTCAGACAGTATCAGGTGCTTCAGTTCCCAGCCTTTCCCCACCTTCTCTGTCATTTCCCCTTAATAGAAACGACATGCCTGTGTTTCTCCTCTCTATCCTTACTACACTCCTCACACCACAAGTACAGGAAAAACTCTTCTATTTCCCCTTTACTACATCATTTTAGTCACAGAATATTCTACTTCAAGTCACCAAATGGGTAGCTTTTCCACACCAAGCAATTCTCCGATTTTCCAGACATCAACTGAATGTCCCAAAATTTGGTTCCACTCTGACACTATCTACCTGGAGTTAGCAATAATAGATCCCACCGGTGAAGGGCTCAGTCCCACAAGACTACCCCCTCCCCTACCTCAGACACCAATCACAAGTCTAGCTTGACCATATGCACCTACTAAAGCTGAACACAAGCAGCCTAATGACCCAACATTAGGCCACTTACATATCCCAGAGAAATAAGTGAATGTTTCCACCAAAGAATGTGTTCAAGAGCGTTCCTGGCAGCTTTATGTATTAGTCACAGAGAAAAACAACTCAAATGTCCATCAGCAGAATAGATAGATAAAATTGAGTTATTCAGACAGTTACTTAAGTTACTCAACAATAAGAAGGAACCAAGAACTGATATCTATAATTGTTTGATTCCATTTACATGAAACATAAACAAAACCTTCTGTGGTGATGGAAATGTTGTATATCTTGATCAGAGCAGTACTTACATGAGTGTGAACATGTGTAAAAGATCATTGAGAGGTACACTTACAATGAGCACTCACATGCACGTCACTGTGTCAGTAGAGAGGTTTTTCACTCATCAATAGAGAGATTTATTTTAATCCTCTGAAGAACTAAAGATTCCCAGCTTTTAGGGCTGCATACTTTTAACTCAGAGAGGAAAGAGCCTAAAATTGTATAAGCAGAGTTCATATCGGGTTCCAAAGGGCAATGGGAAACCATGAAAGTTCTTTGGCTCTTTCCTACCTCCTTCTCTGCCTTTGAATGTTTTCTTCACTTTAAGAGACACGCCATCTCTTTTCTAATTAAATATTAGCCATTCTACAAGGCCCTACCAATCACCATCTTCAAGTAGCCCTTTTGGATTTCCCAAAGACATTCTCTCTCCTCTCAATTCCTATCTGCCCCTCCCTAAAGTACCTATTACAATGAGAGGAAATACAGTTAATTCACAATTGAATCTATTGATGGAAAGTTGTATATTGCCCAGATGACAACTGTGAGTCTCAACCAGGTAAAAGACTTTACGTATTGGATTACTGATTTCTGTGAAATTTGGAAGCTGTATTCTTGTTCAGTTTAATTCAGCATGCATTTTTTGAGTGCCTACTGAGTGCGTGTCATTGCACTACGCCTATAAAAGCTAAAGACATGAGCCAACTAACTATACAAAAGGCAGAATGAAGTAAATGCTAAAGAGATATAAGCAAAGCACCATGGGAAGATACACAAAGAAACAGTTAATTCTGTACAGGAGGCTGCTTCATGGAAGAAGCATTTGAATAAACAGCTGGAGGAATGAGAATCAAGTGAGGCTTTCTTAATAGAAGGAGGAGCAACACATAGTGATACCATAGCATATTCGGTGAAGAAAAAGGACAATGGTTCAGTGAAAACAGAAGACTCAAAAGTAGCTTAGAAAGGTATGTTGAGTTTTTTAGACTGTGGACTGTCGAGAGCCACTGCAGATTTTGGAGGCTGGGGTAAAGTGATCTGAGATGTATTCCATATCATGTGGAAGATGTAGCAGACATGATAGCTCTCTACCCAACTACTATCAACACAACCTCCACCACCAGCACATGACAACCACCACTGCCATCACCACCATCACCGCCACTATTACCATCCCCATCACCACTACCACCACCACCCCACCACCACCATCACCTCATCCTCTCCTCTCCTTCCTTCTTCATGGCCAATGGAAGCCCAATTTTATTTAGAGACAAGGTAGTTGATGAGTTTCAAGGGTCCCAGCCCCAGGAGCGAGACTTGATTAATGAACCACCAGACATTCATGTAGATGCAATGACTCTATAATGTTGTGAGTCTAGCAATAACTACTTTTGCTCAGTTTTATCATACATTGCAGTCTCCAGGAATGCAACTACCATGTAAATTGAGGGATGCCTTTTTTTTTTTAATTTAGAGCTTCACTGAGTTGATCACCACTGCAGAAAATTATCCCACCAATAACAATATCTCTCTTGGTTTTTTAATTGTTGATACAATTCAGTTGTATTCATGTTTATCTGAACCTGCTAGATTCATAATAATGCTATGGATAACTGCAAATATACATGAAGTACAGATGGCTTCTTTATGTGCAGAATATTGTTGTGTCATATTGTATTAGTCAACTTTTAATAGGTTATGTTGCAGTAACAAAAAAACTCTTAAAATTTTCAATGGTTTACAACAACAAAAATATATATTTCTGTTCATATTATACATCAGTGGAAGCTCTGTTTCTGTTCCATTCATTATTTTCATTCTGAGAGCCAGGCTAAAGAAGCAATCCTATCTCGCAGAAGGAAGGAGGAGTGGCAGAGCTTTTGAAGCTCTTCCCAGATGTGGCACTTCCATTGATATTACATTGACCAAAGCAAATCATAAAGAAAGACTGGCATCGATTGGGTGAGGCACTGCAAGTCAATGCCATCAGGTCAGGCTGGGATATATAATTCTGTTATAGGGAGGGCAGGTAATAATGGGGAGTTATAATTTACTATGCATGTGGAAATCCACACACAAATAGTTTTTTTGGAAATAATCTTTCTTTGTTTTACCTTTATAATCCAATTAGGGCTTGTATTGATTTGTGTTTTTAAAGTATTGTGTGGGTAGGTTACATTATCTTTGATTTCCAGTTCAGGAAATAAACTACTTGATACAAAAGGAGACTTTGGTTCTGAAGATCTGGGAACCAGAGGTCTGATTCACTCATGGTAATTCCATTACCCTCACAGCAAACGACTTAAGAATAGGTATGGCTTGCAATTCTTTCCAAGAAGAAGCCTGCTTGGGGCTTTCTGGGAAGATTGTATCTGGTCTACATGAAAGACATAAGGAAAAGCATAAGGAAAAGTTACAAAAACAGTATTATTTTGTGAGGATGTGATGCTTGAACCATAACAGTCATCCTGACACCATGGAGGGAAACGCCAGCATGCTGAGAGTGGTGAAGTTGAAAAATGAAAAAAATCTAAGTATTTAATGAGCTCTTGAACTGCTGAGTTTTCCTGAAAGTGCCTTGTCTCTGAACATTTCATTATGTGAAATAATACATTTTCTTATATTTAAAAAAATCTATAGTTGAGTTTTCCGTTACTTGTAGTCAAAAGTTTTCTACAATGATCATCTGGAATGGAAAGAATCTGAGTGCAGAGATACTGGTTAGTAGACCATTGTAATAGCCAAGGTGGGGGTAATGAGGACTTAAATTAGGGAAATGTTTAACAATCAGCTCTTAGTTCGGGGTAAAAGGGGGTAGGAGCCGATTTCCGTGATGTAAATATTGCCAATTTTAAGCTGCCTTAGAGTTTAACAAGGCAGCTTACCTGACTTCTGAAAATTTAACAATTAGTTCTTTCCAAGCTGGTGACAATTGGCTCTAGCACACCACTGGCTACGGGGATAGGAAATCAGGGCAGAAACAAAAAACTTTGCAGAGGGAGAATTAGTAAGACTTCAAATTGTGGGGGCAATTACAACAGGTGTAATCTGACAGAAACTTTTCTTGTCTATGTGACTTCATTTCTATGCTTCAAGTTCCCAAAGGGAAGACCAAAGCATATTAACAGGGCATTTCCTAGAGAGTACACTGGGAGACAGTGGTGCTTTGAAGAGAGATTTTACAGTCCCCAAATAAGTGTTATAAATTAATTTTATGACCAACATATTGTACAGAGAGACAATAAAAGAAGGCCATGATAAAGTGGGTGTTTCTGGTGATGACTCCTGGGAAGAGTAGGATGAACTTGAAAGACACCACAGTTTAATAGAGCCTGCATCAGGCAAAACCCTGGAGCTAACACTAGTAGGTGTCTGGGTGGAAAGCACACAGTGGAAGAAAAGCAGCTGGTCTGACCAGAATCAACAAGCTAGTTAGGGTCGGCCAAAGCAGAGAAGCTATAGTTATCAATCAATCCACTGCTTTCTCCATTTATTCAACCAGAACTTATTAAGCAACTGCTAGATCCTAGGCTAGGTAGTTGCTCAGGATAAACAAAATAGATTCTCCTGGACCTCATTCTCTCACAGGTGAGATGGACAGGTAACCTAGATAAATGATAAAACATGAGATCATGGAATTCTATATTCCAATTTAAAACTAAAAGGGCACTAATCTTATCTTTTACCTCCCCAGGGAAATTCAGAAGACTGAGCCTTTAACACAGAGAGATGGTCCTGTTGGCTCAGCCCTGCCTTTTTTTTTTTTTTTTTTTTTTTGGCATTTAATCTGAATTTCTGTGGCATGCATGTTTATCTCTGTAAAGTTAAATTTATGTATTTCACAGAAGTCTACAAGGACAGAAAGACTTGGCTATTAGTTAGAAGATAAAAACTGTTGGCCCTACGAATGCTATTTAAGATTTCAAGCATCCAAACCATAACTAAGACTGTATTCTACAATGTGAAGAAATCCTGTTCTCTAGGAAGGTGATTCTACTGAGAAAAACTCACTCCTGTGCCAGTGTAACCCCAGTCCTTCATCTGAGGCATCTATGACTAAAAAGAACCTATTCTCTGAGTCACTTTTTTTGTTCAATTTATCTCCTGTCACGCTGTCCCTTATTTTGTTTGCTGCTACTTGGATGCCAGGTGATTTGATCTGGCTTATTCCTAGAAAATCATCAGTAGAGTGCATAATTGTATCATGAGGATTCTTAGGGTTTTGATTTAAAAAATAAAAAATCCTACCTAATCTGGCTTAAGCAAAAAAACATTTATTTACTCGTGTAAATGAGAAATCCAGAGAGTAGGTTTTGCTTTAGATGAAGCTGATGGAGATAGTCAAATGATGTCACAGGAACCTGGTTTCTTTCTCCCAGTCTCTCAACTCTGCTTCTTCATTCTCAGGCTGACCCTCCCCCATCACAGTGACAATACAGCTGCTGCAGCTCAAAGAATACAACCCTCCTAGATGTAAGAACAGCAGAAAAGAGAACTTCTCTTCATCCAGTTAAAACAAAAACTCCGCACCTTTTACTGGCCTAATTTATGTCAAGTGCCCATCCCCTACCCAGTCACTCTGGCCAGGGTGAGGAAAGACAGAGCTTGGTGGAAACCTAGACCATATGCTACCCCCAGAGTTAAGGTGTGGGTCAGCCTCTCTAGAATCATGGGGATGCTGAGTGGAGGAGTAGATTTCTGAATGAGAATCAGAAACTATTATTAACAACAGGGTAAATGGATATTAAGCACCCAAACCTATCAATGTGCTAACCTGCCAGTGTGGTAGACTGCAATGTCCACCACAGTCATGTGCTAAACTGGTGCATAAAGATCCCTTATTAACCTCTCAGCCCCCGGAGACTACATGGGCTCCTCTGAGTCTGACCCTGGGGTAGTCTCACACACTTGAACTGGTGGAGAAGACCTAATTTTGTTGTCATCACAGCCCTATTCCCAGTGTCTCTGCCAAAAACCAGGGCTAAGATTAAAGACAGACAAACAGAAAGACAAAATGTGTGTGTGTGTGTGTGTGTGTGTGTGTGTGTGTGTGTGTGTGTGTGTAGAAAGAGAGATTTTAAGGAAGTGACTCACATGATTGTTGAGGGGTGATGGGTCCAAAATCCATAGAAAGGTCAGCAGGCTAGAAATTCAGGCAGTTCTTCCATGTCATAGTGTTCAGGCAGAATTCCTTCTTCTCCAGGAAACTTCAATTTTTGCTCTTGGGGTTTTCAACAAATTAGACAAGGCCCACCCATATTGTAAAGGGTAATCTTTACTTCAAGTCGACTGATTGTAGATATTAATTACATCTACAAAATACCTCCACAGCAACATCTAGACTGTGTTTGACCAAATAACTGGGCACTATAATCTAGCCAAGTATACACATGAAATTAACCATCACAGTGTTTGAGGTTGATTTTTCATTTTATCCTCTCAGGCACTTAGATTCCAACAGGCACCTGGGTCCATGCACCTGTCCATGCCATACCAGACCTGGTCAACATTAGGGAACACAGAATGCAGAAGTCCAGCTCCCACCCAGGACCAGCATATAAACTACATGGGTATAGTGGAGTAAAAGCTGTGGGGAGCCCCAGTTCTGAGCCTGGGACCTTAGAGCTGCTATACCAGGCCTGAATAGCCTAATTCCAGGCTTCCTAATGGGGAAAAGGAGAAAGCCTGTATGTTATTTAAGTCACTGAGTTTTAGAGGGCTTTCTATTGTATGCAGCTGAGTCCAATACCACATAATACAAAAACAAAGAAAACACAATTTGTTTAAGAAAAGATGATCAACAAAGGACTAAACAAGGAAGCATTTTTTTAAAGAAAGCATAATTCAAGAAGACAAATAAAACGAGAGATTATTTTTTTACCATAAATATAAATTAGTTTTTTAAATCCTTGTAAAAGACTCTTAGATTAGGTCAAAACCATTTTCAATTATATTTTTTTCAGGAAACATTTATCTTCAACAGTTTTGGAAAGGTAAGAGTAGGTTGTTAATACCAAACCAAGTAAAATTCAAGCCAGAGAACCATAAACAATTAAAGAGTGTTGTTTAATATTGACAGTCCACTGTTTTAAAAACATCCATAAACTTTTATGCGCTGAATAACATTACACACATACACATGCACACTCGTACAGTTACCACTTAGAAGAGTGCCAGGCCCAGATGGTCTCACAGATGATTCCTTTCAAAGCTGCAAGAAATGAATAACTTCAATACCTCAGTAGCTAGAAAAGGACATATGTCTACCAATACATTTTACAAAGCCAAGATGATCTTGAAAATAAAATCTACTGTGAATATTGTTGCAAAATTCTAAGTAAAATACTAGCAAATTTAATCGGGAAGTATATTAAAATACTAACAATTACAATGCTGCTAATTAAAGCTTATTATAAAAATTCAAGGATATTTCAATATCAGGAAATTTACTGTCATAATTCAGCATGTTAATTGGGAAAAGGAAAAAATATATATTTAATATATATATCATCTTGATATAAGCCCAAAGTTTGTTTTTTATGAATTTCAACAGCCTTATATGATTTTTTAAAAGTTCTTGGTAAATTAATAATACATGTATTCTTTCTTAATAGAATATAAAAAAATCTGGTTCATACTAACAGCCCACATATTTAGTGGTGAAACCCCAGTGTAATTCCCATTAAAGTCAGGAAAGAGATAAGGCTGTAAATTAGCCCCACTGCAATTTAATGGTGTTCCTGAAGTCCTAACTATCACCCTAAAGCAGAAAGAAAGAAAGAAAGAAAGAAAGAAAGAAAGAAAGAAAGAAAGAAAGAAAGAAAGAAAGAAAGAAAGAAAGAAAGAAAGAAAGAAAAAAGAGGCATTATTACTGGAAAAGAAAAGAGAAAAATATCTTTATTACAGATAATATAATAATCTACGTAAATTAAGTTACAGCAAAGAAATGTTAGAATTATTAAGAGAGTTTGGTTAGATTATTTAGATCACAAAATAAACATAAATCAATTGCAGCAATAATCGGTTAGAATATTTTTTTAAAAAGGATGCCATTTATAGAGAAAACAAAAAAGAATATTATATTCTCAATAAACTCTGGCAAACTATTTTTGAAATTCTCAGCAACAGTAAATCTGATCCCACATGTACTTCCTCAGTGTGTCCTTGCCTCTCCTTCGTAAGAGGTAAAATTCAAGTTTGTGCCCCTTGAATCTGGGCTGGCCTTGTGACTTGCTTGGAACCAATGCCCTGTAACTTGCTTGAAACCAATAGAATTTGGCTGACTTCTGAGGCTAGGTCATGTATCTCCTACCTACTCCTATCCATATAACCAGGTAAGAAGTCCAATCCCGAGGCTGCTAGGCTTAGCACTCTAGCCCCCAGATCCCCAAAAGTCCCAGTTGAGCCCAACCTCCCAGCTTCCCCACTAAGGGGTCAGACTTGTGATAAAGTCACCTTCTAGACCTCCCATTTGCTAGTTGAGTACCATGGAGTGACCTCAACTGGTGCTACAAGGAGCATAACTGACCAGTTGAATCTGATCAAATTCCTGACCCACAGAACTAGTGCAGCCACAGTGGAAAACAATTTGGAGTTTTTTTCAAAAGGTTACACATAGAAATACCCTATGACCCAGTAATTTCACTCTAGGTAAATATCCAAAAGCATTGAAAACAGAACTTGAACAGTTGAACAGATATTTACACACCCAAGATCACAGGAACATTATTCACAATAGTGTCCATTAACACATAAATAGATAAGCAAAATATAGTATACACATACAATGGAATATTATTTAGCCATAAAAAGGAGTGAAATTTTGATACAAACTGAAACATTATGCTTAGTGAAATAAACCAGACACAGAATGACAAATATTATATGATTCCATTTATATGAGGCACCTAGTACAGGCAAATTCATTGAGATAGAAAGTAGAATATAGATTACCAGGAACTAGAGAAAGGAATGGGAGCAGGGAGGAGTAGGAAGTTATTGTTTAATGGGTTCAGAGTATCTTTTGAGTATGATGAAAAAATGTTAAGTATAGATAATGATAATGGCTACACATTTTTAATGTATGCAATGCCAATGAATTGTACACTTAAAATGCTTAAAATGGTAAATTTTATATTGTGTACATTTTACCATAATAAAAAAAAAAATTCCCTGATTCACAGAATACATGAGATACAATAAAATAGTTGTTTAAAGCCACTAAATTGTGGAATTCATATATATGTTAAAAAGCAGAAAGCCAAAACAAAACATGTTTAGTAATAAATTTAGCAAGAAATGTACAGAATACTACCAAACTCTACAGGTAGAAATTGAGTAAGATTTGAATAAAATGGAAGATAAGTTAGAGTTCTCTAAAGAAGCAGGTCTTGCTACTTCTTCCCTACTGTGTTCCTTTGGGGTTTATCCACAGAATCACTCCTGCATTAGTCTTTAGAAAGCCGGTGCTGGTCACTCCTTCCTGGGGTGGCCCAACAAGATGATAAAATCCATCAGACTTTGCTTCCCACCAGCTCAGCTCACCAATACACCTGTGACCAGGACATTATTTATACCAAGGGACGCTTTCCCACTATAATCTTAATCAACCTCCTAAATAAAATAAACTCGTATAATAATATTCTCATGTAAATATAAATAAAGGCATATCTAGAAAATGTTGCTGTTTTTATTAAGCTGCAAAAGCAGTGTCCTTACTAGGCTCACAAAGCTTCAAGGCAAATCTGTAAGTGCCTCCCTTATCCTCACCCCACAGGACACCCTCTCCCAACCAGATTGCTGCCCCTAGCCCCTTCCTTTTAGAATTCTAGAGGCCTTACTGACAATAGAAACAAAGCAGATGAATAGCCCTTTAGCCATGACTGCTCCATGGCCTATGCCCAGCTTCCCTGGAGGTATCTGTTGCTGTTCAAGGCCCTCTACGGGGTCGTCCTCCCTTTCTACTCACAGGCTCAGGGTGCTGAGGGGATCTTTCCAGCACCTCCCTGTCACACTTTGAGAGGCTGTGTGCCTGGCCCACCCAGACGCCAGGCCTACTCCGTGACCTCCCCAAACCAGGAGGGCACAGGTGAACCCTAGGGCAGGTCTCATAGTGGAATGTGCTGGGCTTATTTTATAGCTAAAGCATCATGAAAGGGTCTGATGACTCAGGTAGCAATTTCTTGAGCCAACATCATCCACGTGTGAAGGATTTGAGGCTGAGGGTGGTTGGAATCAGCTGTAGGGCAGAATGGGGTAGAAATGCACGTCAAGGCTGGCCTGTACGGGCTCGGGAGGTCCAGGGACCCCGCGAAGCAAAGAAGCTTAATACCTGAAAGCTCCATGAACGTGTGCGTAAATCTCTCGCTTGTGAACGCGGAGCCCCAGAAGGTAGAGGAGCGCCATCTGGTGGCTTGCCGTGGGGCTGTCCACAGAGAAGAACGACCCCAGTAACTTATGTCACTTTGAGCGCCCGCTCCGTGCCCGGCGACAACGTTACACAACTCTTGAAACCACGGGGGGCGCCATTCTCACAGAACTCAAATGAAACTGTTCCTTGAAATTAAGCAGTGTGGAGGTCTTGCCTGTCTCAGCCTTTGATGCAACCACACCCAGTGGAGGAGAGGACCACGCTGTATTGGATCATGAATGACGTGGGGGAGGGGAGAAAGGGCCTCCTGAATATAGGGCATGTGCCCCGGATAAAGATAGTAGAGGGGCTTGACGCATTGGATCTAGCTAGGGTATAAATGCGAAGGGAGAGGTGGGAGATGGGGATGAAAAAGGGGGGCAGGAATAGCTGTGAAGGGTCCCCAGGGCCATGCTAGGAAGTCTGGGGTCACCCTCAGCCAGTTGTGTTAAATGTAAGTAGTTTGCAGATGAGCATTGTTAGGCCAGCGCAGTGTTTTTAAGAAATATTGAATTGGAACGCCTTCAAAAAGGAGCCTGACTCACACCAAACCCCACTATTCCCTGTAGTCTTTAATTACCCCCAGCTTCACCCATCTGCATCACTTCCCCAGCCCCCAAAGCATGTGGGCTTATGACCTTGCAAGGTCATGGGGTGCTGGTTCCGAATAACACATCTAGGAACTGGCAGAAAAGAGAGGCATGCCTCCCAGTGGCAGGCAACATGTGACATCAGCCTCCATTCCTTCCCACTGGATGATTTAGGGGAGTGAGATTCCCCCCTCCCCATAATCATCATCTATACAATAACATGAGGTGCCCATGCTCTCCAAAACAGGCTCCTTCCATGGCCACAGACATAGAGTTACTGTAGGGGTCAACTTTCCTATTCTTGCTTCAAATCATTACCGTCTGGGTTGCTCCTATTCAAGGATTTCCTCTTACCTCCTAGCCCAGGACACCATTCTCTATGAGTCTGTCCTCTCTCAGAGAAGCACTGTATGTTTCTAACCTCGAAGTGAATTAAAGCAACACCAAGGAACTCAAATCAGCCTGCAAGCAGCCATAGGCAGGTTCCAGGTACACCAGGGCGCAGGTAGTGGCTACTGAGCCAAAGAACAAACCTCAGAAGGTGGAACGAGCGCCATCTGGTGGCCATTTCTGAAGTGGCAGCAGAGAACTGGAACACATCCTTTATTTTGTTCTGACTCTGTTCCATGACCTTGAGCGAAACAGAAAAAAACTGAAGAGTGGTGTAGTACCTAAGGGCCACACCAGACTCGAAACAAATTCAAAATATTCCCTCTTTCTGGCCACAACTGATCGCCCCCCCCCTTCCCCAAATAGGTCGCACATTCCCCTCTAACGTTATTCCTCTGTCTGAATTCCCTACCCTCCCTCCCTGTTCAGCCTTGGAGACAAGGCTCAAAGGCAATCCCTTCCGTGTTCCGATGTAGCTAATGCCTTCCTCCTCTAATGCCAGCCTCTACCAAACCAGTCCTGCACTCACAGCTATGTGAGATCATCCCTTAGCTCAGTTACTGTCTCCTACACCAGGTGAGTGCTGCTTGAGGAATTATTTCCTTCCTTCATTTGGTATTAGAGTGACCCCAGTGAGTACAGGAGAGGCACTAGGAGCAATGAGATGTCAAGTTTTCACTGGTGCACTCTTCTTGATTCAACCGCTGGGGGACAGAGAGGACAGAGAAATACTGAGATTTGGTCTTGTTCTGGAGTCCTACAAACCCACCAGCAGTGTGAGGGTGGGGGTGGAGGATCATTTGTGAGTTCTTGACCATGAACTGTTCACAGTTCTGCAAAGCTTCCTTCTACTTTGACTCAACTTAAGAGCTAAGTTTGAGCTCTCCGGAAGTTCCTTAATTTCCAGAGAGCTTCCCTACCAGCAGATCCTTGTACTCTGCTCTAACAATTCTTGCTCAGCCCTCTACAGCTCATTTACAAAAGAACTGCCCTTTAAACCTGAGAGGAGTTTAGCATAAGTAAAAGGAGAGACAATGTTCCTAGACAAGATATTAAAAAGACCCTCAAAAGAGGATGTCAGAGAAGTCTCCCTGGCCTCAGCTGGGCCTCCTTGGGTCTGCTCTCCTTTCCAAACTGCCTTTCCACCCACACTTACGTACTTAGAACACAAGCCTGATTTGAGTGGGTAAAGTCTCAAACACACACACATGGGTCCATTATGTTGCCTTTACTGCTGGCCACAACTAGGAGACAGACAGGAGGGCAGGTCAGAAGGCATGTTGGAAAGCCGATGTGGGCCTGTGATCACTCCTCATGCTGCTTTAAGAAGACAGGATGCTGCAGGGCTCAGACACTATTTTAACTAAAGATTTTTATTTAAAGATTATAAAGTTTGCTTGAAATAATTGTATTTGCTGATCCTTGCAGTTCTCTCGTTGGCCAATGTTCTTTTTCTTTCTTTTCTTGTTGTATTATACATATTTTTTTAAGTCACCTTAAATCTACTCTGGTTCAGGATGGGGCATATATATATGTGTACTCAGAGTCTGGCAAATAAGAAGTCTGTGGACTCCATGAATGAGTGGCTAATAAGGGAATGAAATCTCCAGTTTGAATGAGAAAGAGGGGCAGGTGAGTAAGGAGAGCAGTTCAGGTCACCGAGGCAAACAAACAAAAGCCATACAGTCGGAACATGAGGCAGGTGTTGATGTTCAAAGGCTGCTTCAGCCAGGGCTAATGGCAAAATAGACAGGCGTTGGTAAAGCATCAGCGGAAAGAGGGATACTGAGTCAGCCAAGAACACAGAACATTAAGGGGGAAGCAACTGCTGTTTTTAAAAAAATGAAAACATGCCAGGCTGGTCCAAAGTCTAGTGTCAAGCATCTCTTCAACTTGCACATATTTAAAAACATGTAAATGTGCAAGCAATGCCAGGTATAATGATAGTGTTTTCTGAATAAACATTTTCATAAAAATATTGTTTTGTACAAAAAATTTGGTTTAGGAACATGTTAATATTTAATAGTAAAACCACAATTTAATTTTTAAAAGAAAATGCTTCTGCCATCAAATTGTTCAGCAAAATGAAACAAGAAGAACTATACACTAAAATAAGCAAAGTTATATAAGTAAAACCAGCCAACAGGAAAAAAAACTGATTTTTTTTTAGAGCTGTTCACTGATGTGTGTAGCAATGAATTGGTGTCTGGGATTTGCTTTAAACTATTTCCGCAGAGACTAAAAGAAGAAAAACTAAAAGGAGGGTATAGACAGACAAAACAAATGTGAGAAAATGTTCGTATGCATTGAATCTGAGCAATGGGTATATGGGGATTCTTATTCCAGTTTCTGTACTTTTGAAAATGTTTGAACATTTTCATTTAAAAATATGAAGAGTTTCAGTTTCAGCTACAACGTATAAACGGCTTAGAAACTGCCACTCCCATCCTCACAACAAGAAAAAAGTAAAACCAACTGAAAATGAATAACTTTTCTTAGATCCATCAGAAAACTGAGGTGGCAGGGCAAATCTTCATGATGAAAACTCGAGAGAGGTAAATAGAGACTATCAAAGCCAAGATCAGCTTAGCTGGAGCAGAGGCTGCTGGAGCCATAAACTGGTAGGAACATTTAACAGTTATTTTGATGTATGGCTGGAAGCTAGGTGTAGACTAGCTTGAAAGTGAGAAGCCCCTGTAGGTTGAGTCTTAGGGCCCCCACACTTCCCTGAGTTTTTACTACCAGGAACTCCACCCAGTTCTCACAATAAAGGTCCAAGAAAAATCTCACATTTCAGGTTGGAAGAGGGGAAATATAACTATTTTGAAATATGTCCGAAGCATTCTCCATTGTAAAAGCCTGCCCACTGAGGGAAATTACCTTACCAGAGCCGATCTGACCTGGGGGTGATGGGGTGAGGGGAATGTCAGGCAACTCCAGACCTTTCTAGCCTTCCTGTCTTAAACAAGGTGAAGGAAAAAAAAATAATAAGGCAAGGAACCGCTTCTGAAAGTCACAGCCCAGGGACTTAGGTCCGATAAAAAAAATTTTAATTTAATCGAAAGATTATAGAATGCTTTTACTCCCCAATACCTTACTACCACTTCACTGGGGCTCCAGTATAACAGTGGATTACAACTGAGATGGTTGCAATACACAGACTATATTTTAGAAAGAGTTCTTGAAGGAAGAAGCAACTTAAATGTCTGTCAACAGATGAATAGACAGAGACAAATGTGGTATACACATACAATGGGATATGATCTATCCATTCTTTAAAAAGAAATTCCTTTCGTATACTACAACATGAATAAACTTTGAAAGAATTATGTTAAGTGAAATAAGCCCATCACAAAAAGACAAATACTGTATGATTTGACTTATATGTAGTATCTAAAGTAGTCAGACTCCTAGAAACACAAAGTAGAATAGTGGTTACCAGGGTCTGGTGGGGAATGGGTGGCAGAGGGAGTTGTTGTTCAGTGGTGTGGAGTTTTAGTCATTCAGAATAGGGAGGTTCTGAGAGTCAGTTGCACAACAATGTGCATGTAGTTGACAATACTTTGTAGTTCACACCAAGTGGTCACAGGTGGAGCATAGGCAGAGGCTGACCTTGGCGCAACAGAGTCCTTTCCAAGAGGTCCCAGAACCAACACATCTGGTGGCCACCTTCAGACCACACCAGAGCACCACCCAACCACATCCATAAACAACACACCTAAGGAGCAGACTGGGCAGGCACTTGAGCCATGCTAAAGCAAATCCTGCTTTGTAAGATCAACCCCTGCACAACAGTTCCTCCACTGGTCACAGCCAGACATCACAACCAATCAGCCCAAGGGTCAATTCCTCCCATTGACATGCCAACAGCAATCAAGGCTCAACTACAACAGGAAGGCACACACAACCAAGACATGGGACACACCTGGAGCACCCAACTCAGGTGACCAGGAAGCCTATGACACAGGGCCCCACAGGACACTTACTACATAGGCCACTTTACCAAGACTGAGAAACATAGCCGCTCTACCTAATACATAGAAACAAACACAGAGAGGCGGCCAAACTGGGAAACAAAGAAACATGTCTCACAATAAAGAACAAGGCTCCAGAAAAAGAACTAAACAAAACAGAGATAAGCAATCTAACAGATGCAACAGGTGCAAAGTTCAAAATACTGCTTATAAGGATACTCAATGATCTCAGTGATAGGAAACATAAAAATGGAGATAGACGACAACAACAAAAAAAGTCAGAAATGAAGAATACAATAACTGAAATAAGAATACATTAGAGGGAATCAACAGTTGATTAGATGAAGCAGAGGGTTGAATCAGCAATTTGGAAGATAAGATAGCAGAAAACATCCACTCAGAACAGCAACAAGAAAAAAGAATCCCCCCAAAAAGACAAGGACAGTTTAAGGGGCTTCTAAGACAACATCAAGCATCCCAACAGTCCCATGATAAGGGTACCAGAAGAGGAAAGAAAGAGCAAGGAATCAAAACCCTACTTGAAGAAATAATGATAGAAAACTTCCCTTACCTGGTGAAGGAAATAGACATACAAATCCAGGAAGTGCATAGAGTTCCAAACAAGATGAACCCAAAGAGGCCACACCAAGACATATCATAATTAAAACACCAAAGATTAAAAACAAAGAGAGAATCTTAAAAGCATTAAGGGAAAAGCAGTTAGTTACCTACAAGGGACCTCCCACGAGACTGTCAGTTGATTTCTCAAAAGAAACTTTGCAGGCTAGAAGGGATTGGCATAAAATATTTAAAGGGATAAAAAGCAAGGACCTATGATGAAGATTACTCTACCCAGCAAAGTTATCATTGAGAATTGAAAGAGAAATAAAGAACTTCCCAGACAAGAAAAGCTGAAGGAGTTCATCACCACCAAACCAGTATTATAAGAAATGTTAAAGGGATTTCTTTAAGAAGAAAAATAATAAAAAATATGGATAATAAAATGGCAATAACTACATATGTATCAACAATTACTTTCAGTATAAATGGATTAAATGCCCCAATCAAAAGACACAGGATGAGGAGGCTGAATAGATAAGAAAACAAGCCCCTTACATGTGCTGCCTACAAGAGACTCACTTCAAATTGGAAGACACACACAGACTTAAAGTAAAGGGATGGAAAAAGATATTTCATGAAAACAGAAACAAGAAAAAAAAAAAAGCTTGGGTAGCAATATTTATACCAGACAAAATAGACTTTGAAACAAAGGCTATATAACAAGAGACAAGGAAGGACCCAGTAATTCCACTTCTAAATATTTATCTGAAGAAACCCACTAATTCAAAAAGACATATGCATCCCTAGGTTCATTGCAGCATTATTTATAATAACCAAGATACGGCAGCAATCTAAATGTCCATCAGTAGATGAATGGGTAAAGAAAAGGTGGTACATCTATACAATGGGACATTATTCAGCCATTAAAAAAATGAAAGTTTACCATTTGCAACAATATGGATGGACCTAGAGAACATCATGCTAAGTGAAATAAGTCAGACAGAGAAATACCACATGATTTCACTTATATGTAGAACCTAAAAAAATAAATAAATAAATGGACAAACAAAACAGAAGCAAACTCATAGATACAGAAAATATTTTGGTGGTTGCCAGAAGTGAAGGGGTTGGGGGAATGAGTGAAAAGAGGGAAGGGTACACCTGACACTAATACAATATTGTATGCCAACTATAACTGAAAAATAAAAAATAATATAAAAAAAAGGGGAAAGGATTAAGAAGTATAAATTGGTAGTTACAAAATAGTCATGGGAATATACAACATAGGGAATATAGTCAATAATATAATAACTACTTATGGTGTCATATGAGTACTACATTTATTGGAGTGATTACTTCATAAGTTATATAAATGTCTAATCACTATGCTGTACACCTAAAGCTAATATAATATTGTATGTTAACAGTAATTGAAAAATAAAACATATTTTCAAAAAGACATAAGCAATTTAAAATAATTTTGAAATGCTAGATGATAGATTCAATAGTAAAAACAACCAAAACAAATATTAAAACCAATTGAATCCAGGGCTGACATCTCCATGAGAGGCCGTGTTGATCAAACAGCTTTTGGTTTCACAAGGCTTGGGAGACTCATCTGGACAAGGTTGCAGTGGTCTGCATGTTAGTGTCCCTCAAAATCACAGGTTGAAACACTAACCCCCAAGGTGATGATGGTATTAGGAGATGGAGCTTTAGAAAGCAGTTAGGTCATGATGGTGGAGTCCTCATAAATGGGATTAGTGCCCTAATAAAAGAGACCCCAACAGAGCTCCTTAGCACCCTCTACGCTACGAGGACACAGCCAGAATATAGCTGTCTAGGAACCAGGAAGCAGGCCGTCAATAGACACTGAATCTGCCAGCTTTATGAACTTGGACTTCCCAGCCTCCCAGAATGGTGGGAGATAAATTTCCGTTGTTTATAAGCTACCGAGTCAATGATATTTTATAAGCAACCCAAAAGTACCAAGACAAAGTTCAAGTATCATGTAACCACCCCAAGACAGTCCCAACAGACTGAAGGCTTCCCAGTGAGGGAAAATTGGAAAAACTAACAGCAGTGCAGCATTTTTCCTAGGAAAAAGTTTGGACACAGGAGGCCTACCCTCGAGTGAGACACTGACAATGTTTTAAAGATGCATGCAATTTCACATCAAAGTCTCATGTGCCTCCCCCACTTACAAAAAAGTCCCGCATGCCAATATGGGCTAGAGCAGACTAGCAGCTGCTTCCTGTGTAAGGGGCATAGAGCTCACAGCTCTCACAGCGGCTATTAACCTTATTCCTGGGCAGCTATTCTCATTTACTTTTTCTGCCTGGCCTCCAAGGCACATGCAACTCTCCACTTGTTTTCAATTAGCAATAATCGCACC
Source organism: Eidolon dupreanum (assembly GCA_028627145.1). Lineage (NCBI taxonomy): Eukaryota > Metazoa > Chordata > Mammalia > Chiroptera > Pteropodidae > Eidolon > Eidolon dupreanum. The sequence continues at coordinate 52,590,802 of CM053515.1, read as the reverse complement.
TCGGATAACCCTTATTGGCTACCACACTGGCACTGCGCAAAGCTCCAACCCCCCACTTAAGGTTTCTAAGGAAGATGGAGGAGTCAGCTCCTAAACACTCCTCTTTGGTTTGATAGAAAAAAAAAGAGGGGATAACCTTGTGGCTTCTTTTTGCCTTTAAAATATCTTCTACAATTCTTGGCTAAATTTAAAATGAGAATCATTAAAGAAAAGGCATGGTGAGAAGGGAGAGACAGGGGACAAAAATCCCTGGAGGGAAAACAAATCTAAATTTAGCAACTACCAGAAGATGGGTTCCTTCAGGCCCTTGGTCTTAAACTTCCTAAGCAGAAGGACATCAGCAAAGATTTAGGAGGTACTTGAAGCCCCGCCTTTGCGGTGGCCCTGGCCGTTACACTTTGGTTTCAGTTTTAAGCACATGGCTTTAAAGGGGACTTCCCCCACCAGCGCAGGAAGAGGCCACATCTGAAACAGCCTCAAAGTAAGGAATAAACTGAGCTGAAAACAGCTCAGCTGCCAAGCAATAAAGATGAGATGCTGGAGTGTCCACATAGCTGGCAGCAGCTGGAGCTAACCAAGTGCCCATCAAGATGGAGACTCTGGACCTTACATAAACCAAACCCTAAAGTTTGTGAAAGCACAAAGTCTGTCGTTGGGGCTGAGAAAAGGAAATGAAAGCTAACTCATAGCTATTGGGAATACTAAAAATTTATGCCAAGTCAATGTGAAGAAAGAAGTGCCCCAAAATGGCCTTTCTGGTGGAGGATAAAGGAAGGGGTCATTGAGATAAAATCAGCCAGGCACATCTCCCAGAGATGCAAATTCCATTCCCCTCCCAGCCCCCAGCTAAGGAGAGTGAGGAGAGGGGTGCTTTTTAAAAAATAGATAATACCTTAAAAATTCAAACAGTAAAAAGTACACGGTGAACTTTCTTATCATCCCTCAGACACCCAGTTCCTCTTCCTAAAAAACTTATACATTTCTTTTTTACCTTCCAAATTTATATATGTATAGTTTATATACGCAAGCAATATTTTTTCCTTTTTTTCTAAAAAAAGGCAGCATATTATAACATAGCTCAGACACTTGCTTTTTCACGTCTCGGTATGTCTTGGAGAATATTCCAGATTAACACAATTTTCACTCACTTATCATGTGGGTAGGTTCTGTGACTTTAAGTGAAATGACATATAACAAAACCAGTTTAACCCCAGGTTCATGATGTAAACAGGCACCCATAAACAAGAGTTAGGTTACTATAGCGCCTGGCATCTGTTACAAGGAAATGACATGGAAGGAAACAGCGCTGTTTATAGTTGCGTAGTCCACCTTCATGTGGCTGCACCAGCTTTTCGATTAACGTTGACCATTAAGGCTATTTCCAATCTTTGTTATTACCAACAGCCCTGCAGTGTAAAACCCTGAACGTAAGTCATTTCTTACACGTGCAAATAAAGGTACACTCTTGGAAAAGAAAATGCTGAAAAATTTTGCTAATTATTGGCAAATCGTCCTCCACAAAATTCGTGCCAACTTTACTCTCCCATTTGCAATACAGGGCAGTGCTCCAGGCATGAATTCAGATTATTTCAACCCCACCTAGCTGAGAAAGCAACTACACACTACAGACAGCTCAGGTGAGTCAGCCCCAGGAAGAAAGAGTTGCTCCTTCTTTAAAGCTCTTCCTTTATACTTTTATTATTTGCAGTCATCAAATTCAGGATGATCATTTGTTCAGTCAGTCTCACCACTCTGGCCTGTGAACACTTCAAGAGCTAAGACTGAGCTTTATTCACCTTCGTGCCTCCAGGGTATGGCCCAGACTAGGTTATCAGTAAATGTGTATTAGATGAGTGAACAAATTAATAAATTGGGCTCTTAGGTTCCACCTAAGAAAAAGAGTTAGAAACTGTAGCGTAAGGACTAATGCTGTAATAATCAAGAGATTTCTCGACTCTGCAACTTTCCCTTATGTGAGGCTTTTGTATTCTTGCCTGTTTTTCCCTAGAGAGAATAGCAATTAAATATCGAAAACAAAAAAGGCCTGTACCTTGCAGACATCAAGAGTTTCTCGACTCAGGCAGCAGGCATCTTCACCCCTTGGGCCCACACTGACCACAGAACCAGGAAGCAGATTCTGTCCAGACTTCAAGTCATGGCTCAGTAGTCCCATATTTTGATGCAACACGAAAGTATTTCCTGAGAGCTGCAAAGTGCCAGGCTCTGGGCCAGTGCTATCTGAGCTCCACTCTGGCAGGATTTCGAAGCTTTGCCCCACAACCCATAGTGAATATTTGTTGCTTCCCCTGCCCACTAAAACACATTCTTATTCAGCACGAGACCCTGCTGCCGGCCCCTGACTTCAGAGGTGGATTCAGGAGCCAGCAAACAATTGTAATTGGCCTTATGAGAGTGACTCCCAGCGCTGTTATAGTCTCTTCTACACAAGAGGCATGCCCTTTCTGGCTGGACCGGAGCTGGAAAGGAATGGGCTGGAGCTACTACAGCCATTTTTTTTGCTACTGCACAGGATGAACTTGCTGAGAATGGAGCTTAGAGATAGAATGTGAGACTAAATCATCAGGAAGTGAAATCAAGGTCCTGACATTTAAGTCCAGCCATAGCTAAAGTGAGATCTACCCCCTGGAATTTTTGGTTATGTGAGCCAATAAATTCCCTTTTTGCTTAAACCTATGCATTCCAGGCTTTCAGTTATATGCAAGAAAGAGGCCTGATGTGTGGCCCCTCTGACTATAGAGAATGGATCACATGAGAAATTTATTTCACAAAGCTGCCAAAGACCTGAGTTATTGGTCTGGGTACAGGTAAAAGGCCCCTGAAGATTAGGAGAAAAGATTCCTAGACTACCTGGGTAAAACAAAGACACTAAGGAAAGTCAGTAAGAAGTATTCTACACCTCACTAAGATACAAGAGATGTGTAAGACATAGAAGACAATGAGAAATGGGTGAGTCAAAAGCCAAGTTCAGTATCTGGGGGTTGTCAGCTCAGTCCAGGAGTTGGGATGGGGTGCCAGGTCAACTATTACCATGAAAGATAATAAATAATTGTTGTTGTTGTTTTGTGTTACTATACAATAAATAACTGAAATGATCATTCCCATATCTACTTTTCTCCTCTTTTCTCTTGCCTCAGCTAATGTCATTATTATCTCCTGTGATAAATATATACTGTATTTAGTATTTGTCCCTGGTTCCTGTCACATAGCTCCTAAAACCCTTGGAATTGCCAGAGTGATAAAAGTGTCTTTTCCATACTAATGAGATGATTGGTGGATGGGCGCCCCTAGATGGCTTCAGGATAGGTGCTGGTCACCTGAAAGATCAAGGTATTATTAGGGGGTTGGAAATTTCAGTTCACCCCTCAGTCGCTGGGAAAGGAAAAAGAATCAGAGATTGAGTTAATCACCAACAATGAAACCTCCATAAAAACCCTTAAACAATGGAGTTCAAAGAGCTTCCAGGTTGATAAACACATTGAGGTGCTAGAAGGGTGGCGCACCCAGAAAAGGCATGGAAGCTCCATGCCACCCCCACCCCCAATACCCTGCCTCATGCATTTACTCATTCGGTCACAAATATTTACTAATTACCTTCTCATGCCAGGTTTTGTGCTAGGCATTAGAGACCCAAAGACTAATGAGACCTTGCCCCTGTCCTAGGAAAATCACAGTCTAGTCATAATTCAGAAACCAAAGTGCAATCATAGAGCAATGGGATTCATGCAGAGACAGAGAAATGCACAGAGCCTCATAGAGGCCAGAGTAGGGGTCCCTGACTCAGCTGGGAGTAGTGGGGAGTAGGGTGAGGGTGTCAGTGAACTTTTCTTCATGGAGGTGATGTCTGAGTTTTAAAAGTTTAAAGACTGAAGGAGAATTGGCCATATAAAGAGGAGAAGAGAAGATACAGCAGAGTGGGCAGGTTCAAGAGTGGCTCAGAGGTGAGGGCAGTTTGGTCTAAATCCACTGGGTGGCTGAATGCAGGCTCATGTCACTTCTCACCTGGACAAGGATCATTAACTTCCCTTGCCATTCATTCTTGTCCAATACCACCAGAAAATCTCTCTAAAGCCCAAATTTGACTTCCTGTCTCCTCTACTTGCACCCTCCACTAGTTTCCCTTCCTGTTCATAAATGTTTCAGGGTGCCTTTGACAGTATTTCCTGTCTTTGGACCTTCTGCTCTTCTGTCTGCCTGGAATTTCCTGCCTGCCTTGGTTGATGTAGCGAACTCCTATTCATACTTCAGAGTGACTCAGTTGTGACTCAGATGTGACTTATTGCATAAAGAGCCCCTCCCACTTGCACACACCTCTGTGGTGCCTATATTCCTGGGCCGTGAACTTCACCTATTTACGATTCTCCCTCCTGCTCCAGCTATGAGGATGCCACCTCCTCCACCCACCAGCACCACGGCTGGCCTGCAGTGGACCTCAGCAAATGAGGAAACAAGGGCTCCTAGCTAGGTAAAGATGCAGCTAATGACCCAGTAAGTAGAAGTGGCTGTAATATTCATGAGACCCTTCAGACCTAGAAGGAGCTATATGTGAGGGGGTTGCTGACTAGAAGACTGATACCTCTGCCCCCAGCTCTGCCTCAGATCCTGGCTCCAAGACAGCCTCATACTTCTCAAACAAGGCTCTGACCTGGCTTCTCAACCCATCCTGCCTCCCCTTTGTTCATGGATCTATCCATCTAGACTTCCCTTTATAACCATGAGATGGATGCAGTAGCTTAGAGGCACTGTGTAATGGTGACTATGTGATTATTATGATTGTGAAGTTCCTATATTTTATGCAGAATACTAGCTTATGTACATTATTATTAAGACTAATAAAACTCTTTTGGATTAAAAAAATCCCATATGAATTTTATTTAATTACAAAAGCAAGGCTCTCTCAGGGTACATTTAAACAATAAGTTAAGGAAAAGTACCCAATTGTTCCCACCTCCTACTTCCCCAATTCAAATCACTTGGTGTGATTACTGTTAACAGTTGGGTGTGTGTCATTTAAGGCTCTTTTTCATGCCTATACAAATGGGTTTGTAATTTTGACCTCTCCCCCCACAAAAAATATCTATGTGTTTGTTTGTTTAAACAGCTTGATGGACATCTTTGTCAGTACACATAATTCTATTTGATTCTTTTTAATAGCCAAATAGTTAAGAGTTCATTATATCACAGGTTAGCAGACTATGGCCTGCAGCCCAAAGATAGCCCAGCACCTAAAGAAAGTTTTTCTGAAACACAGCCAACACATATTATTCCTATAGCTGCATGTGCATTACAACACCTGGGTACAACAACCTGGATTGAACAGTTGTATCAGAAAATCTGTGGCCCACAAAGCCTAAAATGTTACTATCTGGCCCTTTACAGAAAAAGTGTGGCAACCGCTGCAGTATATAGCTGTACCATGCTTTATATAATCAGCCTCTATTAATAACATTTAATTTGTTTTCATTTATTCATCACTACAAACAATCCCACAATTAACACTTTTTTTTTTTCATTTACTCCAGTCGATGGTCACCGCAGAGAGGAACAAACTTGCCTCTGCCCTCAAGGTTCTTCTGGCAGTCTATTAATCAATAGGCATGAGACAGATTAGCAAGAGAAAATAACCAAATTTAGTACATGAGAGAATCAGAGACCCCACATGCAGGAGAAGTTCAGAGATAGAAAGGGAATATGAGTACATAAGACATCCTGAGCTAGGGATGAGGTAAGGTGCCTTAGGGTCATTGCAGGATGATAAGAACAAATACTTAGTGAATAGAAATTTGTCCTGTCCTATAGATAAATCAAAAGAGGTTTAGGCAAGGCCCCTAATTCAAATTCATCTAGGTAGTTAAGGGAAGGGCAGAAGTTTCTCTTGAGCCAAGGGCTAAAGTTGCCTTTGGCTCAAAACAATCTGCATACCAACAGAGGCACATCTTGGGGTGACTCGTTCTGAACCCTCATACCACCATGGGTGACGGGTGTCAGTGAGTGAGAACATGACTGAATGTCAATTCAGTGTGTCTACATGGAAAGATTTCCTTTCAAAAGGATCTTCCAGGTAACAGACTAAATGGCTCAGCAGTGGACTCTGGAATTATGAACAATTGCCAAAGTCATTTCAGCAAAGGGCTATATGAAAAGATCTTGTTTTCATGATAAAGAACCAAAATACCAACTAAAGGGCATCAGAGCACACTCGAGGGCCCAAATGAGGTGAAAATTCAGAGATGTAAAACAATAAAAAAATAGATATTAGCAATCGACGGCCTACTCTCAATGATGGTAAGATATAAAAGAGCTCAAAAAAGAAGGAAGACAAAAACATTAACAATTTCCAATCGTATGCCAGGCATGTGAGCCAGATAATGTATACACAGGCACGGTATTCCAAACGTCAATTAACCACTACAGCATGGGCGTCGGCCAATCAGAACAGATGAAGAACTTAAATAACTAGTATCACTAACCCCCTGTGAGCCACTGAATATCACGGTGCCCATATTTAAATAATCAATTTAATCCGCACAGTAAATATGCCACCTGACAGCCAAGAAAAGCAACTTTGAGGAAAGACATCAACCTACACAGCATTCTTCTTCCTTCAAGGAAGCCTCAGGAAATTCTCTCCTCCACTCTAATCACTGATGATAACTGAAGAAGCAAAAATATCAGAACTCATGTAGTCTCAGGCTGTACTGGGGAATATGAATATATGTGTATAGTGTTAAAGTTATACATTGTTATAGCTATTTCTCCAAAGAAGACATACGAATGACCAATATGTGCATGAAAAGATGTTCAACCTCATTAGTAATTAGTGAAGTACAATTCAAAGCCACAATGAGGTACAGCTTCACACCTACTAGCATGACTAAAAAGACAAACAATAACAAGTGTTGGCAAAAATGTGTCCACACGAAAACTTGTACACAAATGTGTATAGCAGTATTATTCACAATAGGCAAAAAGTGGAAATAATACTAGTCATCAACTGATGAATGGTTAAACAAAATATGACATATCTAAACAATAGAATGTTATTCAGCCATAAAAAGGAATGAAGTACTGATACATTCACAACATGGGTAAGCCTCGAAAACATTATACTAAGTGAAAAAGCAGACCCCAGAGACCACATGCACATTGTATGATTCCATTATATGAAATCTCCAGAATAGGCAAATTCATAGAATGAAAGTAGATTAGTGGTGGCCAGGGACTATGAGGATGGGAAATAAGGAATGCCTCTTAATGGATACAGGGTGATGAAATGTTCTAGAATTAGATAGTGGAGATGGTTGCACAACTCTGAATATACTAAAAACCACTAGATTCACCCTTTAGAAGGGTGAATTTCATGGCATATGAATAAAATTCTTTTAACAGTTACACATCGTTATACAAATAAGCCATATTTATTGGTAATTTAAAGTTTTATCCCAAAGATCTTGTACTAGAAATAACATTTGCTTCATTTTGGCATCCCACCTAAACCCCATTCCAGCTAATCCTGCTAGTTCCTTTTGAAACCAAGTCCTCTGCTCAGTCCTGCTGCTAATGAGCCTGCTTCAGACTGTGGTTCTCCGCTAGGCCCTGCAGGCCCCACACCACACTTCAGAGCCAGACCACTGGCTTTCTTTCTGCATACAGTGCCCTATCTGATCAGCCAGGCTACCACCCTGGTAGGAACAGGATAACCTTGTATCTTTTTATTACAAAGCCCATGTCCACTGGAGTCCAATTCCCCGACTAAGAGATGCCTCTTGCCAGAGTCTATTTACAATGAAAGAAGGCCAGTGGGTCCTGGACATTCTTCAAGTAACCCGCTCCTCATACTTCCGTAGGTCTTTAGGGGGAGGACAATTAACAGCCCTCAGTCTTTGTTCGGGTGGAGGGTCATCTGTAGTGAGGAGGAGAGATGACTTCACAGGGGCACAGGATCGGATGATAGGAACCACTGGGTCACAAACTGAGAGTGAAGCCACAGGAATAGATCAAGAGGGAAGTCCATAGCTTCAGTCCTTCTCTCGCCTCTGAGTCACAAGGGGGTGGGAAGGGGAGTGTGGGGGGGGGGGACAGCAGCAGCAGTAGGAGGAGCCATAGCCTGAAGGTTGCAGTGACCCGGGGAGCCCATGGCATACAGTCAGGGAGGCAGCAAGAAGAAAGTCTGCTACTACTATGGTAGTGATATTGGAAATTATTATTATGAACAGGGTCATCCTTTGAAACCTCATAGAATCCGCATGACCCATAACTTGCTGCTAAATATATGGCTTATATAGAAAAATGGAAATATACAGGCCCCATAAGGCCACTGCTGAAGAAATGACAAAATATCACAGTGATGAGTACATCAAATTTCTGTATTCAACAAGACCAGATAACATGTCTGAGTATAGTAAGCAGATGCAGAGATTTAATGTTGGAGAAGACTGTCCAGTATTTGATGGACTCTTTGAGTTTTGTCAGCTTTCAACTGGTGGCTTGGTTGCTGGGGCTGTCAAGTTAAACAGATAACAAACTGATAACTGGGCTGGAGGATTACATCATGTTAAGAAATTAGAAGCATCAGGATTCTGTTATGTTAATGATATTGTGCTTGCCATCCTTGAATTACTAAAGTATTATCAGAGAGTTTTATATTGATATCGATAACCATCATGGTGACGGTGTCGAAGAAGCTTTTTATACAATAGATTGTGTAATGACTGTATCATTACATACATACAGTGAATACTTTCCTGGAATAGGAGACTCGAGGAATATTGGTGCAAGAAAAGGCAAATACTACGCTGTCCATTTTCCAATGAAAGGTGGTATAGAAGATGAGTCATATGGGCAGATATTTAAGCCTATTATCTCAAAAGTGATGGAGATGTATCAACCTTGTGCTATTGTGTTAGTGTGGTGTAGACTCTCTATCTGGTGCTGGACTAGGTTGCTTCAGTCTGATGGTCAAAGGTCATGCTAAATATGTAGAAGTTGTAAAAACTTTCAATTTACCATTTCTGGTGCTTGGGGGAGGTGGAGACAAAATCCATAACGTTGCTCGATGTTAGATATATGAGACGGCAGTTGCCCTTGACTGTGAGATTCCCAATGAATTGTCATATAATGATTACTTTGAGTATTTTAGACCAAACTTCAAACTGAATATTAGTCCTTCAAACATGACAAACCAGAACACTCCGGAATATATGGAAAAGATAAAACAGCGTTTATTTGAAAATTTACTCATGTTACCTTATGCACTTGGTGTTCAAATACAAGCTATTCCAGAAGATGCTATTCATGAAGATAGTGGAGATGAAGATGGAGAAGATCCAGACAAGAGAATTTCTATTCAAGCATCAGACAAATGGGTAGCTTGTGATGAAGAATTCTCAGATTCAGAGGATGAAAGAGAAGGAGATTGTAGAAATGTGGCTGATCATAAGAAAGGAGCAAAGAAGAGTAAAATCGAAGAAGATAAGAAGGAAACAGAGGCCAAAAAAGCAGATGTTAAGGAGGAAAATAAATCCAATGATAATAGTGGAGAAAAAAGATACCAAAGGAGCCAGATCAGAAGAGCTCAGCAACCCTTGAATTTGAAAGTCTCACCAATTTCAGAACACACACAAAAAAATGATAAAATGTTGGAAAGAAAAAAATTTTTTTCAAAGACTTCTGGCTTTGTTTTATACTACTTTGGCATGGACTGTATTTATTTTCAAAATGGATTTTTTGTTTTTGTTTCTCTTGGCAAGTTCTATTGTGAGTGTTCTAATTGTGAAGCAAAATGTCTTTTCTCTACCATGCTTTATATGATAGTATTTAAAATTGATGTGAGTTATTATATCAAAAAACTGATCTATTAAAGAAATTATTGGCCTTTCTGAGCTGATTTTTTCTATCTTTTGTAATTATCTTTATTTAAAAATTGTACTTGAATTAAAAAAAAAAAAAAGAGGGAAGTCCTAGCCCATGAAAGGTCAAGGTGAGTGAGTCCTATCTGCCAGATACGTGAAGCACAGTTTGAGCCAATGTAACAGGGATAAGGGGGTATCCAACAACCTTTAAAATATGGTTTATTGTTTTTAATTACAATGTATGCCTTCCTCTTCGGGGGCCACACCTTGCCTACTTTAATTATACTGTGATAGCAACAACAGTAACACTAAGTAACACTTATATAGGCTGACTCTGGGCCAGACTACACTGCTTTACATAAGTGAATAAGCTTTATTGGATGGGAGGAGCCACTATTTATACTTCCCGACCAGTGGTCCCTGAGTTCTCACCATTAGAGTTCTGAAGAGGTGGCCTCAGCATTGGGATGGTGGGCAGCAGCGGTACAGAGAGCACAGGGCACTATGTTTTAAAGAAGCAAAAAACTCAGAACCCTGGCAGATGATAGCCTGGGACAGTGCCCAGCAACAGAGAAACAAGGCAAAGCTCAAAATCAGGAACCAGGTTGCAGACTGGGATTAGAAAAGAAATCAGAGTGGGAGGAGGGTTCCCAAGGGGACAATCTTCAGCATCCTGTGGAGGGGCTGGTTGCTACAACACCTAATTCCCCAAAACATGGTCAATTTAATCGCAGTCTTCAAGAGCTCTTAGGGCTGCTCATGAAGTAAGACTGGAGGGCAGGGCTGATACCACTATAGATTTCCAAGCCTGGTTCCCCCCATAGGTTTTGATAGGGCAGTGCCTAGGAGAATAAGGGAAGGCACCAATGATTTGAGTGGTGCTGAGTCAAAGATCCAACCCACAAAGAAGAGAGCAGGACAAAACAGCAGAACCCAAAACAAAAGGCCAAGCTTGGGGATGGGGACCATGGAGAGGGCAAGCAATAATTTCTGAAACGAGATGTAGGCTCAGTGGGTGTAACTAGGCCATAGTCTCCTGGGGCCAGCATATAAAGCAAAGGTGGGAAAAGCAGCAACAGTGCAGAGATTGGCACAGTGCTCCCTGGAATTAAGATAGGCCAATGGGCTGCGTAAGAGGATCCTAAAGGAGACAACAGGATGGCCTCATAAACCAAAATTAATTTTGGACTATAATAAAGAACAAAAAGCATTTATTTGAGCAAAAAAAGGCTATATATAGCCCAGGAAACTCAGATTCAGGAAGCAATCTAAATTGTGTTCCTGCAGAGACGAAGGGGAAGCCACTTTTATAACCAAAGTTCCCACTCAAGTTCCTAATTAGGTGTGTTTTATGTAAATGAGGTATCCAAATAGCTCAGTTCTGATTGGTCGGTATAGATGCAAACAAGCATTTGCACAGTTCAGATTGGATGGGACAGATCTCGGTCCATTGGTAGAAGGATGAAATTATGGTTTCCCTGCAGTTTTTGACTCAGACTTGTAAACAAGTGGGCAGAGTGAGAGAAATCAAGACTCAGTCTAAGAATCTTCCCGCAACAGGAACAGAGTACCTAAGGGTCCCCCACTAGGCTCTCATTAGTCGTAAAATCTGGGCCCTCAGTTGACCACAGGAATTCCATCTAGCAGATAAATTCGTTCTCAGGGTTCATATTAAATGAATCTTCTCTCAGGGTCTACAGCATCCAGGCAAAAGCTAAGGGCAAGCCTCACAGACTCTTTCCAAAAGTCGATCTTAAGGGACTGGGCAGAAACTAAGTATCAGGAGGCATGACAAGGTCTAGATATCTCTAGGATGAGATGCACATGATAAAGCAAGTGATTCAGAATGGAGACAGACAGTCCTGGAGAAACTCACCAAACCACTTGGAGCACCGTCAAGCGTCGCTTTTGTGCCCCACTGGGAGGGCATTGTTCTGGTTCAGACAGAGACTGGGTCCTCCTTCCTCATTCGACTGAACCCCACTGCTGAGGCTGCTCCCACACTCCCTGCCTCAGGAAGGACTGGTCAAAAACTTGTTAGAGAAAGCAGGAGTGGGCCTAGCAATAAGTCAGAGTTTCTTTTTTAATTAATTTTTATTTTTCAATTATAGTTGATATTCAATATTATTTTATATTAGTTCAAGGTGTAAGAATTAGTGTTTTTTGAGCACTTATTGTGGACAAAAGCAGTTCTAAGCATGACTCTGAGGGGGATCAAAGTTTTGCCACTCCAAAATATGTCTTTTGGGATATTGTTTTTTATTTAGTTACTAAGAAACAAAAAGACTCAGAAAGAATCTTTGACCCTCCCCCTTACCTGCCTAAAAGAACTTAGATAGAAAAACCTGCTTAAAGGAAGGGAGCATCACCTTAGCCTCATAATATAAACTAAATATGGCAGATAAAGAGAAAAGTAGGAGAGCCGATTTGTTAGACTTCCCTCTGTGTCCCTTTGTTTCTGGGTGGGCCAGCAAGAATTTGTTTACCACAAATTTGCTCATTCTCATCTACTTGTGAAATTGCCAGCTTTTCCTTTGAAATCTCAGACCTTTGCCCCTCTTTTCCTTTATACAAAATGACATATAAACTTTAACTGCCTAATGTGGCTTCAAGTCTCATATTCTGTGGCACCCCTACACATATATCTGTAATAAATTTTGGACATTTTCCCCTGTTAATCTATCTCACATTAATTTATTAGCCCAGCCAGAGTTGTGTGCCCCCACAACTCTGTAATTACAGTTCATCTCCTCAGACTTTCTATTCTTTCTTCCTTAAAGGAAGTTCTTTTTTCATAACTATTTATCAGCTACAACCTCTGTAACAGAGTGAAATACTCAGTCTCTCTGACTCCTTGCTCAAGCCTGCATTGCTTCCCTGACTTCCAGGCTAATGGCTTCTGCTTTGTCTTGTACATAGACATGCTAATCATTAGGAGAATTTTGCTGGTGGTTTGTTTTACAAAACAGTCCCGCCCATTCCCCCTTCTCCCTAAAAGAAGTCTGAACTCTGAACTTTCTTAAGATGGATTTGAGGAACTACTGGATGGAGTTCCTATTTCATTTGGCTCCTTCTCAATCAATAAACCTTTTTTTTTTTTTTTTTACCAAATTCTGACGTTTTCTTTTGGCATTTTGAAGTATTGGATACACAAACTTTGGGCTAGTAACACCTCTACACAAAAGCATTTGTTTTTGGCAAAATTATAAGTTATCTATTAATAAGGTAATTTAATCACTGTGAGCATATTACAAAGAAAAAGGTAGGCTGTCTTTGTTTTTCCTATTCTTGGGTTGAAGGAAAACATAGATGCTTGTTGAGCAAGCACTCCAGGAGTAGGGCACTTGTATATGTGTTGTTCTTTGTTATTTGTAGTTAGTTATAAGTCACTGAGATTTTGAGGTTGTTTTTTATTGCAGCATAAGAGGATCAGAACAGGCTTCACAGAGAGGCTTGGGGAGGTGAAGCCAATTGCAGTAGCAGAGAACAGAGAAAGGGACATTCTAGAGAGGGGCCGTGGTGCAGAGTAACAGCTGCACAAGCCACTGATCCACTCTGGTCTGATGTGGCCAGAGTGCAGGAAACAAAGGAGTGTGGGAAGAGACAAAGCTACAGAAGAAGATTGGGGCCAGTGACAAACCATTAAAATACACTAGAGTTGCAGAAAATGAGCCAACAAAGGTTTTTTTTGAGCAAAACCAACTAGCTGCAGGGTAGAGAGAGAACAGAATGGGAGGAAGGCCAGAGGCTAGGAGGCCAGTCAGAAGGCAACTGAGTAAAGTGATGAAAGCCTACATCAGAGGTTGGCAAACTTTCTCTGTAAAGGGATAGATGGTAAATATTTTAGGCTTTGTTTACTATACAGTCTCTATCACAACTACTCAACTCAGCCACTGCAGCACAAAAGCAGCCATGTATAACAAGTACGCATGACTGTATTCCAATAAAACTTTATTTACAAAAAAAGGTAATGGGAGCCAGACTTGGCCCATGGGCTGAAGTTTGCCTAACCCTGAATAAAAGTAATAATATGAATGCTACTACTTATTGAGACCTACCACATACCAAGCATTTTACAAATAGTATTACTGATTCTTACAACCTTATAGGTGAGGTATTATGGGTTGCATTTTACAAATAAGGAAACTGAGGTTGAGATGTTGGGTAATTTGCTCAGGATCGTACGGCTGGTGTATGGCAATGGTGAAGACTGGGTCTGATTCTAGAGCTCATGCTCTTTTGTTATTCCAATGCTACCTCCTGAAGGCAGTCAAGAAGGAAAGGAGAGGGGGGATATACAGGGCTGTCAGTCTGTGCCAGAGATAATTCACTCACTCATCAGTCCATTTGTCCATCCAATCATCCATCCATCCATCCTTCCATCCAACAAATATTTTGTTTATGCCATGTGTGAAGTACTGGGGATTCACAGATGAATGAAACGTGATTTCTGTAGTTGAGCAGCTCAAAGTCTAGCGTTTAAACCTACTGTTGGATGTGGAGGATGAAGAAAAGGATGTATGGTTTATTAATAAGATCAAGGAAGTAAAACACTGAAGTTGTTCTCACTCCTGCCTCCTTTCCTCTAAGCATCCAGAGAGGGCCCTCTGATCCTTTGGATCACAGATGCCTGATATTTTTACCCTCTAGCATTGAACGCATAGGTGGATTTACTGTGAAACTACTGAAGCTTAAGCTTCAGGGTCCCTTGCTTCCTGAAACAGGGCCTTCTGTCTGAGTCCCTGTGTCTAATTTTGTATTCATTTCTCTAGAGTTGCCCCTCAGAGATATGTAAGCCTTAGGCCCCCAAACCTAGATCCACCCTTGAGTGAATATTTTTCAGAGCCAGGTCTGTTAAACTCTATTTTGGGGAATTACCAGGGGCTAAGTTTTGACTCTTAGGGAAACTAAGAATGTGGGGGCTGCTATCCAAGTCACGACGTGGCCAATCCAAAGTCTTCCCATTATGTCCACTCTTTTCTACTTACCATGAACTACCTCTATTCTCTTTTCCTTTAAAATTAACCTTGGGCCCTATGATTTCTGCAGACTCAAGCTCTTTGGAATTCAACACATCCAAGAATTCAACGTTCCAAGAATCCTCTCAATAGCCTCTCAGTGGGCCATTAGGGCAGGAAAGGACACACCAACCCTAATGAAGCTAGAGATAAGACTGAAGCAATACAGTAACTGAGCAGTGAAGGCAGGCTGTTCATGGTTGGCGGGACTTCCCAGTGTGCAGAAATCTGTGGAGCTCATTACCAGGCCTAGCTTTGTATTCATTTGTCCAGTCCAAATCAAACTCCACAGAATTGACTGTGTTAAAGACAACCAGCCTAAAATGAAGTTACTTATATAAGCCCCACATCACCAAACTGGAACTAACAGCTTCAGCTCTCCCAGTAATGGAATCTTTTTTTTATTTTTTTATTTTAAGAAATGGAATCTTAAACCCTTCAATCAAAAATCACCTAATCAGCTCTAGTTAGGTCACCTGCCTGATAGACCCCTGTCATCCCTCAAAGGAAAGTGACCTTGTAATAACCAATCTGCTTTTTTGTCTAGTGTAACTTTTTTGTTCCCTCTTCTTTTTGCCTATAAGTCTTTCATTTCACACAGCTCCTGAGGGCTCCTTCCTATCTGCTAAATTGGAGGCTGCCTGATTCATGATCGTTGAATAAAGCCAATAAGATCTTTAAAATAGTCTATATCCATGCTACCCTGAACAAGCCTGATCCCATTTGATCCTGGAAGCTAAGCAGGGTCAGACCTGGTTAGTACTTGGATGGGAGACCACCTAGGAAGACCAGGTTCTAGAGGTGAAAAAAAAATAAAAAAAATATATATATAAGGGATTGTAAGCTAACAAGGCCCTTGCAATCTGTGAGGTCAACCAAGGGTTGCCTGACTTAAATAAATAAATAATCAATCTTTAAAATTTACTGTTAAATTTTAACAACTGTTTTGCACTCGCTCAAGTCATAAGTGACTCAAAACTAGAAAATTATCTAGTGTAAGAATGGGAGACCTAACTGGCAAAATAATTGGCTCTGGTCAAAATCCTGTGCTCAAAATCCTGTGCTCTGCCAGGCAAATTCGCAAATTATATCAAATTATAGGCTGGGAATTGGATGAATCCTAAGAACAATACTGTGACTCTTTAAGTCAAGTACTGTGCCTGTGGTGCCCAATGTCACACCTCCAGCAGCTAGTACAGCTCCTGACCCATGGGAGGTACTTAATAAAGACATTGATTAAAGAGATATGTGGTTCTTAGGAGATATACCCATTTCTCCTAAGATGAATTGTCAGTCTTTTGGACTAGTTCTCTCTAAATTAACAGTGCTAGCCAAAAATATCAGACCATCTTTATCCTTGGATAATATGGGAGATACACTATACTTTCTCCATGCAAGTCACACAAAAGCCTTCGGTTATGACTTTACCTCCGATTACCCACTTTATTGTTACATTCCAGGGCTCTTTTCCGGAGTATATTTTAACTCCTTGCTGGGTTTTGGAGAAACAGGCAACACACTTAGAACTGATGCGGGCTGGCAGGGGCCTGCTCATCCATTTTGTGTTGATTCTACTTATTTCCCTTTTTGAGAGGCCTCATTTTCCGACTTTCCTTAGAGCAACAGACCCTCCATAAATTTTGTTCTTTCCAGAATCTTTCTATGTGGATTTGTGAGGTTTTTAAATTGGTGTAAGATTTTTAGGCATAGTTTAAGCAGGAAATGCTTCACAAAGAATTCAGCAGCTTATGGAAATAAAACATGATGTGATAGGAAAAATTGTAGATTTGGGGATCAGAACACCTGGGTTCCAGTTTCAAATACATTCATTTCACAGCTAAGCACCCAAAGCTCCCTGTGATAGCCAAGTGCAAGACATACTAAAAGTACATAAATGGAGAAACACTCCATCCCAAGGGCAGCAAGGTAGGTGAAGAGATAGTTTAATTGCAATGAAGGAGAACAGTAAAATGAATTGGGAGCACTAAGTGGAGTGGTTTTCCAACTTTATTGCACCATCAGGATCCCCATGGGTGTTCTTTCAAATGCAGATCCTTTGGCCCTACCTCTCAGAAATTGATCCAGTAAATCTGAATGTTCAAGGGCTCTGAAGGCTTAACAAGTGCTCTCCCCTCCCCCAAACTCCAACAAGGTAATTCTACTAGAAGTGGCCCCAGCACTCTAGAAGGGAGGGGACAGGAAATGGTTCACAAAGGCAGGGGTCCACAGCTGATTTTTAAAGCTGGAAGGAGTAGAAACTTACCAGGCATAGAGGCACAAAATAGCATGACTCTACCTTCCACTTTGAGAAAATAAAGGATATGAGGCAAGACTGCCACAGCTTCCTGTTCTATCTCTATCGAAGACTATCAGCAGAGAATGAGGTGTCTTGCCTCCTGGTGAAAATGAACCACATCTGGGCTCCTCCTCACTCCTCCACCCTTCCCCCTGCCCCACTTGTACACAGACAGGGACACGCACGCATGCACACACAATGTTCCCCTAAGCCTCTTACACACTAGAATCTCTCCCATTCCAAAAACAATCAGAAATGCTCTCTTCACTCTTGGCTCTCCTTCACTTACCACCTTTTACTTCCCATTTATGTCAATGCCAAGGCTCTCAACATAAAACAAAGGAAGAACTAAACAAAAGGGCTATGAAAATAGTACATGTTCATTATAGAAAATTTCAAAACTAAGGGGGGGAAAGTCCTTTACATCCGCACTATAAGCTCTCAAGGCACTTTTAACATTTATCACAATAACAATTTTTTTCATCAGAATGTAAAAAATTCGTTCTTATGTCCTCGTTCTTGTGTCCTCTATGGATAAATATGTACAAATTGAACAAATAACATAAACTGTCCATATTGAACCCTAAAGAATCTGATATCCATCCAGTCTTTACATACTTGTGTTATTAAAAAATAAAAATGGTATCAGGCTATATTTACATCATTTAGAAAAAGATCAGTGTGTTTGAAACTTTTTTTTTTTTTTTTTACTGAAAATGTACCACAAATATATTTCTAGCTGCTTTAGGTTTGGATAAGCCATAATTTTCTAAGCTTGTCTTCAATTTTAAAAAGAACACTGTGATAAACATCCATGTATCTAAATCTTTGCATATATCAATCATGATTTCAATAAACTGAATGAGTTGAAATGGCATTGTGGTGTCAAAGAATGGGAAAGACTATGGCTCTTGAAATCTTGTCCTAGAATGGTTGTAACAATTTGTGTGAATAAATATTAAGAAAATAAAAAGATTTTTAAAAAGTGGGTGGAGTGGTCAGGAAAGTCCGAGATGACTTTAAGTTAAGCCTGTTATTTGAAGAATCAGGTGCAGGCATTTCAGAGAAGCAAATGCAAAGGCCTTGAAGCAGGAAAGGAGACCACGCTGCAGGCAGGGCAACCCATCTAAGATCACATAGTGGGTGGCAGGAGACTAGCTGGAAAAGTAGAGGTAGACCCTACAAGGACTTTAGAGTTTGGTAGGAATTTGAGTTATAGTCTGTAAGAGATGAGTATTAACAGTGGGCCTCTTTGAAGGGCTTTAAGCAGTAGAATAATATGATCCAATTTATGATTCTGAATAACTCTTGAAAGGAAACACATCAAAATATAAGGATATTTGTCTCTGGGTGGTAAGGGTATGAGCAATATTTTTTTATGTTTTTCTGTATTGTCCAAAATTTCTCCAATGAACATGTATCACTTTTATGGTTTTAAAAATTTAGTCAAAAAGGAAAAAAAAGCAGATTGGTGAAGAGCCAAGATCGCTCTGAGTCTTGAGGAAAGATGGTAGCAGCCTAGAATGGTTTGGTGGCCTTGGAAATGGAAGGGGGTGAACCTGACAAATGGTCAATGGGTAAAAATCCATTGGTGACTGGCCATGGGAGAAAAGTGGGAGGGAATTCTAAGATGAGAGTTGAGTTTCACCTTGGGTGACTAAGTTGATGGTGACTGCTCTCAACCCAATAGAGGATAAAGGAAGAACACAAACATGGGAGGAAAGATAAACATGGAGAATGAGTGGCCCACAGCATCAAAAGCCAAGCAATCAGATGAATCAAGTTATGAAGCTGGAGAAGAGTGAAAATTCTTTCAAGCTTGACTATAAAGAGAGACAATAGAGCAGTCACTAGATGAAATGTAGGGCTGAAGGAGTGTTTTTTCGGCCAAGTATGAACCAGCAGACACTGAGTGATTGGAAGTGCAGATGTTAAGGAGATGGCTGTGGAAGCATGATCCTAGATAGGATGAAGTGGGATCATAAGCAGAGAAGTGGGATCAAACTGGAAAAGGGACGTCACAGTTCTTTTGGGAGTGAGGCCAGAGGCATCAGGATATAGCAGTTACTTTGGAGTATCATAGTAGGAAAGGGAAGTTCTTGCTTTTTCAATTTTACTCTCTGTGCATTATAAGGGAATGAGAAAGCAGTTGCAACCCAGTGGTGAAGGTTTATAATCTGAGCATGGTAGAGGGTGCTGATCAAAGATAACGATTGCTCAATAGTACTGAGATACAACTGCAGTTGGACTTACTAGAATTTGTAGCAGCTGCCCCCGCCCCCGCCCCATCCCAAGCAATCTATGTTTCCATAATTTTTTTCCCATGTTCTGCACCTCAGAAAGATGTAGGTGGGGAGAAATTGAGTCAGGCAATTGATTCAGGATTGAGTTTGCAGAGCTGGTACACTGAGAGCTGAAGGTTACGAATGAGAAGTTTGAGTTAACTTTAGGGCACCAATTGGGTCAGGAAGAAAATGGGCTTAAAAGGGGAAACCAGGCCCAGTGGAAAGACCAAGAGATTGAGGTACTAATAAAGTAAAAGACTAGATTCAGGGGTAGAGTAAGAAAACTGGAAAATTGAGAAATTACCATAAATCTCTAAATCATGTATTAGAGCCCTGGTATGGTTAGGATAGAGGAATGGATGCTTTAAGGGCAGGTGCAAATGGTTAGATTTGAAATCAAGGCACTGCAAGCTCATGCTTGAAAATATCTAGGGTGGCATAATTTGAAATGAAAACTGTCAAGCAAGCTCAAGGCATAGTGACTGTGAGGTTAGTGGAGAGCATAGAGGGAAGAGGTAACCAGATAGCACATGAGTCTTTCTGACCCTTTCTGGGCCTCCAAGGAGGCAACAGAAAATTGTGGTTAAGAGCAGAGCCTCTGGAACACATAGGCAGGCTCAAATCCTGGCTCTACCAATGGCTACGTATGTAGCCAAGTCAATTATTTTCTGTGTCTTACTTACCTTTTGAGTAAAATAAAGATATAATAGCACCTACAACTAAAGTGCTTTTAACAGGCCTGCCTCATGTACCCGAGCACTACTTAAACATCAGCATCATTATCATTTCCCATTTGAACAATGAGAGGGCTATAGGTTTCTAATGCAGAGATTTTCAAACTTTTTGGTCTCAGAATAACTTTATGCTCTTAAAAATTATTGAAGACTCCAAAGAACTTTTTTATGTGTATTTTATCTATTGATTTTTATATTAGAAAACCTTTTTAAATTAGCTTATTTCTTAGTAACAAATATTTTTAAGAAACATTCTTCAAAACAAAAATTAAGAAGTGCGACACATTTTTGCAAATACCTTTAATTTTGGCTTAAATGAAGACAGCTGGATTCTCTTATTTGCTTCTACATTCAATCTACTGGAGAAATATGCTGTTTGATGTACACAAGAAAACCCTAGTACCTCACTGACTCTTAAAGAATCTTCAGGACCCTGGACCACCAAACTTTCAGAGGGGTTACTTTAAGCTTTCTTCCAGCTTTAAATCATTCACTCATTCATTCACCTATTCAACACTACTGGATCCCAGAGATAGAAACGAATCATGTGTCTTCCTATTTTGGAGAAAAAAACTAATTAAAAATTACAACACAGCATAAGTGAACACGAACGAGGAACTTACTGGTATGCCTAAGGCAAGTTTAACGAGTACAGAGGACTTGAATTTGGGCTGTATCTCCTGTGCTGCTTAGAGCATATGCAAAGGCCCAGAGGCAGGAATCAATATAGTACAAGAAAACACAGGGTATATTGGCAGAGGAAGGAAGTCATTATGCTGGAAAAGATTATTAGGCCTTACATGATAAGTTAACTTTTACTCTCTAGACCACAGGAGGTGGGGGTGACAAGAGCTTGCTTATCTTTTTTTAAGTCATGTTCACTGAAGTATAACTTACATAGAAGTATTTACCCTTTTAAGTGTGCAGTTCTCTATATCATGACAAAGTTATACAGTACACACTGATAGAACCAAGACATAAAATATTCTCATCACCTCAAAAAGTTCTCTTTGCAGTCAGTTCCCAACCCAAACTGCCTCAGTTGCAGGCAATTATTGATCTGGTTTCTGTCCCAATTGTTTTTTACTCTGAATTGTACACTCACAGGAAGCCGCAGAGAGGGCCCACGTGTACTTCTCACAGCTCCCTCCATTACTAATATCTTACGAAACTAAAGAATATCAAAGCCAGGAAATTGGCATTAGTACAATACATTTGGACTACAGACCTTATTCAAATTTCACCAGTTTTCATGAATTAGTTTTTTTTGTTTTGTGTTTTTTTGTTTGTTTGTTTTTTGAATTAGCTTGTTTTAAGGAACATAATCACACCATAGTATGGAAGATGGGTTGGTGAGGCAAGGACACAGAATTCAAGGAGGTACAGGCATAGAAAAGGACAGAAGGAAACATTCATGGAGAATAGAATTTGATGGACAACTTGGTATGAGTATTTAATCATTTTGGAAATGAAATCTCCCATGTAGTAGTATGGCAAGCAGGGTGTTATATATAAATTGAGGAAATTTTTTTTCTAGTCAAGAAATCCCAAATAGCCATAATGTTCCTGCTTACTTTTATTCAAACAGGAAAAAAATATTTAGTCACTCTCTTCATTTTCTTACTTTTGCCTGATTGGTAACAATGAAATAACTGTCAAAGGTCTGCTCGTCCCCTTGAGATTTAGACAGTTATCTGTTGGCTCTCCTTAACAGGATTAGTTAACAACTCCCCAAATTGAAACAAACTAAACCTCTATACTTTTATTCCTTCCTGGAGTTCTATATTTTTGTTGGCTCTCCTACCTCCAGCATTGTATCTGACTGTAGTAGCAATAATGTCTATAACTTAATGTATTTGCAGGCATCATCTACTCATCACTAGACTGTGGGGTGTTGTCTTCACTTTTATAGCCCAAGAAATCAAGGCTCCAATGTTTAGTGCCCAGGCCCACATACACCAATACCGTAAAATGCTTAGAAAGACGCTGGGCACAGGGAATGCATGCAGTAACATTAGCTAGCCTTGTTTGAAGCCTGGT
Source organism: Eidolon dupreanum (assembly GCA_028627145.1). Lineage (NCBI taxonomy): Eukaryota > Metazoa > Chordata > Mammalia > Chiroptera > Pteropodidae > Eidolon > Eidolon dupreanum. Next base: position 52,568,560 of record CM053515.1, on the reverse strand, counting down.
TCTCTATTCCACCAAACTCCAATTATGGCCAGGAAGGGCTTCTTCAACAGCTGTGCTGGACTAAATTTAGACCAAAAAGCTCCATAAACACAATAGAAATATTTCTGGTGACAAAATTCTTATTTAAATCCCAGTTTGTTTAAACTTTAATCTGGCTGCTGTCTTGTTTATCACTAGTTAAAACAAACACAGCCCTCGGGTAGATATGAGTAACCCTAATATCTATTTAAGACAAGCTTTTTAATATCTTTGAAATCAGGAAGTATCTTAAAACCAGATTTAATAAAATATGTAACAAACTATTTTTTACTGTGTCCTGGGCTACATATTTTATATACATTTCAGTGTTTAATCTTCCAAGTATCTACTTGTTAATATCATTATTAACATATTATCATCTGTAATCATGCTCATTTTGAAGGGGACGGCAAGGTACAGGGAGGCTAAGTCATTTGCCCCAGGTCACACAGCTGGTAATGGTGGACATTCAGAGTAACCCTAAAGCGAGCAGTACCTAAGAATCTAATTTCAGTAGGCTAAGCCTAGGGACACAGTTCTATTTTATGGGGAAAAAAATCAAAACAATTTCAAATATAAAACGGTAAAACAACCAAAACCAAAGACAAGGAAACTGAGGCTCGGCAAGGTTAAATAACTCGTCCAAGATTACACAGAGGTTATCAGAACCAGAATCCCATGGCAGATGTCTTGACTCCAAAGCACAATCTATTTCTACCAAACCATGTTACCAACTGACACGTGGAAAAGGGTAATAAAAATATTTGAATTAATGCCTGAAAACAAAGTTGACAGGGAAGAGGGTAAAAATGTAGGGAACGAACACGAACACACACACAAACACACACACGTTTTCAAAGCAGAGCGTTCGAAATGAACCAAGTTGCTGGAACAAACTTTGCGCGTCTCCCGCGGGACAGCCGGGCTGGCCGGCGCGGAGTCTTCACAGGAGATGGTTCCCGAGGAGGCGGCCTGGAAGCCCAGAGGCCAGGCTCGGCCGCCTCCCGCGCCCACGCCCTCTCGCGACCGCGAGTCACCCGGCCCGGCAACACCCCACGACGACCGGAGGTCAGCCGCCTTTCCCCTCAGGACTGCTGGCTCAAAAGGACACGCAAGCACATGTCCCCAGGCGGTCCGCGGCCTCGCCTCGGCGTCAGGGGCCAGGCAGCCATGCGCCCCAGGGCGGGAGCCCCTCTGAAGTCGCAGCTCCCCGCCGTGAAGCACCTGCCGCCCGCGCTCAGCCCGGCCCAGCGGCGAGGGCGCCTACAGCCGGGTTCCGGGCAGGCGCTAAGCCGGGCTGGGGGCGGCGGAGCGGGCGGGCGCGCCCGGGCCGCGCGGGCAGGCCGTACCGGCGAGCAGCGGGCGCCGGCGGCCGGGCGTTTCCTCTTCCTCCCTACGCGCGGCACGGCGGCCAGACGGACGCCGGGCTCGAGCGCCCGACCGCAGCCTGCTGGCGAGCGCGGGCCGGCACCGCGCCCCGAGCCGCCGTCGCCGCCGCCGCCGCCGCGCCGCCCCCGCCGCGCCCTCCGGCCGCGGGGCCTCCGGGCGGCTGGGCCCGGCGCGGACAGCGAGAGGCGGGGCCGGCGTGCGGGCGGCGGAAGGAGGCGGAGGAGGAGGAAGAGGAGGAGGCGGCCGCGGCCGGGAGCCGGGGGAGAGGGGCGGGGGGTGGGCCAGGGGAGGGGAGGAGCGGGATTTGCCGAGCGCGGCGCCGCAGCCGGGAGCCGGCGGGCCTGAGAGTGACCGAGTCACGGCGGGCGCCGGCGGAGCCGCGGCGTCGGACCCGCCTCCTGGAGGAGCTCAGCCCCGGCCAGGCCCGGCCCCATTCCCGCCCCGCGCCGCCTCCCCTCCGCCGCCGCCGCGGGAGCGCTCCCCTGCCCACCCCGCCCCCGCGGCCGAGCCCGGGAGTCGAGTGGGAGTCGGCCGGCCGGCGCGGGCAGCGCCGGGACCCCGCGGGGGACACTGCAACCGGAGCCCGGGAGGGGCCTCGCCGCCACCGTCTGAACTAGGATGTCCCGACATGAAGGTGAGAGCAGCCCCCGCCCCCACCCCCACCGCCCGGGCCTTGGCCTACCCCGCCCGGGCCAGGCGCCGCGGAGGACGGCCGGGAGGTGGCGGAGATTTCGGCCGGGCCTGAGCTGGGCCCGAAGTGTCGGGCCCGGGAGCGAGCGAGAGACGGCGGAGAGTCGCCTCGCCGCCGCTGCAGCCGCCACGGCCGCGGCCCTGAGCTGGGCCTGGTGCCGGAGGCGGGGCGGCCGGGCCGGCCGGAGGGTTTGCACTGTCATGGGGCGGGGGAGGGGGAGGGGAGGCGGTGGGGCCCGTTACCGGCGGGAGCCGGGCCCTCGGGACTGATACCGGACGCCGCGGCCCGCTCGGCCGGCCCGGGAGCCGCGGGCCCCGGTGCGGCCTACCGCGCCCGCCGCCCCGGAAGAGCCCGGCGCGGCCGGCGAGCGGGGCCACAGGCGGCGATAGGAGACCAAGGAGCCGGCCCGGGAGCCGGCCCGGGACCCGGCGGTGCGTCCAGTCGCCAGGAGACGACGGCGAGTGCCCTTGCCTAGGGGCGACCGCGGGGCGGGCGGGAAGGCTCTGCGGTCGGGGAACGGGAAGCCCCCGCCGCCCGGCCTCGCGGCTAGGCCTCGGCGCGTCCCTGGGCTCGGGTAACCAAGTTCCCGGGGCGGATCCGGCCCGGACGCGGCGAGTAAACTCCTTGCTCCGTCACCTGGGTTGGAGAGAACTCGCTCCTGGCCAGCCGCAGGCCCCTCGCCTGGCATGCACCACCTACCTAAAACCAGGCTCTGGTAAATGACTGGTGAGCTCTTTTAATGGCCCGGGTCTTTTTGAACTAGGTTTTGTGACTTACAAACATGATTCAGGTACAGTTGCAAATAGGCAGACAACTCTACCCCAGTCCCAGGGCACAAAGAGAAAAATGTTTAGGGCTCATGTATAGGCGTTGAGCTGGTAAAAAATAAGTTAACTTCAGTTTACTGCCATATGGTTTAGAAAAGGGGGAGGGGGTTGTTTTCTTTGTTTCACTGCTACAGGTCTTTAAATAAAAAGTATTTAGAGACTTGGCGAAAACTATCCTGGTTAGGTTAATGCAAGATTGTTGAAGTGGCTTGAAAGTGTTGTGTACTTTTGATTTTAAAATCTTGTGTAGGTGATGTAGGAGTAGAGAAAGTTTAGTGAGTCAGATTAGTGTGTGCTTCACACCGTTGGATGGATATTCTTAGAGAAATACAGGCCCTAGAATTTTAAGGTTGAAAAACTCACATTGATTAAAATTAGATTTGGAGCAAGTATCAGAATTTACATTACTAATTGCGGTGTTGGGATTGATACAAAGACTATTTTGTGTTCAAGGATTCTGTATCTTAAAAGTCAAAACGGATAGGAAATATGTATTTACTTACTGTGTACAAGTGTGGACATTTTGAAAGAGTGAGGTACTTAGCTTCATAGAAACATTTTGAAACAATGCCTATTTTCCCATTTTTCCCTATTTAACGGGAATATATTCTCTATCTTTGTAATTTAAAAGAAATTGTTAATAAGGTTATAATCAAATTTTAATTTGAGATATTAAATTTTATCTTAGACTGTAGTTGTGTGTGCTTTGACCACCTTCTAGACAAAATGAACGTGAACAATGGCTGCAGGCCTTCTTACTCATAAGAACTGGGAGAGTTAAAATTACAGAATTATAGCAGTGGAAGAGGGATGTTTGAGGCCCATACTCCTAGTCTTAAGAAAACATCCAGATAGTTTCAGACTGAGTATTCTAATTGAATGATATACTTGAAAGATTCCTTTACCTTCAGTAATCTTTTAGAATAATTAAAATCCTACAGTGCTAGTATTCTTGAATGTAACAAATTCTGTAATTTAAGCCCATTTTCTCTGACTTGGTCCTGTGGAAAGGCATGTGGTTTTGAAACTTACATTACCTTTTAGTTAATTGAATATTACTGAATCTTAGAACATTAATAGCACACCTTTTCTGGTAACTTATATAACTCCAGATGTTTCTAAAAAAAAAAAAAAAAAGAACATTCCTGTAATACATCAGTTGAAGACTTACAGTACAATATTTGACAAGTGATTGTCTTTTAAGGGTCTAGTCTATGGGCCTAAGGCAGTAATGGTAGTCTCATTAAGAATCAAGTTTAATTATATACATGTTTTGTGGAATAGTTCATTATTTTCATCAGTAGGAATTTAACCTATCAACAAATGAAAAGTTTGACATCTTCACTATTCTAGTTCTTTTCTCACCTTTTCTTTGGGCCAGCTAATCCCATTTCTTTTAGCATTTCTTTGGTGGTATGATTTTTGAGCTCTTTTAATTATCTGTCCACTTTCAAATTCTCTGTACTTGTTTCCTTTTAGTAGTGTGACCCAGAAATGGATGTAGTGATCTGATCTGATAAAAGATCTGAACTATGCTGCCTATAATATTGTACTTGCTTTGTGTTTCCTTTTCAGTGCCTTCTGTATGCCTATTATTTGTTACTTTGTCTTCATGCCCACCCTAATGAGTTGCAGTATACTTTGTATACGTAATGATGTAACTTTGGACAACACAGCTCCAAGATGGACATCTGTCAAATTTAGTCTCTACCTGGTGAACAGTGGACTGCCTCTGAGAAAAGGGATGCAGCCAGGACATAGAGAAATGCTTTAAGTTCAGGGGTCAGCATACTTTTATTGTAAAGGGCCAGGTTGTAAGAATTGTAGGCTTGGTGAGCTATGAGGTCAGCTCTGTCATTGTAGTGTAAAAGCAGCCATACACAACATGTAAATGAATGATCATGGCCCTGTTCTATTTAAAACTTTATAGTCACTGACATTTGAATTTCATATAATTTTCACGTGTCATGAAATATGATTCTTAGCTTTACCATTTAAAATGTAAAAATCATTCTTAGCTTGTGGACTGTACAAACAGAAGGTGACTGAATTTGGCCCAGTTTGGTCCAGGGCTATAATTTGCCTATTTTTGCTCTAGACTAGAGCTTTAAGGACTTAATGGAACTGGAATTGTTGGGAGTCCAGAAAGGGCCCACTCTGTGTAGTAGTCCATGATTTCCTCTGAGATAATGGGGAGTGGCTCCATGGACTAAACCAGTTGTGTACCTCAGTTTCCGCACCATGTATATTGGGATAAAAGTTGTTGTTCCCAGGGGGTAGGAAACAAGCTCCCCATCCTATCTGAGTGGGGATGGCAGTACTCTATATTAGGTCTCCTTGCCCATTATGACTTTCCCAGTCAGAATTCCAGGATGTCTTTTAATTCACTTTGTAATGTCACGTCAACAAACATTTTACAACATTAGTGCCTAATCCCTTTATGTTCACCATACTAACACCATCTAGCTCCATGTCATATATAGTGAAACCAATTATTTTCTATTTTATTTGTAGGAGTATTTTTTTTAATGCTTCACTACATACCTTCTTTTAAGTACTTTTAAAATATGTTGTTCAGAGCTTAATATCCATTTGATAGCTTTGCAAATTTTAATTTAAAAAAAAAAAAACATCAAATTACTCAGTGCTTGTTAACTGAAAATTAAGTTGTGAATGTTCTTGCATGAGTTGGAACCTAATTGGTTACTGGAAGTTAGGAATTCATTTATTATCTTAAATCATTCAACCTTTTTTCATTTGCTACTTTGTATTAGGCACTCTGCTAGGTACCAGGGAATATGAGGGTGAATAAATGAGACATAGCTCCTCACCTTAAGTACAGCTTCTGTAGCACAATGTGAAGCATGTCATGAGGAAAGAAGAAACAAATCAATGACAAAATAGTTACCAACTTTTTGTTACTAATTTTACCCAATTTCAGAGGATTCTGTTGTGATGTCTTGATGCCTTCTTAATTCTAGATAAAATTATTTGCAATTTCAAATGGGGTCCTTATTTGTACCTGATTTATATTTCCCATAGCTGATAGGTTTTCATAAGTAAATAGACAGGTGATCACACTGTTCTGTTATTCTCAGAAGCATCCGATACTGTTTATTTTCAAAATGTAAAGTACTAAAGTAGGCAGGCCATTAATCTTGTTTTTGAAAATTGTACCATTTTTTGAAATTATACCACTCTTTTCTTTCTCTTTTCTAAAAATGCTATCTAACACTAAAAACACACAATCCCAGAGTGAATTGCAGTAATTTTGTTTTCAGGATTTGGGGATTGCAACGACAGAATTTGTAATTAGCATGTGATTTTAATGTGACTTTTGCCTTCCTGTAGCAAAGTAAATTAAATTCCACAGACAAGATCTTTACCATCATGTCAGACAATTTATTTTACTTTAAATGTGATCAATTAAAAGATTATGACATTCTTACATGTACTTATCAGTTTCAATGAGTCATGAATTACATTTACCTTGATTTTCAATGAAAGGTAAGAATGTAAATATTTTAATTTCTGGGGTCTTTGATTTCATATAAAATTGATTTAGAGGCCCATTTTCCCCTATTTTGACATTCATGTTTAAATTAAAATGTAATAAAACACAACTTTCCTCTTTTAAATTGGAGATTTAATGTGAAACAAATTTCTTTTAATCTAGAACCTTAAAATATATTAGTGACAATCTTGTTTAAAGATTGAAACTTTCTCATATTAGAAACTTATGAAACTTCTGATGTTAAATGACCAAACAAATCCCTTCATATTAAGCTTGAAACATCTTAAAAATGAAAACCATGTACTTATGAGTTGTAACTTAATTTTCAAAACATCAGCTTTATAACATATATACATTTGCTGAGGTTCGATGATATTTTTTTAAAAAGTCGGAGGTTCCAAAAGTTGTTTTAAGCGAAGGTTAAGGTATCATTGCCTTATCTAGAAATAGTGTGTTTTTTAAATTACATTTTAGAAATTGCTTTCGGTCTACTTTCATGAATATGGACTCAAAGGAAACATTTCCTATACTTTATATTCAGGAAAAGTTTAAAGAATGTTCATAATTAAAATCTTTGTTTATAAAAGACTGATTTCAGTGTTGTGCTAGGAGCCATGATGGTTTTCATTTCCTTAAAATGATATGGTATAGTTTTTCCACTCAAGCTATTCATTAAAATTGAGGAAATAACCCCTAAGAGGTATATAGATCAGAGCATTTTTTAAAATGTGACAATTTTTAAATATTAGCCATGTCCTGATCATGTCGAAGATAAAGGGATAAGACAGTTTCCTATGGGAACATATTACCTAGATTCCATGGTAAGGAAAGAAGTGGTGAAGAAAAAAGGATGTTTTTGAGCTGGTAATGGTAAGGACGAGAGGCCAGGAGGGTGATGGCAGAGCAAAGATAAGCAAGGTGGACATGAAGCTGGGAAGTAATCTGTAGCCACAGGGAGTCAGAAACAAACCAACTCACCTGCCTCTTGAAACATCCTAACAGCTGGATATCTCACAAGGTGAAAACTCAGTGTCCTGTGAAACTAGAAAAAGATGAATTGTGTTGTGAGGCACCTTGCAGAGTGCCATCCCTATGACCGCTCTCACTGCTCTACCACGGTGTTTGTGAATCAAGTTTTTAGTTGTCTTTTTGAATAGTAACGAAGCAGACTGTAGGTCCATCTAGTTTAGGTACATGGTCGATTTATCTCTTTCAAGGCCACAGTCCCAACCAACAAGGGTTATCAGGGAGAAAGCATGGATGGATCCCTGCAAATCCAGCACTGCTGCTAGGAAAAAACCAACTGAAATCACTAGAGTGGGTCAGTCCAGTCACCTTTCAGCTAGGAGGGATGACAGTGGGTGAAACCTCTTGACATCATAACTAATTAGGTTTGCACATTGTCTTCTACCGAATTGTGTGGTGTTTTTTCCTCTTGATAGTACTCACTGCCAGTGTCATGAACTTCAGCTTTTTCTAGTGTAAGAGATTTTTCATTAGAAGAGTCACTTTAGAGTGCTCACTCCGTGAGTTGACTATCAGAACAGTCACAGTGCTTTTGACTGTAATTATTTCTTAGTTTTGACTTATTGTTCCTTTAAAACTGTCACCCTCCCTTCCCACCCAGAAAAGTTAAGTGTCCCTCCAGTGGCACTCCTGCTTTATTCTCCAGGCATTTTTTAAATGCTGTAATTGTTTACTTGTCTGCCTCCCCTACAAGCTACCTGAAGGGTAGATATAGCATTACACTTACTTTTGTACCCTACCACCTACCTAGCATAGTGTCTAACCTTTGGGAGACCCACTGGAAATTTGTGGGTGATTGTTAGAGATGTTAATGCTTTCCTAAAAAAAAATACTAGAGACTGGAAAATAGAAAAGACTCTCCTCTGTTTTTTATCTGGGGAAGTTGGTTAAGAGGGAGGGAGGTTGTGGGAAAGAAGACTTGGAACTTTCATAAAAGTAAGATGAGATGAATAAACTACATACAATGAAAATAACTTAGGGGAGCTGGCTCTTAAGGGAATGGCCTGGGATTAGATTCAGGGTACTGTTTTCTTCGACTTATGGCTCTGGTTTCAAATTAACTGGCCATGGGTGGGTTCTGTGTATTAAGTGCACTATGTACATGAGTTTCCTGGTTCATTCAATCATTCAGTGAATATTTATGGACTACCTACCTACTCAAGTACCACTCCAGGTCATCTCCAGAGTTTGCTACAAGTTGTTGACCCAGCAGAATGATAACATTCAGTGGGTTAGGAACACATGTTTGGGAATTAAATGCTTTTCTATTGCATAGGTTGTGGCTCTTTTCCAGTATGCTGGAATTAGTCCTTGAAGTTTATATTTTATGACAGAGTAATTAAATCATGTATCTTAATCTTGTGGCAATATTTGCAACCCTTTTTTAAAAGCTAATTTTATTTAAATTTCACAATTACTTCTAATTCTGCCAAGCAGTACATTTCTTTCCTTAGGAATATTGTCCTTAGCCTGTGGAAGTCTCAACACACATCTATCTGCATATGTTAGAAATATGTTCAAATAGATCATTTCTCATAAGTTCGTAAGTATCTTTTTGATGCTTGGAAAGAAAAGAGCTCAAGGTATTAAACATATAATTTTTCTATTCAGTATAGCTTTTTTGCGAAATCCTAATAGTTATATAGCAACTGTTAGAATAACTTAGACCCCACTTCCTTCTGTTATTCTTTTTCAACTATTGTCAGTAGTCTCCTTTGGTGTCCTCTCTGGTTGTAGAAGTTAGTGCAAGCCAGAGAGAAGCTTTCTAAATTAGCAGTTTAAGACATTAAAGTAAAACAGGCAGGGATTACAGGAATTGTATCGCTTCTTTTCTGTAAGAATGAAATACATGCTGGGAGCTCGGGGTGGTTGGGTCTTGGGAACCAGGTAGTTTTCATAATCAGAGATCTTACGCTTAGCATTAAGAATACAGCTAAAGATTGTGATACAGTTAATTGCAATTTTAAATGAGTGTGAACTGTGCAGTGTGTTTGTCTAGCTATAGATATGGATATACATAGTGGTTTCAGAGATGGAACTAATCTTCCCTTCCCTAGGAAAAATGGTAATTAGAACAGCAAGTGACTGTGGATGAGCACTTGACCTAAAGTGTTCCTACATTAGGCCAGGATCTAGGATCTTCACTCCATGTCAGACATCCTACATATCTTCATGGTCATTCATTGCTCCATATCATTTTCTACAAGCTTTTTAGAAATCACCCAAAGGAGGAAGAGATAGCAAATCTACTTGCAGGATTGGGGTAAACCATCTCTGTCCAACAGAAATTTAGTGCAAACCACATGTAGTTTTAATTCTCTGGTAGCCACAGTAACAAAGCAAAGGAGATATAGTTAATTTTAATAATTTAATACTTTAACCCAGTATATCCAAAATATAACACTTCAACATATAATCAACAAAATTTATTGAGATATTTTTGCATTCTTTTTTCTTTACAAAGTTGTAAAAATTTAATGTTTATTTTACACTTAGCACATTTCAGATACTAAATTTTCACCAAAAATACATGATCTTAGATGAAAGTCATCTTTGGACTTGTGCATTGGGGGTCCGCGAATTCATCATGGGATATATGCTGTCTCTTTTGTGTACATTTTATTGCAGTTTTGCCATCTACTTAATGATCTATTCGAATTCTGGATTTCTGCTGCTTGATTTTCTCTCTTAAGAACCTAGATTTTATCTTGCTTTTTCACCTTAAATTATTTTTTGACCTTTAGCTACAAGTAACCATCACAATAGAAACCTGCTTTATAAACAGCTACAAATGTATATAAATTCTAATCACTTTGTGGACTGTTCAGATTGGAGGAGTTAAGTAATGGCTTTGGGATGATTTTATGAGAGTTTGGGGAGTTATTTCAAAGTCTCCTGTATTTGCAAATGTAGAGCTTGTAAAAATTGTTTTAAGTTCTACTATGATGAATTCAGAGGGTAGTTGTGGATTCTATCTGCGGTGATAGACTTCATTATTTTGGCAATTTTTTGAAGGCATATTTCATTATAATGAGATTGAATCTCTAGTATCGTTCTAGAAAAGGCTCTTGGCATCTCACAATAGAAAACCAGGTGGTCATGATCCTTAAGGTAATTTAAAAAAAATTGATTATAGAGCTAATACTTAGCCCTCTATCAAGGTTAGCCATCCACTGGTAATTTCTCTATAACTTGTTCGATTTATTGTTTTAACCAGTTGAAACTAGGTTTGTAAGTGAAAAATAGTGTTTGGAAGATAGTAATGTTAAAAATTAAAGACCTAGTGTTTTTCTGCCCTTATTTTACTGAAGCAGCAGTTCCACTGCAATTTTAGGGTTCTCTTTTTCAGCCCCCCTGCAGCCCGATCACTGGAACATCAGGAATTTGTCTCTTGTGCTCTCCTCCCCCCGCCCTTTTATTAGTATAAAAATACTACTGCTATAGTGTTTGGGTGCTCTTATCCAGTGGTTCTCAAAATATGGTTCAGGACCCATAGTATCAGCATCACCTGGGAACTTGCTGGAAAGACAGATTCTTGGACCCTGCCCTGGACCTACTGAATTGGAACTTCTGGGAGTGGAGCCCAGCAATCTGTGTTTTAACAAGCTCCCACCAGGTCCCAGTTGTGACCAGAGGCACTTTATGTGTGAGATGGTTACTACTGGTGACGGGCACACAATGATTGTGGGACTATCTTTCAGTTGTAATACTAACTAAATGGAAATGGAGCTACTGACTTTGGCCTCATTCTTCTTGAATATCATATTTATCACCTGAGGAGGTTGAAGAGGAGTATAACTCCCAACTCCAGACTATTTGTTTACTCCACACATATTTATTCAAAGTGTAGTTGAGGCCAGACACTATTCTGGCTGGAGGAATACCATAGTAAAATTTGTCCCTATGACACTCACATTCCATTAGAAGGGATATACAGCCTGTGGGCCAAACCCTGTTTTTGTAAATAAAGTTTTATTGCACCACAGCCACATCTCATTTACATATTGTGTAAGCTGCTTTTGTGCTACAGTGGTAGAGTTGAGTAGTTACGACAGAAAGCTGAAAATAGTTACTATTTGGCACTTCACAGAAATAGTTTGTGGATCCCTGGGATGGGATATAAAAGAATAAAAATGTAACAGTGTTACGTGAAAAGTGTTATGAAAAACCTTACAGCAGGTTAAAGGAATAGAGTGGAGGCCTACTTTAGAAACAGTAGTCAGAGAGGGCCTTTCTAAAGGTGGAACATTAAAAGAGAAGGGTGTTTAAAGGAGGAAGGATAGAAGGATATGGCTGAGGGTACAGCAAGTGCACAGGGCCTGAAATTTGGAATGTTCTGGGAGCAACAGCGAAGTCATTGTGGCTGAAGGAAAGTGATTGAGGGGAGAAAGAGGTAAGAAATGGAGTTGGCATAGCTGGGGCTGGATCCTGCATCCCCTCTTACTGTAGGCTTCAGTGAAGACTGTTTAAGTGTGAGTGCCTTGAGAAATTTATTTTAGAAGACTTCTATAAAGGAGTCTTTTTGGCTAAACAAATGGCAGAGGCTGGAAACTGAATACCCACTGCGTAGCATATTCCAACATCTCTAAGAAACATTTTTACAAACTCCCCTACAATAATCATTCTTTTAAGCTTTGTCTTCTTCAGCCCTCATGTTCATATCTATGTATTCTAGTTAGCTGATGTTTCTTAGAGGGTGTGCATTCTGGTAGAGAGCAAATATCTCCCTGGTTTGAATGTAAAACGCCGGAGCCCAGAAAATGGGTCATCTACATTAGCAGCTTTCAAATTTAAAAAAATATATATAACACATAGCAAAAAAATGTATTTGGTAATATGATCCAGTAGTTACACACATATGTAATGAAATAAGTTTTATAAAACAGTACTCATCTTTACTATGAGAGGTGTATTCTGTTTCCTGTTGTTTCATTAAAAAGAAATACTAGTTGTGACCTTCTAGATTTCACATTCCTAGATTGATTTCACATTCTACTTATGGATTGTGACTTGCTATTTGAAAAACACTGGCTTAGGCTGTATAATCCAAAATGTTGAGTCCTTAAGTACAAAGTATTGTGCAGAAAATAGAAAACTCTAATAATTTTTCCACTTGGAGGGAAATATGGGAAGGTCTAAGCATATAAAATAAACCAGCTATAGTATGATTGGGATAATTAGTGTCAAATGAATTACTATAAATTCCATAGTGTTGGCAAGTCAATTTGAATGGTCTTTGGGTATCAGAGAAGGCATTTCTAAAAGGGTGGCCCTTAAACTCAAAACATGAAGAAATACTATATTTTTAAAACAAGAATTGGGAATAGAGGTGTCTACCAAGTGAGAGAATGTAGGAAATAAAGTTCAGAGCTAAGAAAACATGAGGTGTGTTGGAGAGAGGTGGATGGCACAACATGGAGAAGATCAGAGTTTCTGGAACAGAAGACTCCTATATATAAGTGGTGGGAGTGAGAGAGTGGGGGTGTAAGAAAGATTGACTTACCTAAAATTCCAAGAGGAAAGTTTGACAGAGGCATTTGTTCTGATTTCCATTTGGGTGCTAGAAGTCTTATTTTCTCTTCTATAAAAAAGGATACTAATGCCTGTTTAGCCTCTCTCTCAAGGTATGTAGAGATGAAATACCAGCACATGTAAGTATGTTTTCTAAGTTAGATAAAGCACTGCATAAATGTAAGGTGATGGTATTTTTAACATTGGAGATAAGATTAAAAAAGAGAATGGGAGCAAGGTAGCTAGAGAAGGATTTTGATTACCACACTAAAGTCAGTCTTTTCCTTTTTTCCATACAGATTATGGGATGGATAGAAGAGAGGTTAGAACATCACAAGTTTTAAGCAGAGAAAGGTCATGATGAAAAGTGCTATGTTTTAGGAATATTAGTGTGGTAGTGTACCTAGGATAGATTAATGCCTGTGGCAGGGAGACCAGTTAGAGGCTTTTTAGTGAAATAAACTTGAAGGTAAAAAGATCTGAATTAGTTAAGGAAGGGGAACAAAAAGGAAGAAGATGACTTGATTGAAATAAGGTCTCATTGCAAGAGAGCAAGGGCTAAAGGACAATTTCAGGACAAACCACTAAGGTGGTGGAAGAACAGCAGGTTCTTCTAGTAAACAGAAAATAGGATGGGAGAGAGAAAAATGTAATTTTCAGCTTTTGACATTTTGGATTTAAGGCATTGGTAGGCCATTAGGTAGAAATCAAGAGTTGAGAAATACTACACTGGGACTCAGGAGAAAAAAATCTTGGATAGATATAAGAATTTTATAGCTCCCTACATTGAAGCCTGGGATTAGCTAGATTTCTAAGGAGGTGAGGTAAGCATTTAGAAAAGGGAGGATCATTAGATTGCTAAGAGGAGAAACATGATTGTGATTTGTGACTTGGAAGCCACAAAGACCCTTTCCTGAACACCCATCTGCTATAATAACACTTGTCATGCAGGTATTAACTTACTCCTTTAGATGTAGGCCTCTTTGAATAGGGATGGAAGGTGGAATAGATGAAGGGGTGGGAAGGGAAGAAACTAATATTAACCAAGCATATGGTATAATAATAGTAATATTTATCGAGTGCTTACTATTGTCCAGGCATGATGTTCAGCATTTCACATGTACCAACTCATTTAATTCTCATAACAGTCTCATTAGATATATATGTATCCGAGTTATAGATAAGGAAGTCAGTGTACTGAGAAGTTAAATACCTTGCCCAAGGTCACACAGTCTGTATTAGGGCTGGAATTCAAACTCAGACCTGAGTTCTCAACATTAAGCTATACTCTTTATCAGGTACTTTATAAACTGGTTCCTACAGCAGGGGCATCAACTAGAAGGTTTAGTAAATTTTTAAAACAACCTAGACAGTTATGTTATCCTGTTTTACAAATTAGGGAATTGAGTCTCAAAGAAATTAGGTTATTTGTCCTGGGTCACAAAGATAGTAAGTGGTAAAGCCAGGATTTGAATCAAGTTCTGTCAGAAACTTAAGCCCATATTCATTTCTATTTCATGCAGAGGTCAGCAGACTTTCTGTATAGAGCTAGATGGAAAATATAGCTTTGTGGGCCATATGGTTGTAACTACTCCATTCTAATGTTGTGGCATGAAAGCAGCCATAGATTAAACATAAACAGATGAGCATGGCTATGATCCAATAAATCTTTATGGACACTGAAATATGAATTACATATAATTTTCAGGCATCACCAAATATTACTCTTTAATATTTTCTAAAAATTTAAAAATGTAAAAAGTATTCTTAGCTATCAGGCTGTACAAGAAAAGGTGGTAGGCAGTGGTTTGCTGACCCTTACTTTAATCCATTCATTTAATAAATATGTATTGAATACCTTTGGTATGTGGAGACATTGTGTTGGAGACAGGGACAAAAAAACAAAGAGTTCCAACCCTCTAATATCAGACAGGTGATTATAATACAGTGTAGTAAGAACTGTAATAAATTTATACTTACAGGTATAGTCAGAATAGATATGGGAGGCTTCTCAGTTTCATGGATGAATTCATGAAGGTATCATGAGCTGGCAGTTGATGGATTGCCATGTAGAGAGATGGTATGGGGGAGGGCATCCCATGAAGAGACATGAACAGAAAGGGTGTCCTTTGAGGGGAGACCATGAGAAATTTGGCATTACTGGAGCAGAAAGGGAGGGGCTCATACCAGGAGAAAAACCTTGTTAAGATGGTACAGGAATGGGAATGAATTTTTAGGAAATTTTAAGCCAGGAATCTGATTTTTGTGCTCTAGGAAGATATGCTGTGAAGGATAGAAGACAAGATAAGATAAATACTGTAGTGGATGCAAATAGGAGATATATTTGGTGATTGATTAGTCATAGGGTTTTGGAAGGACGAAATGTCTAGGAAAACTCAGGTTTTTTGATTGATTGCTTGGGCAGTGCCATTCATCGAGATTCATGTCTAGGGCAGCAAAGCATGCTTTGAGGGTATAGATGGGAAGCAAAGAAAAGAGGTGACTTCCATTTTTAACATGTTGGGTTTGAGGGACATCCAGGTTAGAGATGTCCAGTGGCAGTTGAACATGTAGGTCTGGACTAATTGCTCAGTGATGGTAAAAACTTATAGGTTGAGAAGAAGAGGAGACTCACTCATCATTAAGCCCTTGGGAACACTTAACATTTAAGGAGCAGAAGACTGGATTGGAATAGCCTGGAGAATAGGAGAACCAGGAGAGAATATTGGCATTGAAATTTAAGGTGGTTTACAGGAAGGAGGATATGGTCAGTTTTGCTGTAGAAAGGTCAAGAAGATAAGGAATAAAGTGTTCAGTGGCTGGGATGATTGGAATGAGGAAGGTTGTGGGACTTAATGAGCACTGTCAAAAAAAGTGGGCTAGAGCCCAGACTGCAGTATATTAAATCCTGAATAAAGATGAGAAGTTGGGAATACAACCTAAAAATTTAGCTGTGAAGAAAAGGAGAGATGTCCACAGATAAGGTATCTCTAGCACTTAGTGCAGGGTATGGCAGATGCTAGAGGCTGGGAAAATTCATTCAGCAAATACTGTGCCAGGTACTGTTGTTGAAACTGGGAATGAATAATGAAAGAAAAGAGGAAGCTCTTATTGTATGTCATTTACATTTTAATGGGGCGGGGAGCACAGAAAAGAAATGTAATTTTGGCTAGTGATAAAATTCTAAAAAAAAAAAATAAAGCAGAGTGAGGGAATAAGCGTTGACTATGAAATGTGATGGAAGACAAATAAGTGGTCTGTGTGGCTGTTTTTAAAAGGATGGTCAGGAAGGCCTTTCAGAGGAGGTGACACCTCTCAAGTAGAAACTTCATCAAGTATAAAAGACCTGGGGTGAGACTAAAGTACGTCAAGGAATGATGACTGGAGCTGACTAGGCAAAGAGAAGTAGAGAAGATGAGGTAGGGAAAGACTATGTCTAGATTAAATGGGGCATTATAGGACATGGTGAAGCATTAGAATTTAATTCTTTCAATGTAGAGCTAACAGGACTTGCTGGTATAGTAGTATAGGTGAAAACAAGTGGGTGAGAAGAGGGCCACTTATTGAGATGGGGAAAGCAGGAGGAGGAGCAGAGCATTTTTGGAGGTGAAGGTCAAGAATTCTGTTTCAGACCTATGAGCTTAGAGATTAGAGATGTTTGTTAGATGTTCAGGTGGAGATGTATAGGCCATTTGGATGGATAAACCAGAGTTAAGTTGGCTTAATATTATTAGAGATCTAGATTTGATGTGATTATGTTGTCCTTCTCTAGTTGATTGTGGTTTGAGTTCCCCAAACCTTTTATTAGGTATATCTGTTTGGAGGGGCCTATGAACCTTGTCTTTAACTGAAGTAGCAGGAAAAAGCACAGAGAGTGTTGTGCCAGTACTGCAGTGGTACAGGTCCAGACCAGGAGAGCTCACTGTGGGAATTTATCCAGTTTGGCAGCTGGATAATGAATTAGTTTATTTTAGTTCTTTTCTCTCCAGTAAAATCAAGAGGAAGATAGGCTAGAAGACCTTTTGGTCTAGAAGGAAATCAACCTTTTCCCTTTTTTTTCCAAATAAAATTGTGGTCTGGAAGAGCTGAGTCATACTATACTACTCGAGATCATAGTTAAGACTAGAATTCAGATCTCATGACTCTTACTCTAGGCTATTTCCTGCTGTATATGCCACTGGGATGAAGTGACCCAAAATTGTGGCTCAGGGAGAGTTTATTAGTTTATAGATATTCTGAGGCTAGACTTATGCAGTGGATAAAATTTTTCTGTTTATTAAAGTTTTTTCTTAGATGCCAAATAGTGAATTTCTAAATGGGGCTTTTGAGCCAGACTGCCACAGTTCAAACCCCAACTGGTCACTTACTAACTGTGACCTCTGGTAAGTTATCTCCCTGTGCATCATCTCACGAAATGGGCATAATGTTTTGTAACCTCAGAGTGGTTGTATTCAATCATTATTATATATAAAATGTTTAGAATAGTGCCTGACATATAGTAAACACTTATTGTTTGAGCCATCTTTATCATTCTCATCTTGAATATAGAAAACAGCTGTTTACCATTTCTAAATTCTTTGCATTTAATTTGAGTGCTAACAGTGTACAAAGTATATTTTTTTATGTAAGATATGGTCCTTGACCTTGAGGTTAATATATGAGATGCTAATATGCTTATATACTTAAAATTGTAGGACACTGAAAGCTATTAATAGTCTTTTTCTTTTCTGACATTCCATGAATCTAGGTGTTCAGATGAAGGCAGGGGCACTGAGAAGGGATTTGTGGAAAAGGTACTTGCCTGGATAGAGTAGAAACAAATAGACTTCTCAGACCAATGGAGTGGGCAGAAATGAGTGCGTAATAAGGCAGCCAAGACAGGAAAACACAAGGGAGAATTTGAGAACAGTGAAAAGTTTTTCTAAGGAAAGGGCTCATGAAAGATAAGCATGATTAGGATCCATCAAGAATATGCCAAAACCAAGCATACCAAACTTACTTTTTTGATTGGGCTTCTAAATTGATATATCAAAGTGATACCATAAATAGTATCTTTCCTCAATTAGGAGGTATCAAAGACTGTAAATGTCCTCGTGGACAGGATAAATATATTGGGTGATTATGTAAGAGGAACTTATCACTGATTGGGTAGCTCAGAGAGTGTTGATCCATAGATTAGTGGTAACCTAGAGTAAAGAGAGGACTCAGGAGATAATTCTGTAGCTCTTTTTTCTGTTCTAAGATTTTTTTAATTGACTGAGATTAACACAGTTATTAATATTCTCCTCATTCTGTTACCAAGTTTCAACACATCAACATTTTGCCATTTTTATATCAATTTTTTGCTCCCTTCCTGTTTGGGGTTTGAATATTTTATAGCAAATCCCAGACCTGCATATCATTTTACCCAGATATTTCACTATTTATCTCTAGCTGATAGGAGTGCACTGTGTGGGAAGCCACAATATTATTATACTTCACAAAATTAACATTAATTCTTTATTATGTGATATCCAGTTCATGTTCAGTTTCCTAATTGTCTCAAAAATGTCAACTTAATGTTAGTTAAAATCAGGATCCAGAAAAGGTCTGCACATTACATTTTGTTGGGATGTCCTTTATAATTTCTATTAATTTATACCAGCCCTCCTTTTTTTTAAGAATGCAATTTATTTGTTGAAGAAACTGGATCATTTCTCTGATAGTATTTCCCACATTCTGGCTTGCATTTTTTGTTTGTTTTTGTTTTTATTGGCTTGCACTTTTATGATGTCATTTAAACATATCCTTTCATTCCCCATATTTCTAAGTGGTACTCAGTTCTAGAGGCTTGAGTCAGATGTTTGTTTGTTTTGGTGAGACTATTTTGTAGTACCTCTTACTATATCATATTGAAAGGCGCATAATGTCTGATTGTCTAAATGGGTTCAAATGCCAGCCTGTCCCTCCATTGGCAGTCACTGGTGTAAGCTGGATCTGGTGTTTCGCAGTGGTTGCAAGATGTTAATTTTCCAACTATTAATCATTTTTCCTGTGTTTATTTATTGAAATTTTTCTATAAAGAAACTCTTAATTTACATGCTTCAAAGAAATCACTATAATGCTCTAATATAAAGGAAACAAAAATGAAATAATGTTTAATAAAACAATATGTCTTTAGATGTATATGATCAGGTATAATTATATTAGAGGAAATAATGAAGAACTTAGATAATGGTACTTGTATACAGAATCGCTATGAATGTGACAGCTTCAGTTGCAAATCCATGACAGACATGTTGTGTTGACAGTTCAGATTCCTTAAACAGTGTTGCCATCAACGCTGTGTTTTTTTTTTTGGACCAACTCATGATGTCAAGTTCTAAACAGTTTACCCAAACAATTCTAGTACTGGTGATTTCAGTGTGTGTTAAAATCATGCAGAAATACTTAATATCTGTCTATATATAAAATTGAGTTAGCTTCTAAGTTCAAATAATTATAAACAGGTTTTTCTGTTGAGACATTTGGAAGTCATGTGAAAGTTGGGACAGTTTTTCATGGTGTAACATTGTCAATCACCACAGATTTCTAGAATCCCTGTCATTCATCTCTCAAATGCCAGGGTGACAGCTAGCTATTGTGACAACCAAATTTTCAAAATGCCCTCTTAGAAGTAATAAATACCACTCTCTTTAAGAAATACCAAACAGTCACTATGAAGAAACACTTGAAAATAGGTAAAAACATCTCTCTTTTTACTAATGGTACTTTATACCTAGAAAACCTAAGAGACTCTAAAAATTATTAGAATTAATGAGATTATTTAGTAAGAGTCTAGGTACATACCTACAAGTGAGAATTGCTAGGTCATAGGATAATTGTATGACTTCATTTTCATTTAAAATTTCATGTTGCTCTCACTTTTTTGCCTCATAAAATTGCTTGTTTCTTCTGATTATTCCTGGTCTTAACCTTTTTTATATTGTAGTACTTTTTTTCTCAGTAACATTTGCCTTGTGTATGCTGTCTTGGCTCCTCCAAAAGATTTTCATTTTTTTGTAGACTTATGTCTGTCTTTTCTTTATGCCTTCTGGATTTCATCATGCCTAAAAAGGCCACTTTTTTGGCCTTTTGCCATGTTACATAGCTTTTTGTTTGCTTGCTTGCTTGCTTGCTTTTAAAATAGAAAAGATGAAGAAATTGAAGGAATGACTTGAAGTTTTACACGTGGAAAGTGGGGAAGGTGAAAGCATCTGTTTTAGAGAGAAGAGGAGAACATAGATCACAGAGTAAGACTGAGAGACCAGGAGAGAAGAGGGACCTTTGTAAAGCAAACAGGGACTGTGATGGAACATGCAGAATTATTGATGACTGGTTTGTTCAGTTATTGGGGGAGCACTTTAACAATGGCTTGCAAACTTACTTGATCTTGACTTATAGCAAGAAATAACATTTTTATAGCACCCAGAAAATACACACATAATTGCTCATGAAACAGAATCTTAACTATTTGCAATGTACTCTGGTAATTTTTAATTCTGCTTAGTTTCCAGAAATTCAGATTAAGATACACTTTCTCAACCCTATCAGACCCAATGCCTCATTTATTTTTGTAACAAATATTTTGTAACAAATATTTCAGATTACCCTGAAATAAAGTTAATACAGCTACTTCATATATTACAGTGAAATAGTTGAGTGCCTGTACCTTACAGTAAATAAGTTTGAATTTAAAAGAGATCAGAAAACATACCCTATAAAAAGTGTTAAGTAAATGAAAGATGTGAGATTTGTGTAGACACTAGAATAAAACCTGTTAGAATAAAATATTATATGTATGTATGTATATATACACATATATACATGAAAGAAGGAAATAAAAGGGAAAACATAACAGAAAGAGGGAAATAATTTTACTTGCTGTAGGGATAACATAAGAAATTAGACTATCAACATGGAGAAATAAAAGTAGTATCACATACTCACTAATGAGTTTGACCTTATTTATAAATGTAGTATCAAAATAATTCCCTATAAAATGACCTGGCATGAGACAAGGAAGTGACAAAGTCTCACAGAAAACCTGGTGGAATCCACTATCAGCAACCTACATTCAATCTCTAAGTACTTAACCCCCCGGAGATCATATCCTCTGATAGTCAAGGGGAGTAGAGGATGGATTAGAAAAAGAAACAGTGACAGCCACGTGGTAAACTGGGGGACATTATTAGAGCCAAAAAGAAAAAGAATAGCAACCCCAATATAAGTGAGTTTAACATTTAATTTTCACAACACAGATTTTTAATCATTTGGACCAAAAAAAAATGTACATAGGATGACCTTGATGTAAAATATTTTTTAGTGTTATTTAGAAAGAAACCTCTGTTTCATAAGCTCCTACTAACTTAATATTTGGAAATAAATCTCTTCAAAAGAGTCTCCTATTTGAAGGTTACAGCTATAAAAGCAGTCTGTACACATATGCTGTACTGGAAATTCATCTACTACAAACAGCTTTATCATCAGGATTTTCTGAAATGCTAAACAGTCTTATAAAGTTCTAAATGGAGCAAAACAATCTTTTCTTAACAAGGGATACAGGCATACCTGGAGAGTGTTTACTAAAGCTGCAGAAAAGTAGTTTATGATAATGGGAAAATGGAATTTGGTAATATGCTTAAATATAAAAAAAATATTTTTAGATCCTACTTGAATGTCTGGTGGGAGATTTGGAGTATCTTGTTGGGATGCTGGACAGTTTTTTTTTTGTTGTTTAAACAGGCTCATGAGTAGTTTATTGCATTTCCAGATGCCTCGCATCTTTGGCATGTTTCCGCATTAAATGCCAGTAGAGCTCCAATCATTGTGAAGACCAGAGAATACTCACTCCTTGGGAATGGTACTTCCCAGTGAGAGCTACCATGAGTAAACTAATTTCACTGGGTCATAACCTATAGATTGAAAAACACTTATAGAAGGTTTTGAAGTCCTCAAAACTAGTAGAAAAATCATTTACAACATTATCGCATATATAAGATTATTACTTCACTAGTGTTGATGGATCCTGCTTCATTTAATTTTTTTCTTTACATTTGATATAGAGAATCCAAGATTAGTGATTCTGCTAATTCATTTGACCTCCAGTTTAGATGATACAATGTTCCATGAAATATGCAGAAATCCTTTCACAGGTACATTTCTGTCTGTCTAATCTCTAAACACAATCCATGCTTTATTAGAGCACGCACTACACTATTCGAAAGCCATTCGTTGAACCATCTGCCTTCTTGTTTATTTTTTTAAATAAACTTTTTATTTTGTAATTTTAGATTTACAGAAAAGTTGCAAAGATTATATAGAAACTTCCCACATAGCCTTTACCCAGTTTCCCCTAATGTTAGCACATTTGTCAAAACTAAGAAACCAGCATTTTTTATGTTATTACTAAACTGCAGACTTATTCCAATTTTGCCAGTTTTCCCACCAATATCCCTTTTCTGTTGCAGGATACCACATTGCATTGGGTGCCTCTTGGTTTTGACTTCATAATTGCACAGAGAACAAGTGTACTACTTATTCGTGAAGCTGTTTGAAGCTGTCACAGCCCCTCTGCATTGCCCCACTCTCAGCTCTTCTGCTAAAAAGCCCATTTGACTTTCTAGATTCTTTTCCATTCTTTCAATATATTGTATTCCCCTTCCCCCCGCTCCCCCATTTTATAGCAAGACACTCAGAATTGAACGCAGTTCCTCACATGTGGTCTGACAAGAGTGAAATGTGGAACTGTTACAACTGTGTATCTCCCATGTCTGTTAATGTATCCTAAGCTTGTTTTATTTGCTGGCTTTTTTAGCAACTGCATCCCATCTTGGGATGGTAGTGAAGCTGAAGTTCTGCTTAGTTAATTCATCCAGAATTTTTTTATCATATGAATTGATGTTTAATCCAAAGCAAGACTTTATGTGAATCCTTTTAAAAATTTTTCTTGTTTTGGCACACTCATTCGCCTCTTTGAATTTCTGTTCTGTCCTCCAGTATTTTAACCATTTCTTTTATGTAAAGCTTGTAAGTATGTTTTCTGTCATTTTCTAAATCTCTAATAAAAACATTATCTAGAATAGGGTCAAATACAGGACCTTGCAGTGGGTAAGATAAGTGGGCAAGTGAAAAGATGTAGCAAGTAAGTAACTGTGTGAAGAAGCTAACAAATGTTAGCTTGGGTGAAGGCCAAGATTCAGTCTTACTTATATGCTAATTGTGGGTGGTACCTAAGCTAGAATTTATAGAATGAGAGAAGTTGAATTTTTTGAAGGAGGACTCGTAGGTGAGGAAGGGTCCCTCTTATGCAAGAATGAAGCCAGCTATGATTCACAGGATTGTTGGTTTACTTTTCGTTTTACTTGTCATGCCTGAATCTTGTACTTTAAGATTTTTCACGAGCCTTTCTTGAATTAGGAATGACTTTGAAAATCTTGGAGGACTTTAGACTTACTTCTTTTATTACCAAGGATGTAATACTTCCTCTTCAGCAAATGCCTGTTCATATATCATTTCCTATTTTTTTCATGTTGATCTTTTTCTTAATGTTTAAGAGCCCATTGTTATATTTGTTGGAAATATGTCTCCTTATTGGTTTCATTTGAGTTTGCTTTTTGCCAGTATTAAAAGTTTTATACACTATCATATTTACAGTGTCTCCCCCATACCCCATTTATGGTTTCAGATTCCTTGTATGGCTTAGAAAGTCCTCATTCTTTAAGAGGTAATAAAAATATTACCACAGTAATACTAGGCATTACAAATACTTGGTAGTTTCTTTTTAGAAGTTTATAGCAGGGGGAAAAAAAAACCTAAACAGTATTTGCTATTTTTAAGATATATGGCCAGTCAGGTAATCCTTTCTTTCAAGAATGGAATTTTTATGTATGTGTGAGAAATATGTTATGCATTCAGAAGAGTGTACAAAATGTATTCGGGAAAAAAGGTAATAAAACAAAGATCCCTGTATCCATCACTGATACTAAAAAATAGACCATCTATTTTGTCCATACCACTATCTGGACCTTTGTCTTGACCATTCTCTTTCCTTCCTCTATAGTTTAACCCCCAATATATGTATTCAACATGCTGCTAATGAACATGCAGCAGCAAACTCACACCTCACTATGTGAGGAGAGGGCCATTTGCATCATTGGATGAAAGCTCCTAGGACAGGAGCAGCTGAACAAAGTCTACCTCAGCCTCCTGAGAGTTTCCAAGAGGCCCTTTGAGGAAGGCATTGGGTGAGGTCACAAGTGAACCTTGAAAATTCAAGGCCACCACAGCAAGGGGATTTGGTTGGGCTATCGTGAGGACCAGGGTGGATTTCCAGCAGAGACGTCAGAGGGACAGCTCCTCACTGTGGTCGATCCCAAGGTGCAGGTCAAAGCGGAACACTTGGTGGTAAAATGAGGGGTCTCAGCTGAACCTTTCCTGGAGGAGGGGAGAACAGGAACTTCATCAACACATGGTCATGATGAAGTCCAGATGAGCGGCTGAGCCTGGGCCCAATTCCTCGGGCATCATTCTGTCCTCAGGTCAAAAAGAAAAAGTATAATACTACTATATGGGTGGGTGGGTGGGTGTGTGATTCTTGCTGTTTTTGGTAGTTTGCTATTTTGTGTTCTATAAATTTGCCATGAACACTGAATTAGTAAATACTAAACCATTGCTTCTAGGGGAAATTTCGAGTTTGCTTCCTGCAAGCCTCTGATCATATTTTCAGCAACAGATCAATGCATAACCTTGTTTTATGTGTGTAACACCTTATTGGACACATGTTGATTCATGAACATAGAACTCAGAGCCAACAATGGCACTATAACTTATGCTTAAACAGAGCTTATCTAACATATTTTATCTGTAAGACACATCACAGCCTTGTGCTTAGGAACACTAGACAGTATTTTAAGCACTACATTTAGGGGCCATTTTAAACAGTGAAATCATCTACAGGCAGTACAGAAAGGTGAAAAACATGGCACTGAGTAGACCATAAAAAGAACACTTGTTTACAGGACGAGAGCTGAAACAAGAAGATGGACTGGTGACTTATTTGACCTCAGGTGGGAGTGTGCACATCGGGCAACTTAGATATGCACAAACAACTAAAAGCACTGCAAGTGCTGTGTGTGTGTGTGTGTGTGTGTGTGTATTTATACATATATAAACAAAGTGGGAAATTAATCTAGGATGTTAGATGTCAGTATAGTAACTTGGGATAGTTACTAGAAGGGGCATAGGAGAGACTATTCTGGTAATATTCCATTACTTTATCTGGGTGTTGGTTACATAGGATGTGTTCACTTTGTGAAAACCAAGCTCTGTGTGTTTATGATTTGTGTACTTTTCTGAATGGTTTTACACCTCAGTAAACAGTGTAAAAAAAAAAAACAGTACAGTGGCCTCAGGATCTAGGTGATGACCACTTAGCATATGCGGCTCCTGAATGTCACTGCTCCAAAGTGACTAGTTTCTTTCATCTACTCCATGGTTGTCATTCTGGGGGTTCCCACTTCATCATCTCCCAGGTGATTTTCATTGCTTTTCTCTTGTATTGGATCTCCTGTTTCCTGGATTCTGTCTCTCCATTTCTTTCCTCCTCTCTTCTGATAACATATACTTACATAGTTTCTGGAGAAAGGGTGCCTGGAAAATAATTTTTTAGGAGAACTTAGCACATGTGAAACTACTGTTAAATTACCTTCATACTTTAATGATAACTTTCCAAAGTGCAGAATTTTAATTTGGAAATTCTTTCCCTCAGAACTTTGATAACATTAGCACCAATGTCCAGTGTTCAGTTGAAAACTCTTAATCTTTGTGTGTGACCTTTACTCCTCTCTTCCCCTACCCTCTCTTCTGGAAGCTAGTAAAAAAAATCTCCTTTATACCCATTCATCTGAGATGAGATTGGTATATATCCACTGTTTGGTACTCCCTGGCCTCTTTCAGTCTGGGAATTCATATTTTATTTTCTAGGAACTGTTCTTGAATTGTTCTGTTGATAATTTTCTCCCCTCCTCCATTTTCTCATTTTCAGTATACTGGAACTTCTAAATCGATGTTCCAGTTTTCTTTAATATTCTCTTCTCTCCCTCTCCTCTCCTCCTCCTCCTGGAAGTAATTTGATCACTTAGCACCAACTTCCCATACTAGGATTCAGCTTTCTTCAGTCTCCTTAGTTACCACTCATTTATCTGCTTCCCAGGTTCTAAAATTTTGTTACTATTGTTTATTCTTATTCCTGTCCTTATAAAAGTGTCTATTTTTCAATTCCAATATGTCAACAAAAGTTCTCTGCAACCAATCTGATGTAAACAAAGTCCCTAATCTGAAGTGCAGAAAGCAGTCTCTTTATTCCAGAGAACAGTTTGTAAACTAGGGAAATAGCCTCTAGTGGAAACCAAAAGTATGTTCCCCTGAGACAAAGGGAAGGCCAATTTTATGGAGAAGTATTCCATCCTGGTTACTGATTGGTCCATTTTTATGCAAATGAGGAATCTAAATTTGTATGGACTCATTGATCCAAATAGCACTCTCCTGATTGGACAGTTTCTTGAATTCTGATTGGTTGTAATGGACCTGCTCTGATTGGTCATTATAATGCAAATGAGGCTATAGCTGCACAGTTCCCATTAGTCAAAAAACAAGATACCAGGAACTCCTTTATAAGGGTTGACTCAGAGAGCTAGAGCACAGTGCAGGAGGCTGAAGGCTCAGTTGGCAGCTTTTGCCTGAAATGCAGTGTGTATGAGAGGCCTCTGTCAGCTATGGCTGCTAGACTGTGGTTATGAATTTGTGCTCAGTTAACCATAAGGAGTCCTTCTTGGCAGATATAGTCCTTTTCGAGGTTCACAGATACCAAATTTTAAGAGTTTGAGAAAAGAATAAAATTAGGTATTACCTTATTATCTGTTCTACACTTTATCTTCACAAAATTATGGCTCAGTCTTAATTGCCATTGTTAGTGTATTACTGTCCAGTGCAATAGCCACTAGCTATGTAAGCACTTGAAATGTGGCTAATAGGGAACTGAATTTTAAATTTTATTTAATAAGTTACATTTAAATAGTCACATGTGGCTGGTGGCTACCATGTTGGACAGTGCATTTCCAGTGCTGGTGAAGTAGGAGTAGAGTGTAAAATCTAGTTAATAATAGCTACCATAGGAAAACTTTTGTCCTCTTTCCTTCTCCTTGGTCTGTTTGTTTATTCATTTATGTCAGTATGGACACATGGAGTCGTACATTCAATGGGTTTTAATCTGTTACTTTTTAATATTTATTTTGATGTTCAAATTGTCCCAGATATGGCCAGTGGAAACCCCTCCAAGGTTTCTTTTATGTCCTTTTGACAAATACCCATTGTTTTGTCTGAATCATTTATTCTAGAACTGGATATTACAGGCTCATGTACTTGCCTTGCCCCAACCCCTGGAATCATCTATAAGTTAGTGAGCTCAGGTTCGTCTTACTGGAGGATGCCATTTGGAAACAAAGATCTGGTGCTTGGTGGGCTCATTGCTGCTGGAGCATCACTGCTTCTAGGCCCTCTCAGCTGACGGCATTTTAACAGCTAGTGGCTATTACATTGGACAGTACAAATATAGATATTTTCATCATTGCATCAAGGGAAAAAGATGGAGTTACTAGGATTTAGGAGTTTAGGGTTGTGTTTCCCTCACCCCCACTTCCAGTTGGTACTTGGCTTTTTAAGTGAGATATAGCTGGCAAGTAAGAATGCCAGAAGAGGCTGGTGCTGGAGCCCTTTGCTGCTGGAGTGGTACTTTCTCTCTCCCTTTAAGGGCCTCCCATTGACAGAATATAAACCAGAATCACCTTGCCAATGGAGTGTGAATTGTGTTTGCAGAGCTTAGACCATGGTTTCTCAACCTTGGCACCATTGACATTTTGGGCCAGGTGGCTGTCCTGTGCTTTGTAGGATGTTTAATAATATTCCTGGCCTCTACCCACTTAATGTCAGTATTTCTCTGCCCCCAGTGTTTCCATACATTGCCAGACCCCTAAATGGGCAAAATGGCCCCTGATTGAGAGCTGCTTTCTAGACCAGCATTGCAAAGAATATACTAGAAGGGTAGTCTTGGAGCTGAGAAACAATAATAACAACCAGCACCCTACTTTACTTCAGATGTCCTTGAAATGTGAGGGAAGGAAAGAGAAATGAATGTTTATGTGCTTGTGACATCGATTATTATATGCTTTTTTTTTTCTCCCTTCAAGATAGCAGAGACCAGTTAACCAGTCTCTCTACAGTCAGGCAAGATTTAAATCCTTGCTGATAAATTTGTTTACATGCTCTTAAAGCTTGCTCTTGAATTTTCTAGGTTGGAGTTATTGCCAAATTCTTTAAGTGGGTGAACTGTTCTTTTGAGTGTTGGATTTCAAAGTCATTATTGATGTATTGTCAACCCAGATGCATTTTCTGGGTGGTGCCTTACTAGGGACATACTGCTTACCGCCATGGAAATGTTCATAAATGGAGGGAAGAAGAAATGTGAATAATATTTATATTAAAGCCAGTGTTTTGTTTTTTAGTTTTGGATACTTATAGTCAAATACCAGTTAACCTGATTTCCTAGAGATTTAGTTCAGACTGTATAAGCACTGCCAATTTTCCTCATTTTATCTTTATGCTTAGTTTTTTCCTTCTTTCTGTTCCATACAATCACTCTGGTAGAAAGATACGTTCTCTCTCAAAGGAAATCTCCCAAAGATCAGTGTAACCATTTACAATACCTTTCAACTTGCATGTGTTACTATTCCCTCAAACTTAACATCTAAAATTAGGCTAGTATGCTTTCCTAAACCAGATGTAACTTTTCTGGTGATAGTGCATTCTCTGTATGTTATTAATTATTCCTAGTTCTCTCCAGAGTTTTGTCTGCTGTGGGTCTCCTTAGTTTGAAATTAGCAAAAGAACTGGAGCAGACATAAAATAATGTAACCATTGAAGGTAGGATTTTTAAAGATCTGTTAAATTTTATTGATTAGCCTAGAAAAGAGGGAAAGCAACTTAATTCTTTCTTAAACTGTATAGTGGCTGAGAGTGGATTTAAGAATAACTGCTCTATGTGTAGGGAACATGGAACAAAGAGACCTGTGGTTGTATTTCAGTGTTTTGAAAAGAAGTACCTCAGGGACTACTTGGTATACAGTTGTGTCAGGGTGAGGCTAATTATGGGGTTCTGCTGTACCCTCCCAACCACTACTCTGTATGTCAGATGTGTTTCCATATTTTTGTCCCTCACTCTTCATGCTGTATTTTAATTGCTTATTTACTACCTTCGTTCCCTGTTAAACTTTAAGCATAAAATAAGTACTACAGGTTCTCAAAGTTTTGATGAAGTAATGTTAAGCTAATGCAAAATTATCTCCTACTTACTATTATTGATCCAGGACAAATCTTTTACACAGTAATAGAGCTGTCATGTGCCTTATTTGACTGGGAATTTGTCACAAATAACAAAGGCAGACATTTCTAGCTCAGATACCTTAAATATCATTAAACGGATATTTTCTATTCCCTACATGTTCATCTGTACTAGGTCTGGATTTCCAGATTCTTTCCTCTTTCCCTCACACAGTTGCAGAAGTCAGTTTAAAAGTGTTTGAACCATAGGCCAGGCAGTTCCAAGTGGGGAAAATACCAAGTGTATTTCACCCTTTAGTTTTTTGAAATGACATTTTTCTCTCTTACATCTGTGGTATGGTCTTCACATTGCCTATGAGTTGTCTAGCATGTCCAGATCATTACACTGTGCATGGGAGAAGTCATTCTGTGAACACTTAGCTCGAAACTCAGTGACTAATTTGTAGTTTATCAGATACAGCATATAGATATAGAATCCAATGCTAGGGCTCCCAAAATGTAGTTTTAGTCCATAATTTCACTATTTTACCCATTTATAACTCAGAAACCACTCATTCTGTCTCTCAAAGTCATCTTCCATGCTACAAGTTATTTTACAGGTTGAGATGGGATGGGGTGTTTGTCCATGTTGGGTGTTTTTAATTTTTATTATTTTTTTCCCCTCTTTAATCCCCTGCCCCCGCACTTCCACCCCTGACCTATGGACGTTGCCATCTCCCTTTAAGAACTGGATCTCTCAACGCGGGGCGTCTCCTCCACCATGCGATCACGGCGCGCACCCGGGGTCTGCTGCACCCAGGGTATGGGCCGTGGCGCCAGCTGGGGCGTGAGCCCAGGACCTTCTGCATGTAAAGCAGACATGCTGACCACTACACTATGGAACTATCCCATGGTTTGTTTTTTTTTTTTTAATGAAACATTTAAACATAGAAATAAATAAGGCTTTATTTTAGGTGAGTTCCACTTTATACCCTTTCTTGTTTGATTCTATTCTGGTTCCTTCCCTTTCTCCCTGCCTCTCAGAGGTCATCACTTCTTATAGTTGGTGTATATCCTTCTCATCCACATTTCAATATACTTCCCACATATATATGTGTTTGTAAACAATTCAAGAGTATTGAGTTATGATTTTTAAATTTATATGTATTTCCATATAGTGTATATCCTTTTATAATTTTTTTTTTTTTTGTGTGGAGACTTAGACATGTTGATATGTGTAAGTCTAGTAGATTATCAGAGCGTAATGTTCTAGTATTTCATTGTGTGATTATATCATGTGTCATAGGTTGTTGAGTCCTATGTCTGAAGATATATGTATGCCAAACTTCCTCAAGTTTGAAGAGACCAAAAATTAAAATATATATATATATATTTGAGTTGTATTGATTAGTGATCTGCTGTGATTTGAAGGAGTGAGGCCATATATATTTCATGCTTATTAAATTTTTAAATAAAGGAGATGTAATATATTTAAACATTTACCAGTATAGGGCATGGATTTTTAAGAAGCTGAGAAAGCACTACTCTAGAGTAAGAACTTACAAAATAGTGACTTTAGGTAGAGCCATGTTTGATTATGAACTCCTGAAAATAAATATAAGTAATTTCAGCCTCAGGATTTCATTGTAGAAGAGTTATGTGTTCAGTAAAATAGGGTCCCTTAGAAAATAAATAGTTGAAGGAAAAACAAAGATGACATTAAATGTATATCTCTGTGCCATGGTAAATAAAAAGTTCTAAGGGCATTCATTTCTGGGGGGAAAAAATTACCCTTATCAGAAAACATGCTTCAGTAGGTAATCCCTCATCTTAATCACTGGTTCGCCATTTAATGCCTATATACCTTGGAGCAAGTTACCTAGTACCTATGTGCCTCAGTTTATTCATTTGTAACAGAACAACTGTTCAGTGACCAAGCCCTTAGCAGTTGCCTTGGGTATCTAGGTTAGTTAAACACTAATTGGTTATTGAGGGAACATTGCTGCTTAGAGATGAACTGAGGGAAATTGTCTTATGTTATACCTTTTGAAGTGTTTTAATTTTTCAGTCCAGCTGCTACAAATGTGACATTCAATGCATTTTTTCTTTTTTTTCTTTCTTTTCTTTTTTTTTTTTTTTTTTTTTTTTTTTTACTAGTACTCTCCTTTGCAAAATGCTCATGTATTCACTAGATAGTTTCATAAAAGTTACCACCTTCTCTAAGGGTATTTGTCTTTGGAGAGCTGAAGCTCTCTGCCTTGCTTGATGGACCTGCCTCGAGGGTCTTCAAAACAGAATAGTAGTTTCTGTGCAGTGTTCATTGTTTACAGCAACTAAACTCAATTGCCCATATATATGAAATATTGATGGGGTTTTATGTTTTTACATATTAAATTGTTAACACAAAACTGTTGCAGACAGAAACCTGTTTCCCACCAACAGCCTCATCTTTTGGTACAACTGGCAACCAAGCTCTCCTGAGCTGATGTTGCCGAATCGTAACTGATACGTAGAAGTATTTGGTGCAGAATTTTTCTTACTTAATTTTCTTCTATAGGAAACAAGTACCTGTTGTTAGTCCTCCCCCTCCCCACTTTCATTATTCATTCTTACATTAAGAAGTCTGTTATAGACACACATTAATCCCTTTTCCCTTCTCTCTTTGTGAGCTCTAGGAAAATGTCCCCTTCTCTTTTTTCATTCACTTCACTCATTCAGCAGATATTTATTGAACTCCTACTTTGTCCCAGGCATACCTTACACACCTTCTCCTTCATTTTATGTGTGAGTCAGAAATCAGCTCTAATCATGTCTGAGTATAATAGATTGAGTGATATAGAGAAGCTTCTTTATTTCCAGATAAAAGGTTCTGAAAGACTATTCTGAAGCTCATTCATGAGCTAGTCTGTTTTTACTAAGATAGGTTTCTGTTTGCAGGCCAGAAGTGCATTTCTCTGAAATAAGAGCACAGACCAGTTCTTTAAAATGAAGCAAACCAATCATTTGTTCCAAAATGCATAAAGAACTTAAATGTAATGTCCAACCCCTGCTTTTCTATCCACTTTTGGGGGCAAATTTGAACTGTGAATTGTCCATAGCCAAGAAAAACGTTATCACACTTTCAAACTGCCTCATGACTTTATTGTGAAGATTAATGAAGTAGTGTGTGTAATGCCTGGAACAAAATAAATAATGGCGGAAGTTGCTATTAATACAGCTAGAGTATTAGCTGTATGTAGCAAGAATTTTCATTCACTGTTTTTGTTCACAACTTATCTTGGCATGTGGTAGATATAGGTACTTAATAAGTAATGAAAGGATAGATGGATGCTCCTTATTTTTACATATCACAGAACTTGGAGAATTCCACCTGAAAACAATAAAGTGAGAGTAAAAAAGCTGAGACCCAGTACAGAAAGAGTTGTTTTAAATAGCCAGGCAAATGTATCAGAGTTTCAAGCAAGTCTACAAAGAACACACATACTACAAAACATACTTACCAAGCGTCTCCATGTTTTCACCTACTCTGATGTTCACATCAGCCACCCAATTCTCTTTCTTCTGAATCTTGTCCTCCTCTAACTGTATACCTCTTTCTCATTTCTCTTTCTCTGCCCCTGGGATTTCTTTATAGGTCTTTTCTTGAATAGTATATTTGTATGGGTCTCTCTACCCAATCTTCTCTCCTCTCGAGTCTCTCCCTTAACCACATGGCATAAATTTTTAAAAAATAAGTATGTATAAAGTCACATGTATACTTAATATGTGTGTATACATGTATGTACACACATATATCTTCTGTTCCTACTTCTAAAAACAAGTAAGGCTCTTAAAAGAAAAAAAAAACTCCTTGAGTTACTTTACCTTTACAAGGCATGACTTTGTACTTGTGGTCTTTAATAGAAGGGGGAAAAGCTTTCTACTCTTGATCTAGGCTTCCAGCTTGTAAAACATTGTAAAATTTGTCTTAGGTT
The DNA here is from genome assembly GCA_028627145.1 of Eidolon dupreanum. Lineage (NCBI taxonomy): Eukaryota > Metazoa > Chordata > Mammalia > Chiroptera > Pteropodidae > Eidolon > Eidolon dupreanum. The sequence goes on along the minus strand of CM053515.1, from coordinate 52,535,218 downwards.
CCTTCCTTCAGCAATTTTGCTTCTAGAAATATCTTTGGACCGCCATCTTTAATTCTGTCTACTTCTGCTTTTCACTGAGTTACAGTAGTTTATTTCTTTAATTGCTTTTGTATTCATTTAGGAACCTCTTTAAAGGGTTGCCTGATTTTTTTAACCATCTAAATACAAAGAGCCCTCTTTTAAGAATTGTGCCTTATTAGTGTAAAGTTATTTTAGTGGCATAGTTCTCTGCGTAGTTATCAATTGAAATTATTATATAGCACATAGTACACAAATGTGCTTTTTTTTTTTTTTTTAAGAAAAAAATTACTACTTATTCAAGAAGTAAAAAGAGAGCCTTCTCTCCAAATTACATGGCATCTAGAAGTAAAAATAATTTGTCAGTGGCAAATGTATAATGTCAGGCCTTCAAATTCCAGGTGGGGTTGATTTCCTCTTTACCCTTTTTCTCTTTCTTTTCAGATAGCTTGCTGTTTATTGACTTTCCCGACTCTATTTATTTATAGCATTTAAAATGAAACAAAGAGGTTTATTTTTTACCTACTGCTTTTGAAAGAGAAAAACCTTCAGGGTTTTTTGTTTGTTTCATTTTTAAAAATTAAGAAAGAAAAAACTTTTAACATATTCCAGTGGCTTTTAAACACCTGTTCCCACTAGGGAGCAGTCTTTTCTTTGATTTTAGACCATAGCTTTTATGTATTTTACAGAACTGCTAAATACAAAGGTAAATGTTGAGAATATGAACATGTTCAGATATACCTTTTACAAGCAGGATTTGTCAGATACACACAATTCTTTGCATTTAAGTTTCATTTGTGCTAGTGTCAAAATTGAGTTTAAAATGTTTTTTGCTTATATTGTTAGGTAAACTTTATCATATGGGGGATCACAAATATCCCACCATAACTTTATGATGTAGCTTGTGCTAGTTACCATTTTACAAACTAGTACTTGTCTGAATTTATTTATGACACGGTATGGCTAAAGCTAGATTATTCAAAGACAAGTTGTATGTTATTTAGTTAGCTCAGTTTTTGCAGTTATTGGTGTCTCATCACAAGTAACTTTTTTTCCTATCAAGGAATTGATCATTTTTCATATGCCACGTATATGTTCTGTTTAAGATTTTCCTGAGCCTCCTGATACCAGATAGAACCCACTATTGTTAACCAAGGGACTATGCAGTAAAAAGCTAACTTATTTTCTGTGATAGGGACTAGATTACGTAGGGAGGAAATTTTGTTAGTCTTTGTTCTAAAATGAGTTCTGACAGATAGAAGGGACTCTGTTTTGAGTAAGAAATCTGGGTCCTTTTCAAAGCTAAATGAGATTTAATAATTCCGAGTGGGGGTGAGGAAAGTGGGTTGGTGTTAAGAAACTGGCAAGGCTTATGCATGGTTCTGTGCTTTGATTTAGAGACTTAGAGCTAATTTCAAGTCGGAGGTAGTATGGAGTCTTCTATAAAATTAGATGTTGAGTTAGGCTTATGAAGCTTATGATGACAAATTCCAATTGTTAAAGGGCAGAGCTGTAGAGCTGTTACAATGAGAAGGGATAGAAGGCTGTATGGAAAACTGTATGGTTATAAAACATTTTTACTTCCCTAACTTATTCATAGTAAGCTAATCAAAATACAAGAATTCTCTATAGTAGTGGTCCCCAACCTTTTTGGCACCAGGGACCGGTGCTCCTATGAGCATCTAATGCCTGATGTTCTGAGGTGTTGAACAGTTTCTTACTGAACTCCGGCCAGGTTGTAGGTACAGCCTGATGCATATCCCTAATCCTCACCACTTAGGGGACCCCGGCTCATTTAGATTTAGGTAACTGAATTAAATAAGAATAGAAGAGGCAAGGCACAAATATCATCAGCATCTTCCTACTAAAAAGGAATGTTTGGCAATATCACCATCCACAGTAACCTTAATCTTTGTTCATTTATACTTGTCAGTAGGCATCTCAACCATAGAAAGAAAAGTCGGACCTACAGAGTAACGTCAGATAGTACACACCAAGAGTTAGTGTTCAAAGCTGGGTTCACCTTTCAGGCATCATTTTTTTTTTTCTTTTTTTCAAGCACCTTTTTAAAGTTCAGTTCACCCTACATTTATTTGGCAAAGTTATTGTACCCAGTTACATTAAATTTTTATTTGTGAATCTAAAAAGATCTTTATACCTTTTTAACATTTTCAGTGTTATGCTTAAAGCACTTATGCTTAGAAGCTATTTTGTATAAGCAAATTTTGAGTTACTCCTTTTTTTTTTTTTGCTCATATATCTATTTAGTGAAGCTTTCTTTGTCCGTACTGTTTATCCTTTTCTGCTTTTTTTTCTCCATAGCACTTATCTTCTAACTTGCTTTTATAACTTTGTTTTTATGGCTGTCTTCACCCACTAAGATGTTAGCTTTATGGGGGCACACAGTTTTTTCTGTTTTTTTTTTTTTTTTCATTCCTGTATCCTTACTACCTAGAACTGTGGTCCCCAACCTTTTTGGCACCAGGGACCCGTGCTCTCTTGAGAATCGAATGCCTGATGATCTGAGGTGGAACTGAGGCGATGATGTAGTGCTAGGGAGTGGCTGCAAATACCGATGAAGTTTCACTGATAGCCCACCGCTCACCTCCTCCTCTGTGGCCTGTTCCTAATAGGCCACGGACCGGTACCAGTTCACAGCCTGGGAGCTGGGGACTCCTGACCTCGAACATAGTAGGCAGTCAATAATATTTTTTCGAATTTGCTGAAAAACTGCAGGCTTGATGGCATCATTTGGCTCTCAGTGTGACTTGATGGGATCTCAGTGCAACTTTGGAAATCTCAACAATCTGGAAGGATATTTTGAGAACTGATTTACAATGTTATTTATACTATAATTGGTATCAAATTATATACCAGAAAATGTGATGACACAGTTTTTCTATGTCTGAATGAAATAATGTTAATACTTTAAAATTTAAGACTTTTGTCTTTTTTTCCTCACTCGATTCTCAAAGCATACTCAATAGGTGAAGAAATTGAGCAGAGGACAGTAAGTGATAATAGCTTACTGTTAAGGATATGTAATAAGGAATCGATTTTTTTTTTAATGTATTCTTTCAGCAAGCATTTATTGAGAATCTGCAGTCTGCCAAAACTGCTAGTTTTCCACCTTGAACTAACAGCCCAAGGGTCGTTGTAAACAATCCCAGGTTTGATTGTATCGTTTTGTTTTGTTTTGTTTGATTGGAGGGGGAGGAGTTTAAAAAATTTAATGGCTATATGAGAACATTTATCAAATAAATGCAAGGGAAAAGAAGAATATGGTTCTACAGGTCCCCTCTGACAGATCTAAAAGAACGTTACCTTTCAAGATCCCTGAAGGCTTCACACCCTCCAGAGGGAACCACTGGCCAAAATTTTATCGTTCCCTATTTTTCTTTTCTAGTTTTACTGCTTATTTGATTTCCTAAACTAGATGTTTTTGAAGTTTGTGCTGTATACAGCCTTTGAGACTCTCACTCACATGAGATTCTCTGATATCCTTACCTGTGGCTGACTTGTTTTTTGATTCATTCTATAATGCACTAGAACAACTCAAAAGGCCTGTAAACAGCGCCCCCCCCCCTTTTTTTAGTTGCAAAAATTGACTGTGAACATTCTTCTGCATTCCTCTGGTGCACATAGACAGGAGATTCCTTAGAGAATATATTTAAGAGTGAAATTGCAGAGTCAAGAATTGCTTATGTTTAACTTGACTATAATGTGAACAAAATTTTCAAAGTGGTTGTACTAATGTATGCTCCCACCAGCTGAATAGAAGCGTTTCTGTTGCTCTTTATCTTCACTGGCACTTGATATCATCAGACTTCTTAGGTTTTTGCCAAAATTGGTATAGTAATGATAGCTTATCATAGTTTTATTTGTATTTCTTTGATGACTTATGAGATTGAGCATCTCTTTATGTATTATTTATCGATCATTCGTGTTCTCTGTAGTGCCCATAGAAGTCTTTGCCCATTTTTTATTGGATGTTGATCATTTTCTCACATATTGATGTATGAAAGTTCTTAATGCATTTGGAATACCAAACTTTTTTCTGTTGTGTATGTTACACATATCAGCAGTTACGGGGCCTTGTCTTTTCCATCACTCTAGGGTATTAAAAGGTGAAGAAAAGTATTTTATTATTAAAAATTATTGGGGTGACATTGATCAACAAAATCTAGTAAGTTTCAAGTTACAATTCAACAGTATGTCTCATATATATATTGTATTGTATATTCACTGCCTATAGTTAGATTTCTTTCTGTCACCACATATTTGACTCCTTTTACCCTATCTGCTACCCTCTTTCCCCATCTGCCCTCTGATAATCACTAGTCTATTTATTGTCCATGTCCATGAGTCTCTGTCTTGTTTGTTTGTTGCTTTTAAGATTATATCTCACATATAAGTGATATGTGGTTTTCAACTTTTTGTCTGACTTATTTCACTTAGAATGATTATCTAAAGAACCATCCATGTTGTTGCAAATGGTAGTATTTTGTCTCTTCTTATGGCTGAGTAATATTCCATTGTATATATGTATCACATCTTCTTTATCCAGTCATCTATTGTAGGACACTTTGGTTGCTTTCATGTCCTGGCCACCGTGAATAATGCTGCTATGAACATTGGTGTGCATATATCTTTTGGGATAAATGTTTTCAAGTTTTTGGGGGTAAATACCCAGTACAGGGATTGCTAGATCAGGTGGTAGTTCAATTCTTAGTTTTGTTGAGAAATCTCTGTGCTATTTTCCATTGTGGCTGTACCAATTTGCAGTCCCTCCAAAAGTGTGTGAGGAAAAGTCTTAATTTAACTTGGTTGAATTTATCTCTTAATGGTTTAGACCATGTGCATGTGTGTCTGTGTTAAATTGTTTCCTCTTCTGAGTTCATAAAAATATTTCTATATGGTCTTTTAGAGATTTTTTTTTTGTTTTTCTTTTGCATTTGTCTTTAAACCATCTGGAATTGATATTTGTGTGTGGGATTCTATAGAAGAGATCCAATTTTATTTTTCATATATATAGATAATCACCTGTCCTAGTATCATTTATTGTCTATTCTCTCCTTTCCCCACTGGTCTCTAGTGACCTTGCTATCATATAACAGATTTTCAATATGTTTGCTTGTTTCTGGGCTCTCTTCTGTTCCATAGGTCAGTGTATCTGTTTCAATGCCAGTACCATTTAATCTTAATTACTGTAGCTTTATAAATAACTCTTGATATGTTAAGCAGTTCCTTCCATCCTGTTTTTCTTCAGGAATACATTGGCCTTTCTTGGCCCTTTGCAACTTGCATAAAAATTTGAGTCAGCTTATTATCTGCCACAAAAAATTATTTTGTGATTTTAATTAGAATTATATTGAATCTCCAGATCAATTTGGGAAGAATTGACATTAAGTTGAACTTTCTAGTTTGTGAACCTGGTAGTTTTATTTTTAAAGTCCTTTAATGTCTTTGAATACATTTCTACTAATTTTCTTCATGAAGTTTTTTTAACTCCTCCCCCTCCAATCAAAAATTTAGATTTATTCATAGGCACTTTTTTAGAATACTGTTGCAAAGGGCATAATTTTTTTAATAAAATATACATAACATAAAATCTATCATTTTAACCCTTTTTGCATATACAGTTTAGTAGCATAAAATAGATTTACATTGTGCAACCGTCACCACTATCAATTTCCAGAACTTTTTATCATTCCAAACTGAAACTCTACCCATTAAACAATACTCCTTCCACTCAGTCCCTGGTAATCACTATTCTCCTTCTTTGTATATGAATTTGATTAATCTAAGCACAGAAGTAGAATCATAAATGATGTATTTTTTAATTTTTCTTTTTTGGAGTGAAGAAATATAATCAATATTTTATTAAATTGGTTTTTATATTTAGCAGTCTTGCTTAAAACTTATAATAACAATTTAGGTGTTTTGGGTTTTCTACATAAATAAACAAATCACATGTGACTAAAAAGCTTTTCCTACAATAAACCTACCCATTGAGTTTTAAATCTTTATGTCATTTTTTTAATATTTATATGTTGTTTGGTTTATTTTCAAATCTGTTGGTTGCCTCTTTTTTTCAGGCTTCTCTTTTATTTCTTTTAACTTATTCTGATATAAACTCTTTGGCAGTCTGATTCTACTATCTGTTTCTGCTGCTGCTTTCTAGTGGTATTTTGTTTTTTTGTGTGTACACCCATCCCTCAATTTACGAGTTTTTTTTTTTTTTTACACGCAAATTTTTTTATATGCGGTAAACACCCCTCCACCCATTTATGCAGACCTTGTTTTATGCAGTTTCCGTTTACAGGGTCTCATTTTACACGATTCTTTCTTTTTCATTTCCGTTATTGGTAGTTACTCTTTATAAAAAAACAATAGCTTAACTCAGTAGCGTACAAAGAACCAATACTTATTAACACAATTACTAATGACCTTCCCATTCATTAGAGAGCAAATAAAAAAGTATGGGTAACTACTGATATTTTTGGGGATTGGTTTTACAAATGTTTTGCAAGTAGAAGCTGAAAATTATATGAAGGAAAATTGTCTTCCTTTTAAAATACTTTTAGCTAATGCACCTGGATCATCCACATAATTTAGAACATCCAAATATAAAAGTTGTGTGTTTGCCACCAAAGACAACTTCCTTGATCCAACCTTTAGATCGAGGTATTATTTCCACATTTAAGATTAATTATATTAAATGGAGTTTTAATGATATTTTTAATGTGAAGATAACGAATCACAGTTACAGAAGCCTGGAATAAATATACAATTTTAAGTCGTATGAAGAATATTGCTTTAGCTTTGAGTGATATAAAGCTGTAAATGCTTTAAATGCTTGTTGGAAAGCAATATGACCAGTAGTTGTACCAAGGAATATGATTCCATCAACTGAAGAGGGAGTAACTGGCATTATTAATTTATTAAATAAATTTCAAGAAAGAGGCTCCGACCATTTGCATATGATATTAACTAATTACTAGTTGATTGAGAATTAACTCATAATGAATTAATTTACTTAACATCTGAAGCCCATCCTGCCAATGAATATGGCAGTGACCTTGAACCAGTTTCATTCACTGCAGAAAATATTTACGAAGCTCTTCAGTTTGCCACAACGCTGAAAACCACAATTCTAGATATTGTTCCATAACATCCAAAAAGCCTTAAAATTTCAAAGACATCTTTTAAAATGTTGCAGTGAATATCGAAGAATTTATGAAAACTTAGCAAAAGATGGGGTTGGGAAAAGAACATCCAAAAACATAAACATAAATAAGGAAACTGAAGTAGTACTTCCAAATATTTCTCTTTTTTTACTCTCAATAGTTATTTTTTAATTAATTTTTTAAATGAAGAAATGATTTAAATCCCCTACCCCCTCCCCTCTGGTAACCACTATCCAAATATTTCATGCAATGAATATAGTGACTTTGTGCCAATTAAAAGGAGAAGGTTGATTGCTTTAGATTACAGTACAGAAACCAACAGCAAATAAAATTATTTTGATTTTTCTGAATTTTCATTAGCATTTTTTGTGAAAATATGTGAAAAATATTTTTATGACTTATATCAGCCTGTTTTTTTAGTATTTTTCTTTGTACTGGTGAACTCTTTTCACTCAGTTTTCTTCCATATAAAATGGAAATTGAGTAAATTGAGGGACAGGTGTATTTTGTGTATGAACCTTCATTCCTTAGAAGTTTATTTTTGCCAGATGCTTGGTGGCAGTGCTAATTTAGGACCGCTTTAAACTCAGTTCTTGACCTGAGAACCATTTGGAATCATTTGGTAGTCTGAATTTGTGCTCTCCACTTAAAAGACGGCTGGGCTGGTTTGTGGTTTGATTTTTCAGGGGTTTTTTTTTTGTTGTTTGTGCTGAGGGGGAGCGGGAATTTCACTAGGGCAAATTTGTAATCCCCTAGGGAGGATTTTTAGCCCACTCATACACTGAGAACATACAGTAAATCCTTACTTAATGTCATCAGTAGTGTTTTAGAAGCTACAACGTTAAGTTCCTATAGCATATTTCTGATCACAAAAACATCCCCAAACTTTTAAGTAAAGACACAAAACATTTCTCATATTAAACATTGAAATAAATGTGAGCTATACATATATTTAAGAAAGATGAATAAAAACAGGATAATTCTTTTCCAGCCACTTATTCCAATTTAGGGTCATGGATGGCCAGACCCTATCTTAGCAGCTCAGGGCTCGAGGTGGGACCTGCCCTGGACAGGACACCTTTCCCCACAGGGCCACTCACACCCACACTCACTCAGACTGGAACTCTGCAGATACACCAGTTCACCTCACGTGCACATCTTTAGGATGTGGGAGGAGAGTCCCCAAAGAAAAACATGAGAAGAACTCCACACAGACAGTGGCCCCCACCTGAGAAACTCCCCGCCTGCCCCCGCCCCACATCATCATTGTAATAAAACAGCATTATTCGATGACCTGCTCTTGTTAGGGTCTCAACTTTAAGAGGAATTGCCTATTAGACACAACACCTTTAGCAGACCTTGGTCTTTGCTTCCTGTGTTTTGTCCTGCGATGCTATGAAAAATCTAAACTCAGATTTTTTTGCCTGCACTGGCAAATAATACCCACCCGTTTTAGTGATTCCAGTTACCAGTTCCTCTTATACTTGGTTTTTACCCTCTTGCTAGCTCATCAAGGCATATTTTTTTTAATTGAAGTAACATTGGTTTATAACATTATATAAGTTTTAGTTGTGTAACATTATAATTCAATATCTGTATACATTATAGCATGCTCACCACCAAAAGTTTAGTTCCCATCTGTCACCATACATTTGACTCTCTTTACCCATTTCACCTTCCCCCATCCCTTTCCCTCTGGTAAACTACTCATGTGTTTTATCAATGAGGTTTTTTTTAAGGATATTTTATCAAACATTTTAAGTCATTTTCATTAGGAGTATAAATCAGAATAACATTCATATCGTTAGCAATTCCCATATCATTTTATTGTGTCATTTCTAGTCATTTTGGAAAGGAAATGCGGGGTTAAATGAGCACCTGAAAGAATTTATAAAAGTGAAATGGAGAGTGTAGTCTTTTACAGCTGCTAATTAATGATATTTCTTTTTTTTATAGGTGTCAGCTGTGATGCATGTTTAAAAGGAAATTTTCGAGGTCGCAGATATAAGTGTTTAATTTGCTACGATTACGATCTTTGTGCATCTTGTTATGAAAGTGGTGCAACAACAACAAGGCATACAACTGACCACCCAATGCAGTGCATATTAACAAGGGTAGATTTTGGTATGTATTTAATAAAATTTTAGTGGATTATCATTTAGAATTTTGTGTGTATGTGTGTGAAGAAGTAAAGGCAAGATGTTCTAACCCAGTAGCATACATGAAGCTCCAAATTTATTAAAAATAACATAACTCTTACAAATTCTAAGTAATTCTTTCTCCAGATCATAGTTTACTTGTTTATGAAAGCCATTCAGAAATATATACAATTGACGAGACATGAAATGGAGTGCCTGAACAAAGAGGGAATAAAGTTTGATTGTTCTTGCTAATGTTACACAGATATTCTTGCTCTAGATTTCAGAAGGCAGATTATTTCTACAGTTGATTAGATGACAGTGTCAATCCATAAGAAAATCTATAAATGTTTCATTGCTGTAATTTCTTGCATAGTCATCAGTTGTTATTATCTGTCTTTTTGATTATATCCATTCTAGTAGATGTGAAGTGGTAACTCATGTGGTTTTGATTTGCATTTCTTTGATGGTTAATGATGTTAACTATCTTTTCTTGTGCTGCTTATGGGTCATTTGTGTATCTACTTTGGAGAAATATCTGTTCAGACCCTTGCCAATTTTTAAATTAGGTAATGTCTTTTTTATTATTGGGTTTTAATAGTTGATTGTATATTCTGTATACAACTTCCTTATCAGATGAATGATTTGCAGAAATTTTCTCTCATTGCATGGGTTCTCTTGTCACTTTCTTGATATGGTGTGTTTTGAAGCACAAAAGTTTTAATTTTGATGATGTTCATTTTATCTTTTATTTTCTTATATTGTGCTTTTGGTGTCATATCCAGGAAACCATCACCTAATCTAAGATCATAAAGATTTAAAACTGTTTTCTTCTAAGAGTTTTATAGTTTTAGCTTTTACATTTAGATCTTTGATCTCTTTTGAGTTCATTTTTGTATATGGAATGAGGTAGATGTTCAACTTTATTCTTTTCACATGGATATCTAGTTGTCCTAGCATCATTTGTTGAAAAGAATTCTTAACTCAATGAATTGTCTATTGACATTCTTGTTGAGAATCATTTGGCAAGGGGGCAGAGGGAAATGGGTAATGTTGGTCAAAGGGTACAGAGTTTTGTTATGCAAGACAAATAAGCTCTGTGTACAGCATGGTGACTGTAGTTAACAATATTGTCTTCTGTATACCAGAATGTCTTTTATACCAGCACACACATATAGACACAGTGATAACTGTAGAGGTGATAGATATGTTAATTAGCTTGATTGTGATCTTTTTTCACTGTATACATATGTCAAAATATCAAGTTGTATACCATTAATATGACAATTTTTATATGTCAGAGATATCTCAGTAATGCTATTTAAAAATCAGTTGACCGTAAAAGCATTTATTTCTGGACTCTTAGGCTATTCCATTGATGTAGATGTCTGTCTTTATGCCAGTACCACACTGTCTGAAAACTATACCTTTGTAGTAAGTTTTGAAATTAAGACCTGCAAGTCTTCCAACTTTGTTCTTTTTTAAGATTGTTTTGGGTATTCTAGATCCCTTGGGTTTCCATGTGAATTCTAGGATCAGTTTGTCAAAATTCTGCAATGACTCCAACTGGAATTTTGATAGGGATTATTTTGAATCTGTAGATCGGTTTGGAGAGAAATGCTATTAAGCATATCAGTTATGAACATAGGCTATCTATCTATTTATTAGGTCACCTTTAATTTCTTTCAACAAAGTTTTGTAGTTATCAGAGAATAAGTTTGATACTTCTCTCATTAAATGTATTTCTAAGTATTTAATTCTTTTCCTTATTATAAATAGAATTTTATTTTATTTTTATATTCACTGCAAGTATATAGAAAAACAATTTATTCTAATTGTTTTTTAGTGGATTCCTATACACAAGGTCATATAGTTTTACTTATTTTTCATCTGGATGACTTTCATTTTCTTGCCTTTGGTTTCCATTAGTACACATATGAAAAAAAAGTAACTGAAAGTATATTTAGTAGATTTCTTCTCTTTGGTTAAATCCTCCAGTTAAAATACTGAGTAGAAATGACAAGAGTAGACATTCTTATCTTGTTCCTGGTCTTAGAGAGAAAGTATCTAGTCTTTTACCAGTATGATGATAGTTTTGCCTTTTTTGTAAGATACCCTTTATCGGGTGAGGAAGTTCTATTCTTTTTAACATATTTACCCCAACTCACTTGGCAAGTATTACGCACATAATAAATGGTCAATATATATGTAGTGAGTAAATATTTTTAAGATAGTCTAAATCTCCCTTTAAAAATATGTGAACAAATCAATCATGTAATGAACCCTTCCATTTTCTCTTCTCACAAAAATGAGCGTATCTTCTTAAATTGGGCATTCATTTCATGTTAAATAATGAGATAGTTCTTTGTAATGAAGTGACATAATCTACTAAATATACTTTCAGTTACCTTTTTGTGTGTGTGTACTAATGGAAGAAAGTAAACATACTCCTGAAGATGTACTAGTGAGGCAAATAGATCATTCCCACAGACTCTCACTAATTATCCAGGTCTTTAGTAACCAAGTTGGGCAGAGTATGTTGTGGTAGTACCACATTCAAGTTAGCATTTACAAGAACTGAATGCAGAAAGTCCTTCCTACTGTAAATTGATATATGTTCTACAGGTAAAACTGCATCTGGAAGTTGGTGTATTGATCATGGTCATCTGCTCTTTCCCTCTGGGCACTTGTGTTCTTGTATATTGTACATCCTGCTGATTCTTTGTGTTGACATTGGCATTGCCACAGTATATATAAAAAGTAAATTACAATAAAATCAGAACCAGATGTGAAATGGAGATGTTTTAACATTAAATGAAGGGATTAAAACACTGTTTGCTTTGTTTTTCTCTTAAGGCTGTAGTAGCTATATGGAGAAGGAATTTGGAGGGGCATCATGGAGTCCTTGGGAGAATAAGGATGTTGCAAATGTAAACAGAGAGGTACCTAAGCACTCCTTGACAGAGTGAGGTTGTTGGTGGAGATTTCAGGCACGCCTTTTTTAATTATTTTGTACGATATGATTACATTTGTATATATTTTAAAAACTAATAATAGTTATTTCTCAGTGCAGTTCCACTTTATTTTTCAGATTTGTACTATGGTGGAGAAGCTTTCTCTGTAGAGCAGCCACAGTCTTTTACTTGTCCCTATTGTGGAAAAATGGGCTATACGGAGACATCTCTTCAAGAACATGTTACTTCTGAACATGCAGAAACATCAACAGAAGTGGTAAGTGAAGCAGCTTTGTGTCTAAAATGATGGGATAAAGTACATTATTTCTAATATAAAAGCTAGGTCACTATCAGGTACCTTCTAAGTGTACTGATACTATTCACATAATTATTATTAAAATTAGCCTTTAACAGCAAGTTTTACACATCCTAGGAGGCTGCATAGATAGCTGTGCAAGATTATTCCCTTCATTTGTCCACACTAGCCATTTTTGCCCTGTTGCTAAAAGCAAAAATTGACCAAATTTTATTTTCAATAATAAATCTTATGGAGAAAAATGACAGCATAAAAGGACTTATAAATCTTTTACTACTGATTCAGAATAATTAGTCTTAGCTAATAATTTATCTAATATTTAAACAGTTGTCAATTAAAAGGAGTCATAAAGCATAGAATAGAAATTATCATTGTGACATTTTGTGTATAAACAATTAGATGTATTTGATCTAAATTCTCAACACACATGTTTCCTTATTAGGAGCAATAATAGTACATGAACCACAGTTTGTATTTCTAATTACCCACCCCCCCTTCCACCCCTCTTCCACCCCTGGTTGCTGTCTCCCCTTAAGAACTGGATCTCTGAAGGCGGGGCATCTCCTCCTACACACTCGCAGCATACACCCAGGACTTAGCGCATCTGGGACCTGGACCATGGCTCCACTGGGCCTTGAACCCAGGACCTGTGTGTAAAGCAGACATGCTAACCACTACTCAATGGAACCACCTTCTCATGAACCACAGTTTTTACAGATCTTATAAATCTAATCTTGTACACTTTTTAAAATATTATAATTACCTATTCTTATAATCAGGTAGTTAGCAAAGGTAAGCATTGAAAAACCAAATATACATTAGAAGGAGAAAATAGGTTTTGATTGTTACTGCTTGCATTATTCTTTATCAGAGAATGCAGTTGGGTGCTGTGTGTTTTTCTGTGAATTAACAGTAGTATTTTCTTTAATAATAGTGGAGAAATACGTAGGATTTGAAAAATACAATTGCTGTAGGCAACTGTAATGCCACTACCCAACTGCATTTTGCTAAAGAGATTATAAATGACCAGGATTTGGTACTTTTACCATTTGTACTTTTCATTAGTTTTTACTCCAAACACTTTGTATTTTAGAAATCATTTTTTCTCTAATATCGCTATCTTTGCATATTTTTTTAATAATAGTTATTTTGAGCACATTTACTTATTTAAAATCAGATCGTACTTTTGATTATAAGGGCTATACAGTCATTAGTATCTCAGCATATTTTTGAGTTGATAACAGGGAAGGAAATGATAGACACTTGGGATATTTCAGATGTGTTCTGAGATAATCTATGTGTATATGTCATGATATATTTTTTAAAAATTTTCAGTGATAGTTGACATTAAATATATTAGTTTCAGGGGTACAGCATAGTGGTTAGTCATTTATATAACTTACAAAGTGTGTGTTATATTTTTAAAGAATCCATTTCTTTGATACGAAAACCAAGAGCAGGAATCACTTAGATTATCATGACAATGAGATAATGCTAGCTTTCCTAGGAAGGTATCTGTACTACTTTTGAGAGTGTGTTGTCATCTCTGGGTAGGGTTTTCATTGCTCTGTACTCTTCTCTGTGTTGAATTAAAATCTTGCTGGGAAAGGTGAATAGGTAGTTTCCAGAATGTGAAAGGAGGTGCTGGGTAAGGTAGCAGCAGGTGTTTGAGACATTCATTCTAAATGCTTTTTCTCTTTGGCCAATGTTGTGGTTTCTACTTGAAATACTAATTTGTCTAGTTCAGTGTCCAGACAGCTAATTTCAGGTCAGTGCATAGAAATATTTTGCAGAGCCTGCTGGAAGAGCCTGTAGGGAGAGTGGTATAAATTAAAGATGGGAGCTTTCTGGTAATTGTTGGCAAATTATAAGGTAGCTCAGAATTTCTTTAAGCACTTTTCAACCTTCTCTTCTCCTACTACCCCTTTTCCCACTGTGCCACTCATGCTAAAAAAATGGTTAAGAAAATTGTTTGAAGATGCTAAACTCATCCTCACTTGACAAATTGGTTATGCCCTTAAGAGGAGCATACAATACTACCATCATCACCAGACTCTAATTTAAAAAACCTTATAAACAATATAAACCCACTAACTTAGGTACAGTTCATCTCTGGTTCTTCACTAAAATTGTTGCTGGCTTTTGGACACTGCCTCTGTGCCCCTGTCTCCCTGCAGCATTCAGGTTCTTATTGACACATTAGGCAATAAGAGGTTCCCATTTCCTTTCCTAAAGTCTACAAATAAAATATCTAGCTTACCCCCAGAGAAGATAGAAAAAGCAGAGCTTACATTGGAGTATTTCTTCTATGTAAGCATTGATGCTCATATTTTAGAGTGAATTATGGACAGAGTAAAGCTCTTGACATCTTTGGAGTACTTTTTTATTGTGGCTGAATTATGTTATTTCAAGTTTTGTGAAAATTTAAGACATCAGCATACACATATAATTTAAATTTCTGTCCAAGAAACATGTTTGAAACCAAAACTTAATTATTTAGGACTTTTACATCATGTATAGAAATGTAAGGAAAATTAAAACTTTGTATATAACAAAAACTCCCTAACATTCTGTATGCTGTCTTTAGAAGCAGGTGACAGTTCTGACCAAAGCATTAAAATGGGGAGAATGGAACTGAGGAGAAAAATAAATTCGATGTGAGGTAATTCGTACTTACTTTCAGTGTTCCACTGCAGCAACAGAAAATTAGACGATAATCAAGTTGAACAGAGTATGTTCACTCAAATCTTATAATGATCAATATCTGTTTTGGCAAAATGAATGACTAAGGTGCAAGTAGCAACTCAGATGGTTCCAGTGGACCCAAAAGGAGTTTATGAGCCATATAGGATAGGTTTTCCACTGGTGCTTTTTGTATGTCCTCAAAGCAAAACTCCAGTATTCAGTCTTTTATTTATTATACCTGCAGATTTTAAAAGGTAAACTACCTTTAATTGGACAAGAGATCTAAAAACTTGAAGTTGCCAATTAACTTTACCGGTTAATTGACTTAGCAGAATGTCTTTTTTTAGTATAAGGATTCAAAGATAATGCTTGTAAACAAGTTTCATTGTGTCTTGGCTTTAAATTTTTATGGCTCTTTTGGGGGCATCACTCTTAAACTCCGTTAAAAGCACCACATTGTATTGAAGGTGATGAGAAAATCTGCCTTACAGGACAAGCCTTCGGCATTTCTAGAGCTAAGTTTAAGAGCCCTTTAAAAAGGGAGACATGAATTCTATTCCCAATTTGAGTAAATAATGAAAAATACACCTTGATTTTTCAAAAGAGAGAGACTTATATGAACTTTAATGGTGGCAGGTTTACCTTATCTCACTTTTTGATGTCACTGTGCTCATTTCTTGATAATTTTTATAACCCAGAATATTAGGTTAACACTGACGTGGTACTCAGTAAATACTTAATTAGTTAATCCATAAGAACAAAACTATACTATATAACAAATTTAACTAGTCAGAACTTTTACCAGCTTACCTGGATTTTGTGACATAGGGCCTTTACTGGAAGTCGGTATAAAGAGTAGCGTAAAAGAAACTGTGCTTACTGCAGTTCCTGGCTTTACTTACATGTTTTATTTAAATTTATATAGGCTACATATATAACTTCAAAAAGGCTATTTTTGTAAATATCTTTTGGATATTTAGTTTGGAACTCAGCACAATGAGCACATAAATTGACAACACATTATGTGGTGAACTTTCATTTCAAAGCCCGCTTAGGGAAACCTACCTAACCTTTTATTAGAAAACGTAGTATTAAATAACACAGGAAAATTATTCGACTTGAAATTGTGCTGTCTTTCTTGGGCTTATGGTTGGTTAAAAAAGCAAATTCACGTAAGGATGAAGAAATAAAGCAGAGTTTTTCGAAGACAGTAGAGCTGTGGCAGTGGGCAGGTTCTCACTTCATTTCAGTTTTGCTTCAGAACCTATAACTCCCCAGATACAGAAATAACACTTCATTTTTTAATCCATGTTTTAACTTCATAACTATAGTCAGAACTGTAACAGAGGAAAGGAATGAGAAATGAGAAAAGGGGAAGGAATTTTCAAGTAATGATGACAAAAATCAAAGAAACAAAAAGCAAAGACAACATGGAGCCTTCAGAAAGGCTTATATGTGAGAAAAAAATGTGGGTGTCTGAGCAGAAATTAACTGAGTCGTTAGCTGTAAAAAAGGAAGAGGGAAACATAGCATACTTTACCATACTTCTTTGCTCTCAGAAGGATGTCAGAAGGAAGGCTGGTCTACATCATTCCTGGGTTATTAGGAGCAGCTTGGAAAGTGAAACATTTGCTGGCCTTTTGCAAGACAAATATTCATAACTTCTGAGTGTATCTCTCTGAGTATAAGAACATTACATTTAATATGTAAAGTGTGAAGAAATATTGCTTTCTGAAGTCATGAAATTCTTGGAGTCAGACACAATGGCTGTCAGCTTGATAACAAATTTAAAACATGGCTTCTACCCACACACTTTATGGCCTAAAGACCAACTATAGCTCATGTGAACACAATTGGACAATAATCCAGGAAGGAGTCAGAGAGGGCTTTTGTGACTTGGTAGGCCTTGAAAAATGGGTGTGATTTCTAAAAGTTGACAGGATGGGTGGGGAATGGCATTATTCAGAGGGACAATATGACCCAAGATGTGATATTGAGAAAGAACATAATAGATGGAGGGTCTGGAAAGGCATTGATTATTGTGAGAAATAAAATTGAATCTTCCGAGTAAGGACAAATTATAAAGAACATTTAAAACCAGACTGTTTGCTCACTTGGTTTGGTGGACAATAAAGAGAAATTTTGACACCTGTACAGAGTAATGACATTACTTTCTCTACCATCATGCCACAGAAGCTATTGTCTGGGAAGGGAAGGACGGTGACATTTGAGTGACTATAGATCTTTTGAAGCAGGATGAACCTAATTGTAATGATTACATGGATGAGCATGAATAAAAAAAGGGTAGAAATTTCAAAGAAGCTGTGCTGCCTACTATAAGATTGTGCTTGCCAGAGAAATGATGCATCAAACATTTGGTGTCACCAGAAAGTAACAATAGACGATGATATAGAGAAATAACAACTTTTGAAGAGATACTCTCAAAAGGGGAATATTTCTCATGGATCTAAAACTAATTTAATAAAAGGCATAAATGAGTTTATCAAATTCGTGATCCAGAAATCTAGTAAAGAAATGCCAGTTGCCAAGGCAGTTATTTCACTTAAGATATTTGCTGTTAACAGGAAACATCACCATGTTTCAAGGGAAGTTTCACAGGTCTGAGATGATGATGCATTAAATTGTCTTGGCCTCATTTTAAAGAACTAGCCTAGCTCCTTGGCATCTACTGAATGATTTTGGTGAAAAACCAATTATATAATGCTGCAGACTAGATTCAGTTAAAGCCAGGTTATATGGTGGATCAGATAGGCAATTTTTTTAAATGCATTTTTCTGTAGCAGTAAACAGAATGGACAAGAGACTTGTTATGAAGCCTTTCAAGAAAAAGGTAAAGAACTCCTTACATCATGGAATTTAACTGTTTTTCTATTGTTTTTAAAGCTCTTCACATTACCCAGAGAGAATGCCATTGGGTGTGGGTATATGAGTTTAAGAAAGGCTGGGGGAAATCCGAATTTGCTTTAAACTGGTTGATAATTGTATGGGGAAGAATGTGTGGTGCTCTTATTTAAAAACAGAAATCGATTATTGCCGACTTCAGATTATTTTTTTTATGGAGGTAGCTTGCCACAGGGGAAAAGTTTTGTAAATTCCTAGTGACTTGGCGTTTACGTACGGAATGATGACTTTAGAAGGTATGTTCTAGACATTGGTGACCACCTGTGTTAGGAATCGGCACTGACTGGTTGCTTGCTGGCAGTCTTGCGCTGGGACCACGTGGGAAGATGCAAACTCTGTTATGTGCTTAGCATGGGATCTTATGACAATACGTTGGTAAAGGCTTCCAAAAGGGATACAGATAAAAAGAACAACAGATGGTGACCCCCTACAATATAAAGCAGTAGGGAAAGACCAGAGATGTAGCAAAGACAGCATAACAAAGCTGGGATGAGGGGAGGGGGTGTTGGGGGGGTGCAGATAAGTAACAATAATGTTTGTGAATAGGATTGGGGGTGCGTAGTAAGTAATAATGACATTTGGTTAAATAATAATGGTAAATATTTGTTATTTTTCAGTACCTTCTATATTTAAGCTGTATTTGCCAAATTTATTCAGTTATAAGATAACTGGGACCCTTGTCAAAAATATAGGATCTCGAAACTCTTAGAATCAGTTTCTAGGTTGGGGCCAGGGAACTATATTTTTAAAAAGTGCTCCAGGTGATTTACATCCTGAGTCAAATTTAGGAAACACTGACTTAAGCCAATTTGGTAAGCCTTAATGTTGACAAGTTGTCATAATTTTAAGTTAATGTTTAGTTGGAATTTTCTTGTTCGAGTAATAGATATTACTATATTGTGTGACAGTAGAAATGTGTTAAATATTAATGTTGACAAACTGTCATAATTTTAGTCATTAGTTTATCCTTTGTGTTGAATTTTCCTATCCTGTAAAAGGTATTAGGTACCATCATGTGGACTTAAAGACACACACAAAACTAAGTAGTATTTGTGTCCCTGAATACCAGGGTAGCTTTCTGTCTGTCCTCATTCCCACCTCTACCTCTTTGTTTCTCCTGCCCCACTTTGCTCTTGTTTTTCTTTCTTCCTCTTGTTCCCTCCATTACCTCTCAGAAAATACAACTTTAAGTTACCAAAGTTCTTATTCTAAAATATGAATTAGCTTACTAAGTAATAATGTGAAAATTAAAAGATGACCAGGCACCCAGTCCAGTCCCATCAGCAGTGGAGCTTAGTTTTCCTTTCTGAATTCTCATCTGAGTTAGAGCTTTATGTGGCTCAAGTGTGGCAACATCTTCCATTGGGTTTTAACTTAGTCTCTTAATTTTCCTAAGCCCGCTGCCAAACCAGGTGATCCTCCTACCCCAGTAATTCTTTATCCCTATAATTATAGAAGTTTGAGTATTTGTTTTTGTATTATTTCTTGCTGAATGAAGCAGTTCTGAATTCCTTCATCCTGCTATCTTAGCACATTCACTACAATGAAATCTAAAAGACTTTGAGTTACAGAACTTAAATTAATATTAATATACAGTGTTAAAAGATCTTGATCGAGTTTCTATTTTACACCTCCATCTTAAAGCGACTTTTCTTTGTAGGAGATTATCAGTCTTATTAGAATATTCTTAGGATGTTTGACAGCTATCCTTCCTTATTTGTCTTCTTCCAAGAATACATATTCTTGAAGAGACTTTTCTCATTTAAGAACAATTTACACACGTCCTCAAAGTACTGAAACTTCTGCAGCTATCTTTGTGCAATTCAAGTTGTTCATAGATTTTACCCAAAGGCCACTCTCAAAAGAAGTATCTTAAAAGGAAGATACCTTTTGCTTTTTGGTGTTATTATCTCTGGTTAAAAATCTTACATATACAGTCTTATGATATTATAATAATAGTCCAGCACCTGTTCATTATTGCAAAATGCATTCTCAGAAATATCTAAGCTGGTTTGTTTGTTTTATTTTTAAACAGCTGGAGTTGTTTCTGCTTCTCTAAATCTTGTTGGTCTTTTTGCTTTAAGCAAATCTAGTCACAATTCCCAAGCAAGACAAAATACATACAAAGTAAAATAAGTGTATCAAATATTACCATTCAGTGTCACAGCACAAGAAGGGTACATACAGTAAAACCTAAATTCCTAGTAAAGAGAGAGTTGATAATCTATAAACTTGTGAGCAGATACAATTGCTTTTCTCTTTGACAGAGAAAAAAAAATATCCAACCATCCTTCTGTCATTTTCTAAGGCAGGCACACACATGTCTATCTACCTCTTTTTCTCCTTTGCCTCACATCCTATTGTGACCTCCCTACTTCTTTTACACTGTCATGCTTCAGCATTATTTCTCACAAGCATTTTAAGTTTTCTTGAGGGTATTTCTCAGAGTCCTAAAGCAAATAATCAGGACAGCTGGCTATTTGGGCATAAGAAGTACTGGAATCACAATAGAACTCAACATCTCAGGGGACTTCTGCTTTCTAGTCATTCAAAGATGGGATTTGTGTTTACTTAGACTGTAGAGGTCAGAGTAGTTTGTTTTTCCTCTCCATTCCATATTCCAGTGTTGTCCTTTCAAGTCTCACCTTTCCCCTGACTTCCGATATCCAGTCCTACTCTCTCCTCCCACACTGCTGTAAAAAGCAATAAAGTCGGCCAATTACCCAAATTTTTCTCCAAGTGAAAGAATTTAAGCACATGACACATACTGGCAAGATGAATCATATATCCTATCTTCAGTTCTCTTATCTCTAGAGAGGCACAAGCCTCAGACTTTAACTGTACATTTGCTTGGAGCTTTCTTTGGCCATGCTCCTTTGCATTAGATGTGTCTTCTTGGCTCTGTTCTTTAAGATTAAAGTTTTTCATGCTTTAGGGCTTGGCTACCACTCTTGGTCCATCATCGGCCCATTTGGACTTCTGAAGAGTAAGGGCCTTTCCTCTGAAAGTTCCTCATTCTTTCTGTCCTTCCCCTCCCCTGCCTTCTCTTTCACTTTTGTTGAAAATACTGTTTCAGAAACCACATTTCCAACCTATCAAGCTTCTTCTGCCTGCCTATACACCTTTTTATTCTTACTTTCTCTTTACCTTGCCCTTTGGCCCTCAGGGAAGTTGATCTAATCCTTGACCTTGCCCTGCTCATTAGTTTTTGTCCCACCTCCCATCCATCCCTCTGGGAAATAAGGCTCTAAAAAAATGGGCTCCCACCTCCCCCCTTTTCCCTCTGGAAGTCCCATTAATGAAGTTATAGAGCACATTTGCATTTAATCATTATCTGTCTTACCATATCACACTTAAAGTTTGTTTGTGCTGTTTCATTTTTATATGACTTGCTGTCTTATTTGGAGATTGGCCCTCAAGTATAGCTTACTTTGGGTAAGCTTATGTCTCAGTCTTTACCATTCAAGATTGGACTTAGTCAGACACGATGTGCACTAAACAGCACATTTTAAAATTTCTTATGGAAACTATTTTTCTAGACCATATAAATGAATCAGCCAGGCTATTAGAAGGCTCAAGTTTGAAATGTCTGTTTTCATTGAGTAACAACATTGATGGTGCTGTAGTTCTTGTTCAGGCCTCCACTACTTTTTACTAGTTCAAGATCTGTGTTTTTGTGTGGTTAAAACTTGGTAGTAGTAAAATTTATAGTAAAATATTCATCCAGAAAGATATCTGATCAGTGTTCATCTATTAAATCTTCTTTCTTTCTTTTCATTTCAGATTTGTCCAATATGTGCAGCATTACCTGGAGGTGATCCTAATCATGTCACGGATGACTTTGCAGCTCACCTTACACTTGAACACAGAGCCCCTAGAGATTTAATATCCTTTTAAGAGGCAACAAAGAAAAGAGTTGTTTGTAACATTTGTCATTTTGATTATTTTTAAGGACAGTATCCCCAAAGAGAAAAACTAACTTCCAATTTATTTTAGTTTATTTTTTGTTTTTCTAAAAGTGATGCAATGTTGAGATGCAATTTCTTATTTCTCTTTTTATACATTTGACTAATCTTCAGGAAAGAGTTTTCATACAAAAGAGGAAAATACTAGTCCAAATTAAAATTAATTAACTATACGGATTTATTTGCTTCCCCTCCGTGTTCTCTATTGCTTTCCCCTGTTACAGGCAGGATGGTAGTAGGCAGGTGTATATTTAGGGCTCTTTTCTCTTTTGGAGTACCTTCTCCAGAGAAAGACATTTCCTGCCCAGTCTCTGAGTAAGATAGCATACAATCAGGTCAAGCTTTGTATTCCTTGCTTGCTTTCATTTCTGATTCCTCTTCCCAAGCCTATCTCACCTCAGGTCTTATCAGTGTTCCCTTTAATCTCCCAAAAGTTTACTGGCCCACCAGAGTGAGTAATTTTGTAGATTCTGTGCTTCTGATTTCAGGTTACCAATTGTTTTTCTAAAACTATCACCTATTAACTTAGGACTCTGTTCTCATGTAAAGGTTTCAGTACTTGTTGCAATTTAAAGCAATTCAAGAGCTAAACACAACTTTTCCCTCTGCCCGACTGTATTCTTACTCTTTTGATTGCCTCCTGGCAATCATAATTCAACCTTAGACCTATTAAGGGAGAAACTGGTCCTGGTCATTCATTTTCTTGTCCTACAGCTCTTATCTCTTGCTCACAGTTCCTGATTTTCTAACTGGAAATATGATCCTTTAGAGTTAAGGAAAGATAAGTGAAAACTAATGGAAAGTAAAGATATGGACCCAACCTGAGAAATTAGAATGTGAGCCTGACCTGAGCTAACTTCGGAGCTAGTACTCAATGAACAGAAGAAACTACTCTTTATCCTAAGTGCAGGAACACTGAAATCAAAATGAAGAAAGCAGTGATTTTCTTTTTTAAGTGAATAAGAAAACCCAATGGGCCAAAAAATACATAAGCCTTTGAGTCATTTTGCATTTTGTATAAAAGAATCCTGTAACAATACCCATGGTTGATCCATGCTTCACTCCACCTTTATGGAAAAGCTAGGCAAATAGCTCAAAACCAAACTTAACTTTTTCAGCAAGTTTAAGGGCCTCTAGTGAAATTGGTTTCTATTCAGTAGAATGTCCCACATTATCTACATCTATTATGATTTTTTATAAGTCATTGGTTACCAAGAGAAAATTTAATTGTGCAAAATATAAGAGTAGGAGAAGGCATATGTTATATTTTAGATTCCAAAAGAACATCACCATGAAGTTCTAGAAAAAAGTATGTTGGCATAGCAGTTATTCTGGAAGCATACTAATTTTCAGGTATTTCAGGTGCTACTGTGTGATAACTTTGTTTGACATGAGGGGATGGTTTCTTTAAACGCCTCCAAAGTATCAGAACCCTTTTTTTTTTCTTTTTTTCTTTCTTTTTTTTTTTTTTTAGCAACAGCATTAAAAAAGAATTTAAAGACAGTTTAAAACTGGTAAAAGGACTCTTACACCTGAAGTTATTCATACTGTTTCTTTCTCATTAAGATGATAATTGATATATGGTTAGCTTATTCTCCTCAGATATAAAAATTGATGCTTATATATTGTGGTCACTTTGATATGAACATATATGAAATTCAGTACTGAAATCAGGGTAAGGGAATATGTCACCTCAGGTGTTTGACCGGGTGATGCCCTTCACTTCATCTGACAGTGTTATTCTGGTCTTTGCACCTGGAGCCTATGAAGAAATTTCTTCCCACCTAGAGAAACTTTTTTTCCCTTTGAAAACAGACACACATAATATATACATAGTCACGTGTTGCTTTATATTTAAGTGTCTTTTTTTAAAGTTAATAGCCCTTATAGATATAGTTGTGACATTTGCATTCTAAATGTGCTATTTTAAATTGCTTACCAATTTAGGAAATGTGTATGTCTAACTAGCAAAGGCTTGAGTGATTTTTTTTTCCCCTTTCTATAAAAACTTGGGTCTTTCCTTAACTTTGGAGTTATGATGAATCGAGTGGTGTTCGACATGTACGTAGAATGTTTCACCCTGGCCGGGGATTGGGAGGTCCTCGTGCTCGTAGATCAAACATGCACTTTACTAGCAGTTCTACTGGTGGACTTTCTTCTTCTCAGAGTTCATATTCTCCAAGCAATAGGGAAGCCATGGATCCTATAGCTGGTAAGTTAGTTTCATATTAATACTGGAAATGGCTGGGGAGGGAGCTCCCTTTAAAATTTTTTTGATGGGATTTGTGTTCTTAGTCTCATCACACTCCTATTCTCCTTCCTTGAAGTCCCAAAAGTTTTTAAGTATCAAGAATTTTTAAAATAGACCATATATTCATATTATTCTGGCATTTCTTTAAGTACTTAGAGGCATAAGATTATATGAAATGGTTCTGTGTTCTATTTGTGGCTTGCATTAAAACCTAAGAAAATCATAAAAGATACCAGTTGAAAGACCTCCAGAATTCCATGGTTCAACCTCTACAAATACACAGATAAGAAAACTGATCAACAAGACTAAAGAATTAAGCTCTTCACATACAAGAAAGTGAAGTAGGAATTTCTCTCTTCTTTCCTTGATTTAAGAGCAATACTGTTGTGGAATATACTGAAAAGTACCTGGGAAGCCAGCCTTAGAACACAAGTTCTAGGAGTCAAAATGTCAGAAATCACTATAGGTAACACAAAGAAACTAGACTTTGGATGGTGAGCACACAATAGAGTATATAGATATTGAATTATAATGTTGTACTCCTGAAATTTATATAATGTTATAAACCAGAGTTACCCCAATAAGTCTTTTTTTAAAGAAACCACTGTAGCCTGAGACTCTGAAAGACACATCAAACACAGACAGGCAGTAAGACTCTGGAAAGCCTGTCCAGGTTCCAAATGTGCACACATGAGGGAATGTGTACTTGGAAGCCACGATATGCCTTGCAGAACATCCTGAAACACTGAAAAGTACAAATCTGGTAGAGACTAGGAACAGTTTTACTCATGAAATGTTCTTAAAAATGTGAGATATGCAGTGTAAAATCATTTTATATGTGCTTCGGGCATTTGGATGTGCAGTAAGCCCAATAAACTGAATTTGAGAGATTTAACAAAATAATTTCTTCATTCAGTGGGAATATAGTATTTACCTGCTATCACTAAAAGTTAAAGTAATTTCTGGGAAGAAAATTCAAAATTGAGAAATTCTCTCCATTACTTCAGTTTTGTCTGTCAGTGAAAATTTGTTCATTTTAGTGATGTACAATATGAAAGAATGTTGTTTATTCCTGAGATAAGACAACAGTGAACAAGAAAACATAACTGTACCCTCTTAATGAGTTTTAATAACGAAGAGCATTCGCTAGCCTTGGAATGTCTGTCTACAAGGCAATTGTCAGTGCCACGTAAGCTAGGTAGATGGACCCTCCACATGGGAGAAGGCAGTGACTACACCTTCCCTAGGTGAAGACAGAGGGACACAGGTCCACATTGCTCTTCATGAGAACTGCCTTATTGAAATAGAGTCTGGATGGTAACAGACTACCAAATAGGCTGTACAGCCAAGAGCCAGTCAGCCTTACTACAGTTGGTACTCAGGCACTTTCAAATGACAGTGCCAGAGAGTACCAGAGAGAGAAGGCAGAGGCAAGTTTGCAAGGCTCACAGTTAGAAATAATCCAGGTCCCTTGGATTTAATTCCAATAATTCATTAAATCATTGAATAAATGTTTAACCGTCTACTATCTCAGGCACTGTTCTAAGAGCTGAGAGTATAATAAACAGGATACTTGATCTCTGCTTTCATGGAGCTCTTGTTGAGAGGGTTTATATTCTGATTGGACAGGTAGCTGAACCACTTTAATTTACCAAAATACTTAGAGAAAGTATAACTAAGTTAGCTCATTAAGCAAATAAATAATCTGTTATGTTTCTCTTAAAACAAAAGTAATTGTATGTGGCTTCATATTCGTATGTGCATTCCCCACATACAACTCCTTCCTCCAGGAGGAATTCTAAAAAGCATTATTTTTAATGTTCCTGGGCTAAAAGAGTGATGTGTACCATTTTGTTTTCTGCATTATTTAAGTAGACATTAATCATCTTCATTTCCATTGGCAGAGCTTTTATCTCAGTTATCAGGAGTGAGACGTTCTGCAGGAGGACAGCTTAATTCTTCTGGCCCTTCCGCTTCTCAGTTACAACAACTGCAGATGCAGCTGCAGCTGGAACGGCAGCACGCCCAGGCAGCACGGCAGCAACTGGAGACCGCACGCAATGCAAGCCGGCGTACTAACACAAGCAGTGTCACCACTACAATCACACAATCCACGGCAACAACCAACACAGCTAACACAGAAAGCAGTCAGCAGACTATCCAGAATTCCCAGTTTCTTTTAACAAGGTAGCTTATTTATTAACATAATTTTGAGGAACAATGTTTTATTGGCACTGCACAGTCGGAAATGACCTTTCCTTTTTTGTGCTTATAAATGTTCTTAAACACTCTGCCTTTGATCAAACCATCAAAACCCACAGATCTCTAATCAAAACTGTATATTCAGTATTCCCCCAAGAATATGAAAAATCATTCTTATTTTAGATAAAGTAGAAATGCAGTGGTCTTGTTCGAATAGTAAGTATATCCTCATCTCATAGGCATTTCTATTCCCAGATTGCCTATAAAACTTTAATACCACATCATAATATATGTGAGACATATTAGGTACATTTATTATCACAATTAACATTGCTTTTTTATGGTAAATTTCAGTCTGCTGTGAAATATTAAAAGGTACAAGAGAAGACTTCATAACGTGGCGGTTTTCTCCTGAGAATTTCCAAAGAAGTGGTATTTAAATTCTTATGGTTGGCACATACAAAAGTGACTATTAAAAATATGGTTTGCCATGGTGCGTGGTGTAAAAAAATATTCAGTACACACAGTAAATGGCCAACAACAGGCATGTAACTTGCCAGATCTAGGTACCTACCTCAAAAAAGAGACTTAACAGTGTGTCTATCCATCCACTCAGAGTTCACTGACCTATGGGTGGATTGACTATCTTGCTAGTGCCCTTAGAAAAGACATCTTCCTACCTTTGCCCTGTTGTTTTGTCTTGTTTTGTTTTTAGTCCCCTAATCAGTGGGCTTGATCTGGAATTTTTCTCTGTGTAGTAATTCTACACTGGATACCCCAGCTCACGCGGCATGGTATGGGTCACCTCTGAGTGCTTTCCTTGGATTCTGGTTGTAGCTTCCAGAAGGCCCCCTTCTGTCATCTGAAACTGTACATTGCACAGTACTCTGTAATTTGCAGACCACTTTCCACATCTTTCATTGTGTCATTTGTTCCTGATTCATGATTTATTTCTGTTATTTCTCAAAAACTATTCCCTGGAACTTTTTATATTCTAAGGAATATATGTAGTGTGTTCAAATTTTTTTTCCTGATGAATAATTTGGGCAAAACTAAGTAACAAAAACAGTTTATTTACTGTGGGCTTCCCAAAACTTCAAATATATTAACGTGCATTGTGAATCTTCAAAGCAAGGAGAGAGCTGCAGTGTCTCCAAGGGGAAATCCTAGTCTCCAGTCATACAGCTATTAGGTGATATGTGTGGGACTCAAGCCTTATCTTTGGTCACTTTGGCCAGGCGCAGTTTCTGCTCTGTTGCCCTAGATCTGATGGTGAGGACACAGTTTCGTTGGTTTCCAGAATGGTTGACCTTTTAGAAAGTGATTAAGTCCTTATGTCAGATTCCAGTTTGGGTAATGGAGCCAGTTAGTTTTGCTGACCTCAGTTTGAAGATTCTTATAAGCTTTGCAGTTACTTTTAGATCCCAAATGAAGTTTGGCCCATGAGAAAACCTAGCCCTTGTACCAGATTTTTTCTGCACCTTGGGAGTGAAACATTTTGTCATTTATTTCCTAAAAATAGTAATATTAGAATTACATGTTCTCCAAAGGGTTGGAACCTCAGCCTATACGTTTCTAGTTTGCCTGCTTAGTAAATAGATAGTCTTCCATACAGCCTTTATTTTTCTATAGGAGCTTTGACTTTAGACCTTTTTTTTCTTTACCAAAGGCCTTTTCCAAAGCTAGGAATGTGGAATGTATTTCACTTTACATTTTTATAGTTTTTGATTGAAAGTATGTAGCCTATTGCTCAGTCTGTTTCATTAATACTTTTTAATGATATTCTTAATTTTGTTTTAACTGTAAATGTCATCAGTCAGTTCCTTTCTATGTAGATTTAATGACTTCATGTAATTACTTTCTGTATCCTTTTTTTTTTTTTTTTAAATTCTGAAATTCAGGTCTTTTAATTCATTTTCTGAGCCATAAATCTAATCATTCTGTGGTTTTGAACTTGACAGCCATGAGATTTTGAACAAATCACTTAACCTCTGCTTCAGATTTCTCATTCTATAAGATGTTGATAATAATAGGACCTAACTCATAGGAGTTAAAAGAAATAATACATATAAAAAGCACTTAAAACAGAGCCTGACCCATAGTAAGTGCCCAGTAGGTATCCTCCACTGTCGATTTGGGAATCCCCTGCGCCTTTCGGCATAGATAAGGCAGCAGAGAGCAGGTGCCAGCTGTAGAGGAGCGTGAAGTTGATCAGTCTGTGGGCTTCAGGTACATCTGGGTTTACTAGAGAAGCTCCTGTTATGCATGCCTGCTGGTCCTCCTTTCAGTGTCACCATCTTCCTGTTTTGTTACTTTTCCCAACCTCAGTGCTCCAGCTAGTTTTTCTTTTTGTCTTTGCCACCAAAAATGTAAAGAAATAAAATCAGTACAGAAATTAAGCAGAATTGAATTTTACTTAAGTCATTTAACAGGTTAGTACAAGAATTAAGCTCTTAACATCTATCCAGTGTCTGTGACGATGGACCAGGCTTCCCTTAGCCTAAAAGGCCCGAGTGCGCATTCAGATGAGCATTCCAGGCCCTTAGACCTTAGCCCAGCTTACCTGATCTTTGGTAGGAGAAATGTAGTGGAGGGGGAGGGAGTTTTCTTGTCTGCTAGGGCTTCTTTGCATATCTTCATTTCAGGAAGAATTACATGGAAGTAATAGAGAAAAGTCAAGGGAACTTTCAGGAGTTTCTTCAGTCAGGTATCCTTGTCACTGCAGATTTTGTTTTTATGACTGGGGTTACTACTTTTCCTGTTTTCACTACCCACAGGAAGAAATCCCTACTTCTCCAAACATCTAATCTGTTAGAAAATTTGTTTTCCTCAGAAAACTTTTCACCGCAGTTTTCTCTGAAGGAAGTGTGAGAAGTCTAAATGGATTTTTGTCATTGAATCTAATTAAAGTATAGATTTGCACCTCAGTAACAGTATTGCTACAAATGTGGGGAATTAATCTCAATTAAGGTGATAGAGTGAGGTGTTCCAGTAACATGTCTCAGACTCTGAGTTTGCCACCTGTAGAGCTTGCACAGTGTAGGACATTGCAGAAATTGACCATGCCATTGTTCCATGACTTTTTACCAATGAGATCTTTTCTTTTTAACTTACACAGGTTAAATGATCCTAAAATGTCTGAAACAGAGCGTCAGTCCATGGAAAGTGAGCGCGCAGACCGCAGCCTGTTTGTCCAAGAGCTCCTTCTGTCCACTTTAGTGCGTGAAGAGAGCTCCTCCTCAGACGAGGATGAACGGGGGGAGATGGCAGATTTTGGTGCTATGGGCTGTGTAGATATTATGCCTTTAGATGTTGCTTTAGAGAACCTAAATTTAAAAGAGAGTAATAAAGGAAATGAGCCTCCACCACCTCCTCTTTGATGACATCCCAATTCGCAGACAATGTCCTCTGTGCTGTATTTGCCAATGAAAGTGGACAACAACTATCTTGGGTTTGTTTGGTGATTGTAATTTCAGGTCTGTCACTCTTGTTACATTGTGTACATTCAAAAGGAAGAGAGAAAATATATATGATAATCATTTCCACTTAACTAATTTTTACTTCTAGCAGGTAAATGTAGGTAGCAGTGCAGGGGTGATCTCTGCTTCCTGTACCTTGACATGCAAAAGGCTCTCCTAATACTCCACATTCAAACTGAAGAGGAAAATTGAAATCTCTAATGAAGCTGCTGTGTGTATTTATGAATATTAATGAATAAAAACTGCTTGGATGGTTTACCTTAACTACTGCATGAGGTTTTTTGCAGCGTGCATGAGTTTTAGTGACCTTGTTATTTAAAAAATTAAATACAAGGAGTAAAACTTAAACAAAAATAAAAGCCCAAAGCTTTCCCAAACATTATTCAAAGGTTACATGGCAAAAGAGTTAACCTGATGAAGTAGCTTTTGAATAATGGCTGCCTGAATCACCTTTCTTTGTGTGCCTCCTACGCATAAAGCCAACTCTGCAGTGGAATCTGGGGGTCGTAGCCAGGTGTCATGCTCCGCCCTGTGTGACTGTCCTGTCGCCCTGTTAATTATCTTACCTGTGTGGAGCTCAGCCTGTCTCTTTAACTCATCTATCGAAGACACACCAGTAAAGCTACTGTCGGAATCTGCTGCAGGGCGCTCGTGTGCCCTAAAAAACAAATTCTGTTCATATTTGTTGAAAGTTTTTACTTTTTGTGGTTGTTTAAAAGTTTTTCAATTGTTAAATATGTTTTATTCAGGTGTAGATGAATTTCATTTATTCACTGTTCAACGAAGTTAACCTGAATTATGTTGTCTTTGTTTTTGAAAATCTCACATTCTCAATCATATTTTGCGTTATTTATGTATTGCTTCATAGTTTGCTAAGACAGATCAGTATCAGGGGAGCTTTGAGGATTTGCCTTCCCAGATTTTGTCAATATATTACAACCAAATTCTTAATGCTAACTTTAGCACCTTTTATTTATTGGGTTTTTTCTGGCATAAAAAGTAAAGCCTTTTAATTGAATCATGCCACCTATATGCCTATATTATTAATCCTATGTGTAAAAAAAAATGTACAGCTTTTTGGGGATTGTTTTGGGGTTTGAAGGGGCCGGGATATTTTTTTATTTTCTGTTTCAGTTTTGTGCATAGACTTTCACAATAGCTCCAAGGCAGGGACAGCGGGTTTGGGGGTTCAGGGGCAGTTTTTGGAATGTAAATTTAGGACTTTTAAAAAAGGTGCGCACAGCTTCTGATAAATTTATAACTAGACTTACCCTAATCATGTCTTCTTCCAGTTCTCATTTCTCTGAGCCCTTTTGTCAGTCTCCTCTCCCGTAGTCCTTTTCCTTTCCCGTCTGTTTCTCCGTTTCTTCAACACCACAAGCATACAGATTTGAACACCCTTCGGTGTTCTTCCGAGAACTGTGAAGTCCATGTTCATCAAAATGTAACCAAAAAAGAAGTCACCCTACATGTTTAAAAACTGTTGCTTCTCCTCTGAAACTTCAGACAGACTCCAGCAGTTTCCAAATACAATAGCTTTGTTTTCTTTAGTTTCTGTGATGGAAAATGTTTTAAAGGAGAACTTTACCCCAGGCTTCTGGTTATACTAGAAGTCAAGTCCAGTAGTGATTTTCATTTCTTTCAATTGGTTGTTGAAACGTTTCAAAAACCAGTTTTCAAGCTGTGGTCTTTTCAAACACATCTTCTGCACATAAGTCACACATTTCAATAAAGCATTTTCAAGACTGTTGACCACTTGAATTTCTTTGGTGTTGGTGAATTAGCCTAACCATCATTCAGAGATTTTATATCTCATCCAGTATTTTTTTTTCCTCTGATTATACTAAGAGGTCCTGATTTTGTGTGAACGCATTACTTTGGATATGAGAAATAGAAATCACCAATTGTATGCTTTCCCTTTTCCATGCAAATTCTGGGAAAATGTAAGGTCCTTCCCCTTCTAACATGGTTTGAGGGAACAACTGAAGTTGTGCATTCAGGGCAGTTTAATTTAGGTGATGAATTTAAACTTCAGAAGACTTAAAGGTTCATAAGATTCCATCTCATGTAGAATACTGTATATTAATTATTTTTTACCAGATATTTTACAAATACCTCACCTCATCCTGTATGTAATCAATAATGTATTAGGGTAGAAAGACACAGACTATCAATATAAAAAATATATTTAAGTCCTTCAAATTCTTGTGTCTTTTTTCTTTAGTTTCTGAATTAACATCATATTTTTGGAATTATTGAGTAAAAATAATTGCAAAGACTTTGATGTAAAGGAGACAAAATATACCATTGTTTATTTGGGCTATACTTTCAAATTTTTAAAGACTAAATCCTGAGTTTTGAAGTTTTTGTTTTACTTAATTTTATGTGTCTAGGGTATAAGTTTGTAAGCATTCTACAGTGCTTGTCTTCCTCTTTGGAAATAATTTAAATCTTTCTGCTCAAGGTGTTCGGGAAGAAGTTCAATGCCATAACTTGGAGAACCCGAAAAAAATTTATCGTGAAGAGGAAGACCTAGAGAGAATGTTTTTGTGTATGTAATTTATGGAATAGAACATGCAGTGTGTTTAAGAATCCCAGAATAACTCCTGCTAAAGTATAATTGTGTATAGGATATCCATGGGCATCACACTCCTGGATATTAAATCACAGAGACCAGTAGAATTTGAAATTTAACTGAAATAGTAGATCTACCTCATGACTACCTCAGATTGTTTTCATTCACTTAGTTTCCTAAAATGTTTTAACTCTTTGAACAAATAGAAATCCCTATGCTTTTATGGCTATAGACATAAGATATAATTTCTACTGATGGCTACAGTGAAATAATTTGGACTTGTATTTAGATTGTATTGTTTGTTCACTTTTTTTAACCCGCAGATTTGGAGTCTAGGTCTGTTACTAACAGAGTAATGGGTTCTTATTTATAATTAGATGCAGGTAATTAAGGAGAAAGCCCCTTTCCTCATGGTCCCCAAAGAAATGTGGCTTAGGATAGCAGATTACATTAATAGAGTAGCAAAAGGAACATAAAAATCTATTCCATTATCTCCCCCACTAATTTTTCCCTCAATATTTGAATTTTGAGACTATTGATCACTAAGACTATTGTTTCTGACTAGTATACTCAACTCTTGGTATTTTTTTCTGGTCTTTCAGCCACAATTAAACAGGTAAGGGTCTCAGGAGATCACTCACAGCAAGTATTCCACTTACCTGTGTATTTTACTCTTGGGATCCACACAAACTTCAGTAGTTCATAACCCTGTTAAAGGGCAAAAATAAGGGAGGTGATTGGAGAAAAAGGGTCTTCTGAATGGGATCACTACCACTGAAAAATGTGCGGTAAAAAGTAAGCTCACTAAACTGGAGCCTGACGTGGTTAGCATTGCCCCGTGAAACGGTTGTATAAAAACAATCCAGTGTGATGGACGAGTGGGTGCTCCTGTTACAAGCTCTCTAAAAAATAACAGTTTTGTAGGGAAAAGCCCCATCACAATGTGTATATAAGGGATCTATTGTATTTCTAAATTATTGGTATGTACAGTTTTAGAGTTACATGCAAAATGGATTTCATGTGCAGCATTAAGTAAAACACTAGGTATGAAATTTTCCCAGAGTTATATGTTAAAGTTGATGGTAATGTCAGCACAAAGGACATGCTCTTCTGTGCTCTGGCCAGAGCTCCACTAGGCACTTCAAAGCAGTCATTTCCCTCAGACATGGTAACAGAAGCCTTGTGTCCAGGTTGGAGTGGGGAGGGTGGGGTTGGAATGCAAGATGGAGCAGCAGTTTGCAGACTTTCTAGTCATTCATGACCATGTGAAATTCTGTGGCTTTAAGTATGGCCTTAGTGGAATGATTTCATCACAGTATTCCAAAGCCAAATTTGAGTGCTTTTGTTCTTCAGAATAGTTTGAAAAATTAATTTTTCATATCCATCAACTTCATGCTTCAGCAATTTTTTGTCTTTGTTACTGACTAGTATACTCTTAACTCTTGGTTCTGATTTTTCAGTCCATCCCTGTCAAATAATTGTTCTATAAATATATGAGCTTGGGAAGTTCCTTATTTAAGGAACCCTGCTGCAAGCCTCACATACAGATGTTGCCTCTTGAATGGCAGATTCAAATTTGAAAGATTATTCTTTCAGAAGCTGGTCCAGAACCTAATATCCACATGGCATTTTAGTCAGTTCATATCAGGTGAGTAGTGCCTTGGTTACGTTCCTCAGATTACCAAGTAGGGCAGTCCTCTCGATTTCTCAGGTTTTATAGTCAGTTCAACTTTACAGCAGCTGGTAAAAAGTGTCCGATTAAAAAGAAACCCTGAAGTGTGATTTTGTGTCCCTGATTACTTCCCTTGATGCACAAATTGTACACAGATGGTGAATGCCCTGTGATTTGAAAATCTCTGTAGGCCGCATGCACAAACCCCTCTGGCCCGCTTTCCTCAAGCCTAGACAGACGGTTTTTCTCTTCTAATCTAAGATCTTTACTAACCGCCAGGAACCTAGTGTTTTACATTGTTTCCTTTGTAGATGGTGCATATGGCATGTGGTTTCCTGGCTGCCCTGTCTACGCAAACCACCATCACATCACCCCTGATTTCTCTCTCGCATACCATACTTTGAGTTCTCAGTAGCTTTGGTCTAAGCCTAAACGTCATTTATAGCTTGCAGTTTTTACAGACATTACCCCACTCCTACTTGCCCCACTGACAATGCCCCAAGAGAATTCTTTAGGAACAACTTCCTAAAATAGCCTTTCTCACCCAATTGGGAGTGTTTTCAAAGGTTACCAAACCTATTGCATTGATAAGGTGACATCTGATCTGGTGAACAAGCTGCTCCTTTAAATCTTGCTACCAGATTTGAGTGAAAGTGTTTAGAATTCTGCCTCACACATAAAACATCAGTCCAATTTAATAGCAAAGCTGGCACAAAAACAGTTGGTACATCCCATTCTGTAAACTGGATGAAGTCCCAGCTCTCCTTTTAGATGTCCTGACCACACCCTGTATAAAAGGTTTACTTCAGGTAGAAGCATTGATATTCCTAAGGTAAGATTTTGTAATACTACTGAATCAGCATGTGGACCAGACCAACTGGGAAGCGAGCACAAGCCACTGTCTCTAGGGGATGAAAATTTCATGGATTCTTATACCCTAGTTGCATAAACTATTCTGGCCAGTCTTGAATGCTTTTTTAATTTTGTCTATGAGAGCTTCTCATGACAAGAAAATAGTTTTCACCAATAAAAACCCATTTTTTAATATGTAGTACGCTAACTAAAGTTTGTCGAATTGCAAAAGAGCTGGTCATAGCTGCCACTAGAGCGTGCCCAGTTGGTTAGCAGACACCTTGTTAGCTGACCACTCTTACAAATAACGCTTACTTTGGAAAATATCACACTACAGTAATACTTTAAAATAAATCATAGACTTTGTAACAGGCTCCCAGATTAATTTACACCGAACCCTTATATGGATTATTTTTTATAACATCACTTGGCCACCCAGCTTATCTGTGTTTTCTGATTTGAATATATTCTTAGATACATATATAAAACTGCTATATCATTTTCCATTTCATTCATGTGGATAACAGCTTGATTTCAATGGCTATGTTGTATCATCTTAAGATACAAATAATAACAGACTCAGACATCTGTGGTACTAGTACCTGAGCTGTTCTACAGGGGATTGTTATAGTTTTAAATGCCCATGAATATCTTGTTTCCTTCTGTGTTCTGTCTGTACATGTTTCATTAATACTTCCAGTGACACCTGAAGTCTCAGCTCTATTTGCCTGCAGAACTTTCAGGTAACCCACCCAGCTTATCCTAAGACCCATTGCTGATAGCATTTGAAATGCTGAACCTAAGAGAGGAAGGTGTGGCATCCATCCTCAGTCCAGAAAAGGACTTTAGAATATTTTTTTCTACTTACAGCTTCACAGGGCAAGTGAGACTAGAAAGAAGGAATTGAAAAAGATCTTCCAGAACTTTGCATGGCCATGAGACCCATCCATCCAGGACCAGAGAAGGGAGAAGGCTTGATCTTCATCAAATTATTTTTCCTCTTCACAGTCCTTGTTGGCTTCTTGGTTGTTGGTTTTTCCTTTTCGAACACCCAACTGCCTCCAGTGAATGATAGGGTTAAAAACAAAACTCACACAACTGTGGTGTCTAGCCTGAACCAGAACCTTTCACTTTGGCATAGGCCCCCAGGGACTGAGATGATGAAGCAGGGTCTCTGAGGAAGAAGGTGGAGTGGAACAGTTTTAGCATATGTCAATGAGTTTTAGTTATTCGTAGTGTTTTTTTCCAAGTATTCACCATTCTATGGTTACAAGTCCACCTGATGAAACCGAAACCCACCACGTAGACTCTCAGGTACTTGTCCAGTGGCCCCGGTGCCAGGCATTCTTTTTACACTGTTCTATTTCAAATTGCCTTCAGCACAGACAAGGATTGCCTAAGGTTTCTTAAAGGATGCAACAAATACTGCTTTGCACATACGGTCATAAGGTAGACATTGTTATGGGGCATTTCAAGCACAATTTAGGGCAGTAATTAAAGTATTTGCCAAGTGCTCAGCTTTTAAATGTTTATAAGTCATGTAACCAGCCATGACAGATGGTCATCAAGAGAAAGAATGGAATAAGATCGGTGGAAAGGGGAAGTGGCTGGAAAGATCACAGTGAATGATAAGAACAGATATAAATTTTCAGTGTTAGGAATTCGGGTTCAGCTCATCATCTTGATGTTTCTTCTCCCACCTCAAAAGTGCCCCAATCATACTTGGAGTAGGAGGCAAGTCCTGGGCAACAAATGGTCGATCAATTCTGGAAGGTGGTTTTTGACCAAAGGTTAGAACTTAAAATTCACGGCAAGGACTAAGAGATGCACATTTTTGTTATCCAGGGAGGTGGGTGAGGCCCCAAATCAAGTTGAGTTAAAGGTAAAGTTAACGTGGAGAATAGATCTCTGGAATTAAAGTTTAGAGTTGGAAAAATCCAATTGCACTCTGAAAGCAGTTCCCACAGAAACATACCTAACGGAGTTTTTTCAGCCCAGAACATGAAGAAGATAAAGTGAAGTGGTTACAAGCATGGATACGAGTTTTGATCCTGGATATATCACTTTCTAGCTCTGTGTTCTTGGTCAAGTTAATTAACCTTAATTAAATAGTGTGCCTATTTTCTCACTATTAAATGAAGCTAATAGTATTAAATAACGTGCTGATATGGTGGCTGGTGCAAAGTAACCATTCAATAAATGGTAGGTGGCAGGTCAGAAGGCAGAGAACACAACACGAGATTCACATGGGAGCAAACTCCGGAAGACAGAGCATATGCATCTATGCAAAGGCGTGATTCAATTGGCCTGCCCGCCTTCAAACACTTGTGAGTTTCAGGCCAAAATCTCCCTGAGGATCCGTAACATAGTATAAATCACAAAAACCCAAGATTCTCTATCTGAAGAGTTTGAGGTCAAGGGGAGGGAGGTATCACCCTAGGTTAGGTGACCAGAGGTATCAAAGAATAAACACTGATAGAGACCTTGTTGAGGTTCCTACCACCTTTTCATGTGCTCAGTTTGTTGTGCCTACTAAGTGCCAGGCACAACTCGGGGTCCGTGGTCAACAAAAGTCAATAACTAGCACAGCTTTCTTTCCATTCAGTTGCTTAGGCCAAAACCAGTTGGAACCATTTCCTACTCTTTTTCCTTGCACTTCATATTCATTTAATCAGCAAATCCTGTTGTGCTATTTTCATAAGTTATCCAGGACCTGACCCCTTCTCACCATCTCCATTACTGCCCTTGGCCAAGCCACCATCATCCCCACCCTGCATCCCTGTCTCTTCCCAATCTCTGCTCAATACAGCGGTTGGACCATCTCCTCAGAGCCCAGGAAGACCCCACCACTAAACACCTCAGGTTCCTGCAATGGCTCCCATCCCTCTCAGAGTGAAGAACGGGGTTCTCACCACGGCCCCAGGGCCCTGCAGGATATAGTTCTTGTTACTCTTCTGTGCTATCTCCTGCTGCTCTCTTTATGCCCCCACCCCAGCCTCACTCACCACCTTGCTATTCCGCGGACAGGCCAGAGCTTTGGGACTTTTGCCTTTGCAGTTCCCTTTCTTGGAACATCCATGTTCCCTTACCTCCTTCTCTTTCTCAAGGAGAACTTCCCTGACCATCCAATTGTAATAGCGACCCCATGCCCACCCAGGAGTCTCAGAATTCCCTAGCCCCCTCCCCACTTTGTTGTTTCCCCACAAATCATATCACTATCTGACTCACCCCCCCCACACACACACACATACACACATGCACATGGTTGCCAGCTTTCTATTATTCACCACTATATCCTTATGTCTACAACATTTGGCATGTAGTAGCTGCTCCATAAATATTTATGAAAGAGTGAATATTGTGGACCAGTCTGTTAAGAGTGATTTTTATGATTTTGAAAGTACATACCAATATAAAATACTTAGCCACTGTGGAAAAGATTTTGACAGGTCTTCAAAAAATTAAATATAGTTATCATATGACCCAGCAATTCCATTCCTAGGTATGTACCCAAGAGAATTAAAAGTATGTGTTCATACACAAATTCACACATGAATATTGATAGCAGCATTACTCATAAGAGCCCCAAAGTGGAAACAACCCGAATGTCCTTCAAGTGATGAATGAATATAGAAAATATGGTATATCCATAGAATGGAATGTTATTTGGCCCTAAAGAGGAATGAAGTACTAATACATGCTACAACTTGGACGGGCCCTGAAAATATGTTAAGTGAAAGAAGCGAGACACAAAGGGGCACATGTTACATGATTTCATTTAAAGGTAGTGACCAGAATCAACAAACGTATAGAGACAGAAGGTGGATTAGTGGTCACTAGGGGCTGCAAGGGAAGGGGGAGTGGAGAATAACTGCTAATGGTACAAGGTTTCTGGCTGGATTGATGAAATGTTCTAGAATTAGATAGTGGTGATGTTTGCACAATTCTGTGAATATACTAAAAACCACTGAATCACACACTATAAAAAGGTGAGTTTTATGTGAACTTTATCTCAAATAAAAAAAACATACCCTACGGCCATGCTACCCTGAACATGCCCGATCCCGTCTGATCTCAGAAGCTAAGCAGGGTTGGGCCTGGTTGGTACTTGAATGGGAGACCACCTAGGAAGACCAGGTGCTGTAGGCGTAAAAAAAAAAAAAACAAAAAAACAAATTTAACAAGTTGGCTTTGGTCAAATTAACTTTGAGCAATAAGCAATATAACCTATCCAGGGACTAGTACTCTGTGTCTTAGGGGTGGTTCCATAGTGTACTGGTTAGCACGTCTGCTTTACACGCAGAAGGTCCTGGGTTCACGTCCCAGGTGGACCCATGGACCATACCCCGGGTGTGCCAGGCCCTGGGTGCACACCTTGAGCGTGTGAGAGGAGTCACCCCACCTTCAGAGATCCAGTTCTTAAGGGGAGAGGGCAACATCCATAGGTCAGGGGTAGAAGTTGGAGGGAAGGGGAATTAAAGGGGGGAAAAACAAAAGCATACCTGTGTTAGATATTCTTAATATTCTCACCTTACAGATGGTAAAACTAAGTGTAGAGGAGCAGCTCTGCCCTGGTGCCCAGCAGCCCCACGCGACTCCACATGTAGAGGTCAGCAGCTTTGCGAGTTGCTTGGCTCAAGTTGAGGCTGGCAGAGTAACCCATTGACCATGTTACCTGTTATGTGTACCTCCAGCTCAGTGTCAGTGTCAGTGTCATCTTTCAGTGTCATCTTGCGGGACTAGGAATGCAAGGAGCTGACACCATGCTGATTCTGCCCTTGCTGTCTGTGTATATAACATCCTGTCTGAGTCCACATGGGCTCAGTGTTGCCTGACAGCCGTATCTATGGAAGTGTGGCTAGCCAGCCAAGCAGTTGAAGTGATCCTCACAGCTCTGATGGTGACCAAGGCTGCTTTAAAGACGCTTAACACTAAGATACAGAGACAAAATTAATTTTCCCAGGTTCTACCACTGTCAGAGCCAAAATCCTGACCCAGGTGGTCTGATCACACAAAGTAAAATTCATCTGGCACGATATCTGATATGACAGTAAATTAAAATTAGGACATTTCTAGAAATGCAATTCATTCTACTAATGTTCTTCTCTGACCTCTTCAGAATTTCATCCTTCTCTTTACTACAACTAATCCAGAGAAGTCAAAAGTTCAGAAAAGTTTCCCTGGGGCATCTAGATTGTCATTTTTGGGAAATTTTTTGGGTAGGACTCGTAAAGCCGCTTAGTAACTTTTAGAAGTGCTGGCCTAGAAATACACATAAATCTCTTTCTCAGATTAGAATTAAACTAGTGGCCTTTATACTATATTGAACATTGCCTCCAAAAGTGCCACTCCATTTTCCAAAGGTTAGAGGTCATCGCCCATTAAGAATGTTTGAGTCATGGCACCTCACCTAGGCCTTCTTTTGTTCTTACCCCGATCTTCCAGCTGCCTCTTCTGTCCTTGAGATGAACGAGTTTGGCTAATTCCTGGAAACCAGAGTCAGCAGATCCCAAAAAGTTTCTATGTGTGTTTGTGATCTTAAGGATCACTTCAGCAGTGACGGGGAGCGTGCAGGCAATGCCAGGGCTCCCCTTCTTGGTCTGTGAGGCTGGCGATCAGCCATCGTGAATGGGCTCCATGTCGACAACAAGGCACAGAGCCCTGCTCTAGTGATACAGGGCCAAGGCTGGGACTGAATCCCAGCTGAGGCCAGGCCGGCTATGGGAAAATTGAGCAATTCCTTAACTCAGAGCCTGACCCTCCTGCTCTGTGACAGCTTCCTCACAGGCTGCCTGTGCTGCTGGTCAGAAGTCACGTCCAGAAGGTCCTTGGCGGCCTCACACCTAGAATATTGCAACCACTGGTCCAGGGAGGAGAATTTTGGGGAAAATCCACACTTCCATGACCCCAGGCATGGGGGAGTAGGTATTTCCAGCTTTAAGAGCAGTAGAGCTTTGTTTGGTGAGGAACTTCTGAGTCTCAAAACCAGAGAGCTAAGCCAGACCACCCATCACTTCAGCAATTTCTATGCCTCCTGCTCAGCTGTGAGCTGAGTAAGCCAGCAAGAACCAAGCTAGTCTAGCAGAGCTTTTTGCAAGAAGCCTGGAAAAGGGGGTGGCCTCATGTTAAACACCAATTTCCAACTT
Source organism: Eidolon dupreanum (assembly GCA_028627145.1). Classification (NCBI taxonomy): domain Eukaryota; kingdom Metazoa; phylum Chordata; class Mammalia; order Chiroptera; family Pteropodidae; genus Eidolon; species Eidolon dupreanum. Next base: position 52,493,853 of record CM053515.1, on the reverse strand, counting down.
TTGCAGTTGACTTTGCAGCTCACTCATTGCAACTAAGGTGTAAGGGTGACTGTTGCCACCTTGTTTTAGAGAGAAAAGAACTGAGCATTACTGCACCGTTGCTAATGTTTATCTGGGCCCTTAGTTTGATCCAGGAATTTAGTTGTATTATTTCATGTCATCATTTCATTTAATTTGTTATCATTACCCCATTTTAGAAAGGAAAAAAACCAGGCCCAGGAAGGTTAAGTAACCTGCCCAGTGTGGTGCTGCCCCAGGCCAGCGGGGGGCGTTTCTCAGCAGAGTGAGGTTGGAGGGTCTTCACAGCAAGGACAGCATCTGTGGAGCCTGAAGGTATTCAAGGAATAATAAAAGAATGAAGTTCAGATGTGGCCACACGAGGGCAGTGAATTAACACAAAAAGAAAAAGGCAAACCCTTGTCCAGTCCTCAGCCTTGGAGGCCTCCAAGAGGTCTGTTTTCACATTTATTTTACAGGTTTCCCCGAAAGTAGAGGGGATGCGGTGAAGTGTGCTGTCTGCGCCAGACTGCTTGGGATCCGAGAAACCACCATCATTTCGCAGCTGAGTGATCTGAGGGAAGGGATCTACCCCCGTGGACCTTGTTTCCTCCCACGCAAAGGCTCACTCAGCAATGGGCTAGATGGGACTTGGAAGCAGTAGGGGATAAGTGACAGCACTCAACTGCTTAAAGCCAGGAAGTGGCAGCTGTCACAGAGAGCAGCAGGGTTTAACTGGCAGCCAGCCGCGTCAGAGCAGAAGAATTATGGAGATGATTAATAGAATTTAGTATAATCACAAGCAAAACAGTTGATTAGCCAACAAAGGCACTACTCAAATTGAACCATCAAAAGAAATAAAAGATAATGATGATGAAGCTGAGGGCAGTTGCTTCAATAAAAAGTCAGCTTTTGCCTGGTTTCTATACTACACCAATTTTCAAAACCCAGAATCCAGTGATTGAAGAAGAGGCTAGAATTCCAGGATGGACCCTGCACCACATGGCCATTGAACGTGGTAATGATTTCTTCTGGTCTTCTACCAAAGGGGCCTATTTACTTGGGTAACTGGGCAATGGGAAAAGGAAAATTCCTAAACATTTTTAGGACAGTTGGCCACAGACTCCTGGCTGTCTTTGGTTACCTAAGACCCAAATTGTAGTCATGGCCCTTTGTTAGAAAGGGAGCATGTAGGGAACAGATAATAAGTGGCAATTAAATGGAGCTCTGCCCAAAATCCATTTCAGAGTAGGTCCACTGAAGTTTGTACTACATACTGTATTATATATTTATTATACATATTGTATTATGTCTAAGTATTGCTACCCCAGCTTTTCCATTTGCATGAAATATCTTTATTTTCAGTCTCTGTGTGTATTTTGATCTTAAGTGGGCCTCATGTAGGCAGCATGTATATAGGTCTTGTTTTCTTGTTCAGTCAGCCACCTTATGTCTTTTGATTGGAGCATTTAATCCATTTACATTTAAAGTGATTATTGATAGGTATGCAGTTATTGTCATTTTATTAATTGTTTTCTGATTGTTCTTGTAATTTCTCTCTGTTCATTTCTCATTCTCTTGCTCTCTTTTGTGTTGCTGACTTACTGTCGTGGTCTGTTTAGATTCCTTTCTCTTTATTTCTTGTATATCTTATAGATTTTTGGTTTATGGTTACCAAGTGCTTCATCTATACTGAGCTATGTGTATAGCAGTCTATGCTTAGTTGATGATCGCTTAAGTTTGAATATATTCTGAAATGACTACTATTTTTACTCACCCCTGCCATATTTATGTTTTTGTCTTTATTTTTTATTTCTTTTGTGTGTGTGTGTGTGTTTGTATGTTGTAATTACACATGATCTTACCTTTTAAACTTTGTACTTGATCCACTGTTTTTATTATGTATTTACCTTTGTCCATGAGACTTTTTTTCTTTGCAATATTTTCTTACTCATATTTTAGATCTTGCTTTTCTTTTTCTTAAAGAAGTCCCCATAACTTTTTTTGTAATACGACTTTGGTGGTAACAAACTTCTTTAGTTTGTTTGTTTGCTTTTCTTTATCTGGGAACCTCTTTATCTCTTTTTCAATCTAAATAATAGCCTTGCTGGGTAGAATAATTTTGGTTGTAGGTCCTAGCTTTTTATCACTTTGAATATGTTGTGCCAAGCCCTTCTGCCCTACAAAATTTCTGTTGAAAAAATCGGCTGAGAATCTTATGGGAGTTCCCTTATAGGTAACTAACTGCTTTTAAGATTCTCTCTTTGTCTTTAACCTTCGGCATTTTAATTACTATGTGTCTTAGTGTGGGCCTTTTTGGATTCATCTTGTTTGGGACCCCTCTGTACTTCCTGGACTTGGATGTCTAGTTCCTTTACCAGGTTAAGAAAGTTTTCTGTCATTATTTGTTCAAATAGGTTTTCAATTTCTTGCTCTCTGTCTTCTTTTCATACTCCTATAATGTGAATATTGTTTACACTTGATGCTGCATGTATCAGTACTTTATTCCTCTTTAGGGCTAAATAATATTCTGTTCTGAGGATATATCATATTTTTTGCAGCTTTATCTTTTTTTCCTTTTTCAGTCTACCTTAAATTTTGTCAATTTTCTTAATCTTTTAAAGAATAGGTTTTTTATTTCAGTAATCTCTCTATTATTTTTCTATTCTCTGTTTCATTTATCTTCAGTCTAGTCTAATTTATTATTTCCTTTCTTATGCTAGCTTTGGGTTTAGTTTGCTCTTTTTTTCTAGTTTCTTGAGGTCTAAAGTTAGGTTATTAATTTGAGATCTTTCTTATTTTTAATGCAGTCATTTACTGCAATAAATTTCCTTCTTAGTACTACTTTCTGTTTAAGTTTTGGGGTGTCATGTTTTCATTTTCATTTATCTTTAAATATTTTTAAAAGTTCCTTTGTGATTTTTTTCTTTAACCCATTTATTGTTTGACTGTTATTTAATTTCCATATATTTGTGAACTTTCTAGTTTTCCTTCTGTTATTGATTCCTAATTTTATTCTATTGTAATTAGAAAGCATATTTTGTGTGATTTTAATTTTTAAAAATTTATTAAGACTTCTTTTGTGGCCTAACATATAGTTTACCAGGAGAATGAATAACCCATGTGCACTTGAGGTAAATGTGAATGTGTGTGTGTGTGTGTGTGTGTGTGTGTGTGTGTAATATAAAATTTACCATCTTAACCATTTTTAAGTGTATAGTTCAGTGGCATTAGTGTATTTACAACATTGTACAAACATTACTATTATCCATTCCCAGAACTTTTTTATTATTCCAAACAGAACTCTGTATCCATTAAATAATGACTCCCATTCTCCCCTCCTCCCAGCATCTGGTACCCTCTATTATACTTTCTATCTCTGTGAATTTGTCCATTTTAGGTACCTCATCTATATGGAATCATATAAGATTTGTCCTTTTGTGTCTGGCTTGTTTCACTGAGCATAATATGTTCAAGGTTCACCCATGTTTCTAAAGTTCATTCCTTTTTAAGGCTAAATAACATTCCATTGTATGGATATACGACATTTTGTTTATCTATTGATGGACATTTGTATTGTTTCCACCTTCAGGCTATTGTCAATAATGCCACTATGAATATGTGGTGGCAAGTATCTGTTTGAGTCCCTATTTTTATTTCTTTTGGAAATATATATATATATATATATATATATATATATATTTTTTTTTTTTTTTTTGCGAGGCAACCCTTGGTTGACCTCACAGATTGCAAGGAGCTTGTCGGTTTACAATCCTTTATTTTTTTTATTTTTTATGCCTACAGCACCTGGTCTTCCTAGGTGGTCTCCCATCCAAGTACTAATCAGGCCCAACCCTGATTAGCTTTCGAGATCAGATGGGATCGGGCTTGTTCAGGGTAGCATGGCCATAGACTTGTATATATATTTAGAAGTGAAATTACTGAATCATACGGTAATTCTACATTTAATGTATGAGAAAGCACCATACTGTTTTCCACAACAGCTGCACCATTTCACATTTGTAGCAGAAATGCACCAGGGTTCCAATTTCTCCACGTTTCCACCAATAGTTCCTATTTTTCTTTTAGAAAAATAATAGTCATCCTAATGAATATAAAGTGTTATCTCATTGTCAGTTTGATTTCCATTTCCTTAATAACTAACAATATTGAGCATGTTTTCATGTGACTATTGGCTATTTGTATATCTTCTTTGGACAGATGGTTAGTTAAGTCCTCTGTTCATTTTTAAATCGGGTTGATTTTTTTGTTGTTGAGTTGCAGGATTTATTTATATCTTTTCAATATTAATCCCCTGTCATACATATGATTTGCAAGTATTTTCTCCCATTATGTGGGGTGTCTCTTCACTCTCTTGATAGTGTCCTTTGATGAACAAACATTTTTAGTGTTGTCCCTATAATCAATTTTGATTTAATTTTTAAAAATAAGGAATGAAGTTTGTCATTTTTTTAAAATATGGATATAGAATTGTTCCAATATCATTTGTTGAAAGGATTATCCTTTCTTCATTGCACCGAAATAAAAAATCAAATCTCCATATTTATTTGGATCAATTTCTGGACTCTATTCTATTTCATTAATCTGTGTTCATTGACTTAATCTCCAGCCTCTTTCCCTTTCTTAGAGGTCAAGGGATGGGGGACCAAAAGTTCAAAAGCCCTAATCAAGCCTTGGTCTTTCTGCTGGCCAGCGTCTGCCTGGTATAGGGACCCACCAGGGATTGCTCTAGTGAGTTGCTTCACTAGAACAAAAGATGCTCCTATCTCTCCTATCACTCAGGAAGTCCTCAGGGATTTAGGAGCTCTGTGTCAGCAACCAGGAACAAAGACCAAATATACATTTCTTATTGTATCACAGGTTACAAACCACTCTGACTTACTTCTTGAGAACTCCCTCTTGCTCCCTCACTTGCTTCTTCTGGGGAAAGCCAGTTGCCATATTATGAGCTACTATGGAGCGGTCCCGAGGGCAAAGAACTGCAGCAGGCTCCTGGCCAACAGCCAGCAAGGAGCTAAGACCCTCAGTCCAACAGCCTGGAAACAGCTACTCAAGAGTGCCTGGAAGCAGACCGTCAGCCCCTGTTAAACATTGAGTGAATCCTCAAGTTTATCTCTGTCCCAGGAGAAAAAGGGCAGGTTTGGGAGAGGATGATGCCAGAGGTTGGTGGGCCGTTGGGAGGGAAACACAAGCTTCACTGGCAGGAAGGGGTGGCCTTGGCACCCAGCAAAGTAGAGAGGCTATGGCAGGTTGGCACTTGGCCCTACACTTTGCCCCATGGTGAGGGGGTCAGCACAGCTGGTTGGGCTGAAGGCCTGGCATTATGCTATTGGAAGACCAGGCAGTTACAGTCAGGGTTCCAGGAGAGGATAGTCTTAGGAGCTCACAGTGGCCCCAGGAGGGGTTTAGTGACATAGGGAAGTATAATGCGAGGGTGGCCGGAGTATGGGTGTCCTAGCCCTGATGGTCTGCAGGGTGGAGTTCACAGACAGAGTTAGAGGTGGCCAAATGCACACAGGATCTGCCAGGGGTCTGAAGGTTGGGCAGTGTCCTGGGCCAGTAGCTTGGAGTAGTAACTGGATCTAACACAAATTCTGATGTCTGGACCCCGGGGATAGGGGGCCACAAGTGAGTAAAGAGAGAGAGGAACAGGGGACAAGAAGAGATCATCAGATCCTATGACTCACCTTCCTTTCATGGGCAGCTGAGCTGAATTCAAAATTTTTTTTTTAATAAATACTTATTTAGGACTTACTATTTATCAGTAAGACTTTATACACATCTACTGGTCTAATCTTCACAACAACTCTCTGAGGGCAGGAATGATTCATTCCTTTTCACACGCAAGAACTCTAAAGCACTGAGAAGTTAAGCATCTTGCCCAAGGTTACCCAGGATAGGGAGTCAAATCCTGTCAGTCTGGCTCCAGAGTCCTTGCTCGTAATCACCAGGAAAGAAAATAACTGCCTTTTCCCCTCCAAGTTGGAACTATCTACTGTTTTTCCTGATTTTGAAAGTTACTAAAGAGATCAAAATATTTGAACAATGTAAAAAGGTATAAACAGGAAAGGAAAATTATCCTATATTTAGATATAGAGATGTAGACATAGAGTCCATATCTAGTTTTTAACGCTATATATTATTACCAGTTTTTTTGGAGATTAAGATAGCAAATCAAAATGGCGACAGCCAGGCCCAGCGTGTCACAAGACTAGAAATTGGAGAAGGAGGCTTTTGAGTGAGAAGAGTTGGGAGTGGAGCACAGCAGCCCATGACATCTCTAGAATGGAAGGTAGTGAAGGGCATGTGGTGAGGGTCTGAGGAGACCCACAGGCCCAGGCGTGGGAAGCTTGGGCACTTATGAATATTCCAGACTGCTGGGCCTTTGAGAGTGGCACAGCTGGGCCTGGAGCTGGCACGATGCAGAGGACATCCAGCCTGGGAGGGTCCTCCCCCTCTCCTTTTTGTTCTCAGCTCACTGCCCAGCTTTGGGGCAGGCAGGGTAGAGTAAGCCCCTTTAGGTCCCCTATCCAGCTTCCCTAATGAGCCCCATAGGAGATCCAGCTGTCAATCACCCAGCTCCCAGCACAACCTTCATGTTAGGAAGAAGCTGATGAACAAAGATGCCAGGCATGGCAGCAGTTGGTCTGGCCAAGAGGGTGGAGACTATGGACTGGCGATGTTGCAGGGGCCAGCACCGCCCCCCACCCCAGGGGATAAGGATCCGGGGCTCCAAGGAGAGATAAGGCCTCTGAACAATTAGACTGTTTTTCTTCACTGACAATTCCAAGAAGTCCTAGACTGTTTTCCTCTCCAGGGCCCTCACTGAGTGTGAGGTTTCTTTGGCCTAAGGACAGATCAGGTAGTACTCTCACAGGACGAGCAGAGATTCTGGAGGAGACATGAAGGCAAAGGCAGAGAGGCTGGAGGAGAAGCAGAACAGAGGAGGGTCTCAAGGACTTCCTTGGGGTGTCGTGGCCTGTGCTGCCTTCAGCCCCTCTTGTATAACCCGCTGCTGCAGGGCCATGCATTGAGCCCTGACATCTAGGTCCAGAGTGCCGTGTTTGAGTGCTCTTGGATTCAAGAAGAGTCATAAGTTCCGGCACCCCACATTTACAGAGAGAGTACATGAGATGTGAGTACTCAGAAGCGGGGAACATTAATGGCCCTCTTAGAAGCTACCAACCACAGTCCACCTCTGGCCTCAAAGATTCATGTCCCTGTCACATGCAGAATACATTCACTCCTTCCCAAGGCCCCCCACAGTCCCCTCCCCATGACAGCATTAGCTCAAAGTCCAGAATTTCATCATCTAAGTCCCACCCAGGTGTGGATGAAGATCCTTGGTTGTAGTTCCAGCTCTCAGATATGGTTCCTGTGGATTTGTGCCACTAAAAAGATGAAATATTTGCCCCTGCCCCATCCCACATGAAAGGTGGGACAGAGGATAACTGCTATTGACATTCCTGATCAAAAACAGAAAGTGAGAGGCAAAGGAAATCACTGGTCCACAGAAATTCTGAAACCCAGCTGCTAGATGTTGCAAGTTCCTTGATAGGTTTCAAAGCCTGGGAACGGTTCCCCATGACTTTTGGCTGCACCCTCTGGGCTCCTACTTCTGCCTCTGAGCCCATCCTTCCTTTATCATGAAAGGGAGTGCATGTTTGTTCCTGAATAGTTTTCCCAGCCTGCTTCCTTTCAGTAAAGTTTTGGAGGTCCAATAGCTGTTTTTAAATTTTGTACATCTCTGTCACTTTTAGGCCAAGCTTGCAGTGTTTCTGCTTATATAGTTTTCTTAAAAACTTTGTGGTTCTGCTTCAAATCTCACTGGAGTTCACTCCGTTTAACAAAAGTCATTGCCACAGATCTCTTTAAGATTAGTGCTTCTCCATACTTTGGGTTCCTGCAAGGGGCCAGTGCTCTTAAACTTATGAAGGCCCTGTTGTTTGATTGGAAAGGATCTGGAGGGACTTTCAATATTTCTAAAGGGCCTGTTATATGACTGAATAATACTCTGATCCTTTGATCTGTCTGAGGTCTTTACAGACATACCCTTGCCTTTATTGCCAGACCATGTTTTTCAGAGAGTGCTCAGAAGTCATTTCTTAACTTTAGCATAGTCTGCCATCAAGAGAGACAGAGAACTTTCAAAACCATCAAGTCCTAGCTCTTTTTTATTTAATAGTCTTTCCTTTGATTTATCTCCCTCCTCTCTCATTTTACCATAAGGAGCAAGAAGAAACCAGGAGGCACCTTCAAACTCTGCTTAGCCATCTCAGCTAGACCACTGGGTTCATTCGGCACATGTTTTACCTCTGTGTGACTGCAGATGACAGTTCACTAAGCTTTCTGCCATTATTTACTCCCCCTTCCTCTAGTTTCTAATAATATTCCTCATTTCCTTTTGAGCCTTCACTAGCGGCCTCCTCAAAGACTAGATTTCTATTAACAACTTGTTCGAGTCAATTTAGGCTTTTTCTAATATGCTTAAAAATCTTTCCTGCCTTTGTTCAGCGCTTGGTTCCAACACCATTCCTACACTGTCAGGTATTAGTTGGATCAGCCTTCCATTTCCAGTTACCAAGATCTGTATTAGTTATCTATTGCTGCACTAAAAATTGCCCCAAAACTTAGTGGCTTAGACAACAACATTTATTACCTTATAGTTTCTGTGGGTGGCTTAGCTGAGTTCCCTGGCTCAGGGCCTATCACAAGTTGCGGTCAAGGTGTCTGCCAGGGTCATGGTCTCATCTGAACACTTGACTAAGGAAAGATCCACTTCCAAGCTTACTCACATAGCTGTTGACAGGATTCTGATCCTCATGGGTTGTTGGACTGGCAGCCACCCCTAGTTCCTTGTCATGTGAGCATCTCCATCGAACAACACAATACAGCAGCTTGCTTTAGCAGAGCAAGCAAGGAAATGAGTTAGAAAGAGAAAATTTGAGCAAAACAGAAATTACCTTCTTTTGTAACCTAATATGGGAAGTGATATCCCATCATATTTGTCATATTCCTCTTTGTTACAATCAAGTGGCTGTGTCTAACCCATGGGAGGTTATTACATAAGGATCTGAATACCAGGAGGTGAGTATCATTGGGAACCATTTCAGAAGCTGTCTATTACACGAGCATTCTCGAAATTCTCTTCTTCTGCAGATTTGTAAACCTACTCTCCAACTCCTCAGAGATGTTAGTGGACCTCAGCTGTCTTCTTTTCTCATACCACACCTTCTTCTTGACTGAACTTAATTTCATTTGTACTGGTGACTCCGGGGTTCACTCCATTAGAAGTACTGGGAGGTAACAATCTGGCTAGATGTCAAGGCAAGACTTATGAAAAGATGCAAAAAATAATATTGTGAATGACCATGTACTTACCACCCAGTTTAAAAAATAAAATAATATTGAGTTGAAGTCCCTAGGTCCCCCTCCCCATTTATATCCTTACCCTTCTCTTCACAGGCAACTGCTGTTCTGAGTTTGGTGTTGATTGTTATTATGCATTTCTTCATATTCTTACTACAGCAATCCCCTTTATCCACGTTTTTGCTTTCCACTGTTTTAATTACCAATGGTCAATCATGGTCTGAAAATATTAAATGGAAAATTCCAGAAATAAACATTTTATGAGTTTTAAATTGCATGCCATCTGAGTAACGTGATGAAATATTGCACCATCCTGCTCCATCCTGCCTAAGATGTGAATCATCCCCCTGTTCAGCGTATCCAGGCTATCTGTGCTACTGCCTGTTAGTCAGTGTTTGAGCTCAAGTAACCCTTTAGTAGCCTAATGCTATGCCACAATGCCTATGTCATTCGCATCACTTCATCTAATCACTTAAGCATTATATCATCTCACATCATCACAGAAGGGTAAGTACAGTACAAGAAGATATTTTAAGATGAGAAGACCATATTCACATAACTTTTATTATAGTTTATTGTTATAATTGTTCTATTTCATTAATTGCTGTTAATCTCTTACTGTTCTTAATTTATAAATTAAACTTTATCATAGGTATGTATGTATATGAAAAAAACTATATATAGGGTTTGGTACTATCTGCTATTTCAGGTATCCACTGGGGGTCCTGGAATGTATCCCTCAAGGAAAGGGGGAAACTACTATTTATATGTATGCCTTGCTAAGTCATATTTACTATTGTTTTACCCTTAAATTTTTATGCAAACAATTATATTATATGTACTTTTCTTCAGTTTACTCTTTTGCTTACAATATGTTTGTGAGATTTATCCAATTAACACATGTCACTGTGGTTTATTTCTTTTCATTGCTGCATAATATTCTGGTTGCATTCATGGTCATGGACCCTTTAAGAGGAACATCTGCATCTGCCATAGCCTCTGTCCCACACAGCTGGTCAGGACTAGGCAGCCGCACGTATTCACTCCTCCTACCTCCTACCATTGCAGGGCGATTTCTTATTTCTTTACCTAGATATAGGGCTTCTGTTCATCTAGACTCCAGGAGATTCTTCTTGCTGTTTGCTCCATGTTTCTGTCACAACTTTGATTTGGTCACAAGAGGGGATGAACAAAGCCTCTATCATCTATGCTATTTTGCCTGGGCTCCAATAGTTCATTTCTTTTTTAGAACTGAATAATATTCCCTTGTAAGGGTGTACCACGGTTTATTCATTTGCCTATTGAAGGACATCTTGGTTGCTTCCAAACTTTGGCAATTATGAATAAAGCTACTATAAACATATTTGTGCATATTTTTGTGTGGACACTAGTTTTCAATTTATTTGAGTAAATATCAAGGAATTAGATTGCTGGAGAGATATCTTTTTTTTTAAATAGTTTTATTGAAGTGTAATTCATATGTCACATAATTCACTCATTTAAAGTACACAGTTCAATGTTTTTAATATATTCACACGACCGTGCAACCATCAACACAATCAATTTTAGAACCCCATACCCATTAGCTGTCACTCCCCATTCTCCTCCTCTTCTCACCTCACCCCTAAGCAATTACCAATTAGCTTTCTGTCTCTCTAGATTTGCCTGTTCTGAAGGTTTCTTATCAACAGAATCATACAGCATGTGGTCTTTGTGTCTGATTTCTTTTAGTTAGTCTGTTTTCAAAGTTTATCCATGTTGTAGCATATATCAGTACTTTATTTCTTTTTTTTAATTTTTTTCTGAATAATATTGCATTGTTTGATATACTACATTTCATTTGTTTATTCAGTTGATGGGCATTTAAGTTGTTTCAATTTTCAGCTATTATGAATAATGCTACTATGAACATTCACATACAAATTTTTGTGTAGACATACGTTTTATTTTCTCTTGGATATATATCTAGGAGTGGAATTGTTGGGTCATATGATAACTATGTGTTGAAATTCTTGATGAACAGGCACACCACTTTCCAAAATAGTTGCACTATTTTATATTCCCCCAGCAATGTGTGAGGGTTTCAAATACTCCACATTCTTGCTGACACTGTTATCTATTTGATTATAGCCATCCTTGTGGTTGTGAAGTAGTATTTTGGTGTGGTTTTCATTTGCATTTTCCTAATAATTAATGGTGCTGAGCATCTTTTCATGTGCTTGTTTTAAATGATCTCTCTAAAGTGCTAAGAAAAAAATGTCAGTGTAGAATTGTATACCCTGTAAAGCTACCTTTCAAGAAGAAGAAGAAAATTGACAATTTCAGATAAACAAAAATGGGGAGAGTCATATATCATAGACCTACACAAAAGGAACTTCTAAAGGATGCTGTCAAGGGTCAGAATCCCTCAGAACAGAGCCTGTGATAGGTTCCTGTGCAAATGATTTACTGAGGCAGTGATTTCAGGAGAAGCCTGCAAGAAAATGAGAGAAGCAAGGTAGCACAGGAGAGCAAAGAGAGCATCTCAGATGAGTCTAGTATTAGACTAATCCAACATGGAACTCAAACGCCACTTCAGAGGTGTCCCACTTTGATGCAGAGGGGCTGGGATTATGTTTCATGCCTCCTATCATTTGCTGTGCCCCCTCAAGGGGGACATAATTTTCCAGACCGCTCCAGGTGAAGTTGTTCCTCTTGGCTAAGGAAAATTCTCCAGAGCAGGGTGCAACTGTGGGCCAAAGCCAACACTCACAGTAGCTGGGGGGTGGGCACACCAGGGAAGGAGATCTGGGTATGGCACTGAGAGTGTTTACTACTGTACTTCAGGAAGAAGAAAAATTACCTGAGATGTAAAAAGAAAGAGCAGATTTGAAAATATATAGGAAATTTGAACAAGCATGTCTATTATAATTAATAATAACAATGTCTAATATGTAGTGTTAAAAATCACAAAACTAGAATATTGGACAAATACACAAGATCCTAGGATTATTTCAGAAGGATGTTAAGTTGCTGACATTAGGCTTTTTTAAGTATGCCTGATGAACTTTGAAGGGTAGCTACTAAAAGAATTTTAAAAATGTATCTAACTTCTCTACTAGCAGAAGGAAGATAATAGAATAAGAAAACAAACAAAATTTAAAAGTCATTGTTTTAAAAAGACAAAAAAGGAAGAAAATCAAATGGTGTCTTATTGTGCTTTTAATTTGTATGCCCTGATTTTTAGTAAGAAACTTTCCATATATTTGTGAACCATTCATGGATTTATGTTTTTATATATATATCGCCCAATTTCTTTTTGGATTCAGGTCCTCCTCCCTCTTATTGGTCTATAGGAGTTCTTGATATATTCTCCTATAAATCTCAATTGGGTATATGTACTGCAGATATCTTCTTCCTTTCTGAAACTCAACCAAGCAATGATGATATTGGGTCAAACATTAGTGGAATTACTTTGAGAGGCTATGAAATTTTTTTTAACAAAAATAATGTATACATATAGCTTAAAAAGCCAAATGAAAGTTATAAGTCTATAATAAAATCATTAGTCTGCTGGGTAAGGGACTAACACCCCCCACCACTACCACCCTGCCCCGCCCTCACCTTCTCTCACCTCTTCTCCCCTCCCTAATTCCCTAGAGGCAACTACTTTAAATTGTTCTCATTTTTTGCTAACATTTATCTCTATATTTTTAAATAACATGCATGTTCTGCTGCCTCTTACTAATCAGCCTTATTCATTATTCATTCATTATTCACTGACTTCCCATTGTGGCAGAAAAGGATGTTAGCTCGCTCAACCCACCCTTCCCCTCATTCCTCTAGCCTTTAAATATATCACAATTTTTGATGAAATCGATAATCGATTTTTCCATTAAAATGCCTATGAAACACTGTTCACAGCTAAGCCAGGTAGAGTATTATGATTACATTTCCTTTCTAACATAATTTTTTGTATTTGCCTCATTCTTACTTGTTGACTTCTCTCCAAATCTCCAGTTAGGTCTTCCCATACATTCCAACAGCTTTATACAATGCCTCTTAGTGAAATTTTCCATAGAGTTGAATGTATCCCATCCATTGTTTCTCCCAACATATGTATCCTGGAGTCCTCTGCCCTGTGTCCTCTTATTCTAGTCTGAATTGGTTGGTTTCTAAGTGTGATGCACCATGGCTTTCTGCGAAAGGACACTTTTCTTTTTTTGTATGCTTATTTGCTGACTGGTTCGGGTTTTTTTGTTTGTTTGTTTGTTTGTTTTGTTTTTTTTTACTTTGAAAGTCTAAAAACATCTTTACATTTAATGTACTTTTAATTGATAGTTTGGCTAGGCAGAGTTCTTTTGGGTTAAAAAGCATTATTGGGGGTGGTTCCATAGTGTAGTGGTTAGCACATCTGCTTTACACACAGAAGGTCCTGGGTTTGCGCCCCAGGTGGAGCCATGGATGGTACCCCGGGTGTGCCAGGTCCCCCCACGTGCTCCAGGGGCATCAGGCACTGAGTGTGCACATGAGCAAAAGCAACATCGTAGGTCAGTGGTGGAAGTGGGTGGGGAATTATTAAGGAGGGGAAAAAAAAGCATTGTCACTCAGAATTATTTAAGTGTATCTCCAATGCCTTTTATTTTTTCAACATTGTTGATTTTTTAAAAAATTAAAAACTATTTATTTGAGCTTAATAAATGTAGTATCTTATCTCTCTGAGAATATTAATTACAATTTCTTTGACATTTTCTTCTGCTCGGCCACCTTGAACTTAGACATCCCCTCTCTCACAATTAAAATGAAATTTTAAGTGGTCATATACTGTTGCTATTCAGCCTCAGGTCACCACAGTAGAAGCCTTTGAAATGATCCTCAAACTTTTGTGTTCATTACAATCCCTTGAGAAGTTTCTACAAACTGTGCACACTCTCTCCCATACTCAGATGCGCTGATACATGGTCTGGGCAGGGCCTCAGGAATGCAAGTCCTCCAAGGCACGCCCACCTGAGCAGCTCTCCTTAGAAAGAGTCCTGCCTCTGAGAATTGTGTCAGGTTATAGTTTTGCCTCCACCTCAGACTTGCAATTCACTTCACCCTTCTTGGCCTTAGTTTCCTGGTCTTCAAAGCAGATTTAAAATCTACCTGCCTTTCTTGCCCTGCGTTATGTGGACTAATTGAGATGATACCTGAGGAAACCATTGTAGACCACTCATCTCTCTCAATATATAAGGGAGGACTATGACGATCAGTGCTGCACTCCCAAATGAGGTCTGTGTTCAGGACCTACAATGTGCCATGTGACACTGCTTGACCTCCATGCCTTGGCTCATCAGAATTACCTGCTGACAGCTGAGTCCACCTCTGGAGATCCTCATCTAATAGGTCTGGAGTGGGGCCCGAGCATCTGTTTATTTTAAGATGCTTCCTGAATGATTCTCATGTGCAGTCTAGGCTGAACCACAGGCTAGGTGATCTGGAAGGCCTCTGTCAATTCTAAAAATAATCCAAGGCCTGCTGGGGATTGCCAGGCCAGAGGCACAGATGGTGGAACCGGATGGGCTGGGGCTACCACAGCAGTTCTTGGCTCCCTCATCTCTGCTCAACTCCAGCAGGACCCTCTCCCTGGCGGGCCAGGGCCTCCATTCTCCATAGCAAGAGCAGCTCATGCTGTAAGGGGTCACAGCTGTGCACCTGGCAAGCACCCTGAGACACTGATCCATGCAGCCTACTGAGCCTTCGGGCAGGCAGCTGCGGGGTGGGGTAGAGGGTCAGTCGTCTGGGGGGCCAGCTTAATGCGGAAGAGTTTACAAACCTTGGGGAGTGAGGGCTTCCAGCGAGGAGGTGCTGCATTTTAAAAAACATATTTGAAAAAGTCTTTGAATTCATTAAAGTAACACACAATCAATATTAAAAAAAAAAACTTCAAAAATACAGAACAAGGTAAGAAAAAAAGAAACAATGAAAAAATGACATAAAATACTACCATCTAGTGATAATCTTGGTTGACATTTTGGAATACTTCCAAATGTTTGTACATGTCATGACCCTGACGACGAGTCTTGAGTGTTTACTCCAGGGCAGGAGAAAGATGAGCCTCGCATAGATTACCTAGAGAGATCGCAACAGGATGCAAGGAGGTAAGTACTCCTATGACTCCATCCTTACAGGTGAAGAAATAGGCAAGGAAGCTGCACAAGGTCACTCCTTAAAGGTGCTAGATTTCTAACCTAAGTGTCTGGCTCCATGCCCTACCATTCACACCTACCAACTGCTAAAGCAGCCGAGGAGCACAATAAAAGGGAAAATACCATTTTTCATGTAACACATTGACAACAATGTATTGTTATTTTTTCAAATGTTATTGTCCAATGTATTGTTTCAAACTGACAGTTTAAAAATATTACACACATGCAGATAAAGAGTTGCAAAATATTCAGATGACTTGATTCAATAATCCCATTTGCAGGAACCTATCATAAGGAAATGGAGAGGTAGTGGACAGTTCATTTACAAGTTCGTTCATGACAGCATTATTTAGAATTGTGAAAAATGCTGTGGAAAAATCATTTAAATGTATAACAGGCAGCCTTCAGAAAATTATGCCAGCACTAAAAATCATATTACAAAGTATTTCATGGCACATGAAAATGTTTCCAGATTATGTAAAGTGAAAAAATAGGATATGACCCCAATTTGGTAAAGTTTGCAAAATAAATTCAAATACATTAAAGAAAAGTTCAATCTTCTTGTTACTCAATGGTATATAAAGAGGGGACAGGGTCTCTCCCAATGTGGAGGGCAGGTTTAGAAAGGGCTGAATTCAAATAATTTTTATGTAGTACTCACAATTCTCCAGTGGGTGTGAGGACCTGGCAGATTGTGCAGAGATAGGCAGCTAAACAAGTTCAAGGAGAGATCTGTGTGAGGGCCCAAAGGGACCTGCCCAAATAAGATTCTGAGTCACAGCAAAAAAAAAAAACCTGGTTCTAGACACGTGTTCCCAAACCACAATGCCAAGGACAGAGCCTCTGAATTTGCAAGCAAGTTGCCTCTCCCATGGGTAATCATGAGGTGCAGCTCCCTGAAGAAGAGCAGAAGGCTGTGTTCACTTAACAATAGTTAGTGACACTCCTGAGAAAAGCTGGAGAGGCCAGGGTTTGCAAATATAAATAGGAGCAGCCTAGAAGAATGGACCGATGTTATCAATCATATCTCTGAGTGGTGGGATTAACTAATAATTTTATATTTTTGATATGTCCATATTTTCTAAAAAATTTTTTCCTGAATATATATCACTTAAAAAATTCTTATTAAGGAAAATTCAAATATACCAAAAGTAAAGGGGCTACTAAAATAAACCTTCGTGTGTTCATCACTCTGTTTCAACCATTCTCAACATTCTGCCCGTCTTATTTCATTTATTCATATCCCAACTTTGTTTTTTCTGGAGTATTTCAGAAATTCCAATTGCCCCACTTAGGCAGTGGAAGCCCCTTCGTGTTGTCTCCTGTGTCCTTTTGAAATGCCTCCATTGTGCTTTCTGACACAATGAAAGGCCCCCACTTGTGGAAGATTTTATTAAATGGTCATAAATTCCTCTCATCCCTGCATGAGTGCTCTTTGCAATATGACTTTGCAGCTTCTCCCATCAAGAGGTAGCATTCATTTCTCCTTCCTTTAGATCTGGGCTTGACCACGTGACTTGCTTCGGTCAATGGGACGTTACTGGCAGTATATAGTGATACTGAATTCATTTAGCCAAGTCCATTCTCAGTTTTGACAGGAGATGGGGAGGTCACTGATAAAGGGTGATCTCTGTACTGCAGAGAAGATGGTTAGCTCATGATGTCAGTTCTAATCTGTATTTGTGATCTATTGCTGTATAACGAATGACTCTGAAAATGACAAATATTTATCATGTCATAGTTTCTGTGGTCAGTTTAGGAAGGTGATTGTGGCTCAGGGTCTCTCATGAAGTTGCAGTTGAGATATCAGCGAGGGATTCAGTCATCTAAAGGCTTGGAAGATCCACTTCCAAGATGGCTTCCTCACTTGGCTATTGGAAGGAGGCCTTAGTTTTTCATTGTGGGACTCATTATAAGGCTGTTTGAGTATTTTACAACATGGCTGCTAGTTTTCCCCAGCGTGTGTGATCTGAGAGAGAGGGCAAGGAGGAAGCCACAATGCCTTCCCTGTATGTCCTAATCTTGAATATCATACACTGTCACTTCTGTCAAATGCTATTCATTAAGTGAGTCAATAAAAATAGCTCACACTGGAGGGAAGGAGGATTAGACTTCACTTTTTGAAGGGAAAAGTATCAAAAAAATTGTGGACATATTGTAAAACACTATACTCTCCACTCAAATGTCCTTTCCCATTTTCTCTTTACATACTGCTATCTCACTCACGGTGCAAACAAGCCTTATCAATTTAATAGAATATGAAAGGGAAAATTCATTCTGAAGAAGAAATTTTTAGTAACTTAACTATGTCCACCCCTGTCATTTTTTGCAGTTATTTTAAATATTTCAAAATGTGTAGTGCATGTTAGAAGTGATGTATGTCATTATGCATTCATTTTGTTTTTTTTAGCTTTCTCATGTAGATATTTAACATATCCTTCTGGTTTACATTGTATTAGCACTTGCATTTGTGTTTTACAAACATATTTGACAGTCCAATTTGGTAATTTTTAAAGATACAGTGTGAAAATGAAAAGAAGAATTGTAGGCCTAGGTTTATAGATGTTTCTGATCAAGTTAATGGTGAAGATTTTCAGTCTTCTGAGTTATTTCAATGATTTAAGGACAATGGACATGGAAAAGTTAATTTATAATGAAAGGTATTTGTGAATGGGTTTTACATGGGCTGGTAATTTGAGGTGTTCTGTTCCTTTATGTACTATCTACAGTGAGCAACTTATACCTTCAGCAATGGCTCTATCTTAGTCCATTTGGACTGATATAACAAATACCATAGGTTAAGCAGCTTATAAACAGTAGAAATTTATTTCTTACAGTTTTGGAGGCTGGGAAGTCCAAGATCAAGATACCAGCAGATTCAGTGTCTGGTGAGAAACTACTTCCCTGGTTTATAGACAATTTTCTTCGCATAGAAGAAGGGGCAAAGGAAGAGTTGCTTTTATAAGGGCGCTAATCATATTCCTCAGGACTCTTCTCATGACCTAATCACTCCTGAAGGCCTCATCTCCAAATACCATCATACTAGGCATTAGGATTTAACATATGGTTTTTGAGGGAACACAAACACTTAGTCTATAGCAGGCTCTCAAACTGAAAGATGCTTAACTACAAATAATAGCCATTTGACAAAGGAAGGAGCTAATTATTATAAATGGCCACTAAAATCTCCAAACAAAACAAAGTTCTTATTTTAAAAAGTCAAAAACAGTGAAAAGTCTCATGAAGCAAATAATTTAGTAGCAGGAATTATTGCCCAGGAATGAAAAAGTTATGTAGTTGGTGAGAATCTAATAATGCCAGGTGCAAAATTAGAGTTGACTGAACTCTAAAACAAGATATAGTGTGAAAAAGTAGAAAGAATTTTTCCCCAAAAAACACAATAACACATTGTGCTGATGACAAATCCTATGATACAAAAAAGGTTTTGTGTAATATACTAAAATCAACAATATCTCTCTCTATTCAGGCTAATGAGTAGACATATTTTACCAATAAATATCATACCTTAATATTTATGACATTTATAAATTTAAGACCACTATTTCTGCTATAAAGAGCTGCTTTATTAAGAAGATATAACAATGATAAACACATAAGCAGCTAACAACAAAGGTTCTAAATAGATGAAGCAAAAAATGACAGAATTGAAGAGAAATATAGCCAATTCAAAAATAATAGCTGGAGATTTCAAAACTTTATTTTACATAACGGACAAAACAATGAGACAGAAGATCAGCCAAGAAAGAGAAGGTTTGAACAGAATTATTAATCAACTGTACCTAACAGAAATTTACAGAACACTAGATAGACCTAACAACAACAAAATAGAACTTCTCTACCACACATGAAACATTCTCAAGATACACAAGTGCTAGACCATAAAACAAACGTCAATGCATTTAAAAGGAAAGAAGTAATTCAAAGTACATTCTCCAACCATAATGAAATGGAATTAGAAATCAACAGAAAAAAATTTAGAACACTCAGAAATATGAGAAAATTAAACAACGCAGTCCTAAATAACAACTGGGTCAATGAAGAAATGAAAAGGAAGGTCAGAAAATACTTTGAGGTGGATGAAAATGAAGACATAAAATACCAAGACTTATGAGATGCAGTAAAAACAGTTCTTAGAGAAATGTCTACATTTAAAAGAAGAATCTCAAATGATTAACTTAACTTTCCACCTTATAAACTAGAAAGAGAAGTGCAAACTAAATCCAAAGTATGTGGAAGGAAAAAATTAACAAAAGTTAGAATGGAGATAAATGAAATAAGAATTTTTTTAAAATACAGAAAATCAACAAAACCACGAAGATCAACAAAATTGACAAACATTTAGTTAGACTGACCAAGAAAAAAAGAGACGTTTCAAATTGCTAAAATTAGGAATGGAAAAGGAGACCTTACTAATAATTTTACAAAAAATAAAAAAAATTTATAAGATAAAACTATGAGCAATTACATGACAACAAACTAGATAACTTAGATGAAATGGAAAAATTCCTAGATAGACACAAACTGCTAAAATGGATAAAAAGAAATATAAAATCTGAATAAATTTGTAACAGGAGATTGAGTCAGTAATTTTAAAACTTCCAACAAAGAAAAGCTCAGAACAAGATGATTTCACTGCTGAATTTCATCAAGAGTTTGAATAAGAACTAATACTGAATCTTCTCAAACTCATTCTATGAAGCCAGTATTATCCTGATACCAAAGACATCACAAGAAAAGAAAACACACACCAATATTCCTTATGAATATAGACACAAATATCCGTAATAAAATACTATCAAATCAAATCTAGCTATATATAAAAAGGTTTATACAAAATGACCAAGTGGGATTTATCCCAGGAATGCAAGTTTAGTTCAATATATGAAAATTAACTAATGTACCACATCAATGAAATAAAGGACAAAAACCACATGATCATCTCAATAGATGCAGGAAAAGCATCCAACAAAATCCAACACCCTTTCATGATAAAAACACTTAAACTAGGAAGAGAAGGAAATCTTCTCAATGTGATAAAAGACATGTACAAAAATCCCACAGTTACTATCATACTTAATGGTGAAAGACTGGATACTTTCCCCCTAAACTCAGGAACAAAACAAGGATGATCATGCTCACCAACTGTATTCAACATTGTACTGGAGGATCTAATCAGGACAGTTATCAAGAAAATGTAATAAAAGTCATCCAGATGAAAAGGAAGAAATAAAACTATCTTAATTTAAAGATATTATATATAGAAAATGCTAAGGAATCCACTAAAAAAAACTATTAGAACTAATAAACAAGTTCTGTGAGGTTACAGGATACAAGATTGAAATATAAAAATATAAGTATTTCTTTACATTTATGATATATAATCTGAAGATTAAATGAAGAAAACTATCCTATATTCAATAGCGTTGTAAAGAATAAAATCCTGTGGATACATTTAACTAAAGCATAAAATTTATACTCTGAAAACTACAAAATATTGTTGAACCTAAAAAGATTTAAAGGGAAAATATTCCATGTTTGTTGATCAGAAGACTTAATATTATGAAGATGACAATACTCCCCAAATTGATCTACAGATTAAATGCAATCCCTGTTGAAATTCCAGCTGACTTCTTTGTAGAAATTGACAAACCAATTCTAAAATTCACTTGGAATGGAAAGGGATCTAGAATAGCAAAAACATTCTTGCAAAAGAACAAAGTTGGAAGATTTACACTTCCTGATTTCAAAACTTACTACAAAGCAACAGTAATCAAGATAGAGCAGTATTGGCATTAGGGTAGACATACTGATCAACAGAATAGAATTGAGAGTTCAGAAATAAAACCATTTGTCTATAGGCAACTGATTTTTAACAAAAGTGCCAAGATCATTCAGTGGAGAAATAATCACTTCAATAAATGATGCTGTGACAACTGGATAGCTAGATGTAAAAGAGTGATGTTGATACCTTACCACACAACATATAAAAAACTAACTCAAAATGGATCCAAGACCTAAATATAAGAGCTAAAACTATTAAAGCCTTAGAAGATAATATTTTTTACCTTGGATTTGGCAATGGATTCTTAAATGTGACACTAAAAGCACAAGCAACAAGAGAAAAAATAGATAAATTGGTCTTCACCCAAATTTAAAATGTGTGTTTCAAGAAACAGTCAAGAAAGTGAAAAGACAGCCCACAGAATGAGACAAAATATTTGCAAACCATATATCTAATAAGGGACTTGTTATCTAGAACGTATAATGAACTCTTAAAATTCAACTCGTTAATGAGATACAAAAAAAATTTTTTTAATGGGCAAAGAATGGCAATGTGAATGTACTTAACACTGTTGAACTATACACTTAAAATAATTAAGATAAGTTTTATGTTATGTGTATTATAGGACAATTTAAAAAATATCTTTAATGGGCAAATGTTCTGAATAGATACTTCTCCAAAAAAGATATGCAAATGGCCAATAAGCACATAAAAAGATGCTTGACATCATTAGTCATTGGGGAAATGCAAATCAAAACTACTAATGAGATACCACTTCACATCCACTAGTATGGCTATAATGAAAAATACATATAATAAGTGTCAGTGACTTAAGAAAAGAGGGTGGTAGACAAAACAAAAAGGGCAGGTGGTTAACTATTGAAGCTCAGTGATGGGTACATGGGAATTCTTTATTCCCTTCTCTCTACTTTTATGTATATTTGCACATTTTCTAATAGAAAGTTCCTATACATGTTTTCAAACATTTGCATGTGACAAGATAATACTTCTTAAATGTAGATAAACAAAAGGTTATAAATCACCTGCAATCTGTGGCTTCACAGAGTAACTGCCATTGACTTTGTCAATATATACTTTAAATTTTGTTTCATTTCGTTTGGTTTTTGTGTGTGTGTGTCAGTCTTTCCATGTTGATAAATGGGTTTCTATTCTCATTTTAATGTCTCCCAGTAAGTATGTAAATAAGTAAATAAATAAAAAATGTTTTTGCTGATCTTGAAAAAAACAAGGGTCAATGAGGATGTAGAGAAATTGGAATCCTCATGCACTGCTGGTGATAATGTAAAATGGTGCAGCCACTTTGGAAAACAGTCTGATACTTCTTCAAATGATTATACATACAGCTAACACATAATCCAGCAATTCCACTCCTAGGTATATGCCCAAGAGAATTTAAAACATATGTTCATATAAAAACTTGCACATGAATGTTTATAGATAGCTTCATTACTTATAATGGTCAAAAGGTAAGACCAACCCACATATCTATTGTCATAAATTTATAAATAAAATGTGGTATACCCATATGATGGAATATTAGCAATTCATAAGAAGGAATGAAGTACTGATACATGCTATACTGTGGATGAGCCCTGAAAACATTAAGTGAAAGAAGTCAGTCACAAAAGGCCACATGGTATACAATTCCATTTAGGAGACTGGTGGTTGCCTTGGTCTGGGTGGATAGGGGAGAAGTGGTCATAGCTCAAGGGTATGGGTTTTCTCTTTGAGATAATGTAAATGTTTTAAAGTTGACTGTGGCAATAGTTGCACATATGTGTAACTGTACTAAAGACCACCGAAGTGTACACTGACAATGGGTAAATTGTGTGGTATATGAGTTACATCTCAATAAAGCAGTTTAAAGATTTTGTGAAAAAGAAAGAAATCAATTGATTTCCAGAAAGGTAAGCTAAGCTTGACTACTTTTTTTTTCTAAGAAAGTTTGGCTAATGTGTTATTTTCAGTTTTCAATAGGGAGACAAAACCATGCATACCACATACCTCCTTGACATTTCGTATGGCAGAAATTTGTAATTGGACTTTAGATTTGCTTGGATATTAAAAAATAATCAAGTAGTAAAAAATTTTAAATGAAAGGCTGAAGGTTATTTTACTTACACTAGTGATTTGCATTGGAATTGTTATCCTTTGTGGATTAGAGGAACCACATGCACACACACACACACACACACACACACACACACACACACACACAAGAAGGTGATAATAAGTTAAACAAAGTGCACAGTCTACAGGAAAAAATAACATTCTCTACTCAAAAGGGCATCGTCAATGATTATTGGGTGGTTATATCTACATTTTAATAATCATGTTAATGTACTGTGAGCTGTAGCTATAATTTTAATGCAGGATTCTCTGAGAACTAACCCTTATTTTAAGAGTTCTGGAATAATCACATTGGAAAAGACTGCTCTGTAGGTAACTATGCTTTCATTTTTTCTTTATGAAAATATCAGCAAATGTATTTGTATATTCATATTTCCACAACTTTTCTTACCCAAAGAATAGCACACTATTCATTATTCTGTATCTTAATCTTTTTTTTTTTCCATTAAGCAACATATGGAATCACTCCATAGAGATAGATAGGTATCTTAGGCAGCTAGAACTGGCATAAGAAAATATCATAGATGTGATGGCTTATACAACAAAAATTGATTTTCTCACAGTTCTGGAGGATGAAAGTCCAAGATCAGGATATCAGCATGGCTGGTTTCTGGTGAGGACTCTCTTCTAGCTTATAGATTGCCACCTGCTCTGTGTCTTCACATGGTAGGGGGACAGAGTTAGCTTTCTGGTGCCTCTTCTTATAGGGGCATTAATACCATCATGAGGACCCCACTATCATGACCTCACCTAAACCTAACTATCTGCCAAAGGCCCCATCTCCAAATATTATCACATCGGGGATTAGGGCTTCAAATCATGAATTTTGAGGGGACACGGTTCAGTCCATAGCAGTAGAGAGTCTTATTGCTTTTTAGATTGATATAATACTCTATTGCATGGCTATAACATTCAACCAGTCCCTTTTTGATGAAAATTTGCAGTATTTAGAGTCTTTTTTTTTTAATTACAAATTGTTCTGCAATAAATTCCTTGATTGCATGTTGTTTTATAATTTTACCTATGAGTCTTTGGGATAGATTCCTAGAAGTAGAATTGCTAAATCAAAGGATAAATACATATTTAATTTTGCTAGATATTGCCAAATTGCCTTTCTGAAGATTGTATCATTTTACATTGCATGAACAGTGTATGAGGGAGCCTGACTCTCGCCATCAGAGTATGTTATCAAACTTTTGGATTTTTGCCAATCTGATAGGGGAGAAATGTTATCGCAGGATAATTTTAACATACACTTCACTTATTAAGAAAAAAATCAAGCATCTTTGCCATTTGCATTTCTTTTTCTACTATGTTTGTATATTTTTGTTGTTTTAAAAATTAGAAACTTCATATATTAAGAGTATTGGTCTTTTGTGATATAAGTTGTAAATATCTTTTCCCAGTTTGTCAATTTGTCTTTTGAAAATTTATGGTGATTCCTCTCAATCTCTTTTCTGTAAAAGCTCATAGGCATACCTAGAAGATATCGTGGATTCAGTTCCAGATAACTACAATAAAGTAACTATTATAATAGACTAACAAATTTTTTGGTTTTCCAATGCATATAAAAGTTGTTTACACTATACCATAGTCTATTAGGTGTGCAATAGCATTATGTCTAAAAAAAATGTACAAACCTTCATTTAAAAAATAGGCTAATCATCATCTTAGCCTTCAGCAAGTCATAATTTTTTTGCTGATCTTGCCTCAATGTTGAAGAAGGGGAGTCCACATGTCTGTTCCATCCAAAAACTGTTGAAGCAAGAGGCAGATCTGCAAGACCACTGGGCATGCTGCTAAATCCCTTCCTTTTTTATTATTATATCTCTTATTTAATATGCTTTCTCTTGTATAGTGTGTGTTGGCTAATACTTCCAAAATGATGTTAAATCACAGTGGAGAGAGTAGCATTATTCCTGACTTCAATATTTCTACGTTAAGTAAGAAAGATACTAACCGTTGGGTAGATATCAATAGATGATAGGTAGATGATAGATAGATAGATAGATGATAGATAGATAGATAGATAGATAGATAGATAGATAGATAGATAGATAGACAGACAGGCCAGATATATGTGTGTGTGTATATGTGTGTGTGTGTGTGTGTGTGTGTGTGTGTATACACCAGATTTGAGTTATATCACATGCCTTTTTTACATTATCTTGTCGGTTCCCCTGAAAACAGACACAGGATTGTATGCAAATAGTTTTTTGGGGGAAAGTGATCCCAGGGAACAAGAGTAAGGAATAAGAGAGAGTGAAACAGGGAAAGAGAGAAAGCCAATGATACAAGGATGCATAAACAAATCGAGCACCACTGTAGGTAACTAGTGCCTGATTCTGTGGCACCACCTGGAAGCCTTGCAAAACGTGCTTCAGAACCATTTGCCAGGTAATGAAAGAGAGAAGCTTTTATCCCCCATTGATCAAGATACCTCATAACTCAGGGCTGCACACACGTAAATGCTGAGGGTTCTGCAGGCATGCCATGGCATCGCACCACAGAAGCCCTGGAGCAGACAGTAATTTTTTGTCTCGCAGTTTCTCTGGGTCAGAAATGCAGAAGCAACTTAGCTGGATGGTTTGGCTCAGGCTTTCTTGCAGGATGACACTCAGGATGTCCACAGGTCCTACAGTCATTTGAAGGCTTAATCAGCACTGGAGAATTCGCATTACATTCACATTCCTAGGAAGCCTCAGTACCTCATCACCTGGGTCTCTCCATTCGTTACTTGCATGTCCTCACAATATGGCAACTAACTTCCCTGAGAACTAGTAATCTACAAGGGGAGAGAAATTAGGCTCTACCTCCTGAAGCAAAAAATATGAAAGAATTTATGGATGTATTTTAAATGCAGGGCACCATCCATCATAGTCCAAAAAGATCTGGACCATTTAAACATTCTAAAGAGCATCACATTGGTCCATTATGTCAATAGCATCATGTTAATTGGAGCACATGAGCCAGAAGTGGCAAGTATGTTGTACATGCTCTCCAGAGAACGGGAGATAAATCCTAGGAATATCCTAGGGGCCACCATATTAGTAAAGTGTTTAGCGATCCACTGAGAAGGAAGTACAACACTTGGTAGCCTCTTTGGGTTCTGTAGATAGCATATTTCATACTGGGCAAAACTGTTCTGACCTATTCATTGGATCACATGGAAGACTGACAACTTCGAATGGGGTCCAGAGCAAGAAAAGGCTCTGTTACTGGTTCATGTGACCTTACAAACAACCCTGCCACTGAGGCCATGTAATCCAGGAGACTGTGATACTGGGGTTTCTATGGTGAAAAAAGACCTGTAAAGAGAGTGTATGGCAAGCCTGAGACAATTATAGCCATTCAAAAATAGCTCCTGGCATGCTCTTAGGCCATGATAGAGATGGAACGTCTGACTATAAGACATCAAGTAATCATGTGGCCTCCATTGTCGCACTGATACTTCTTCCTGAGATTACTAGCTGATGGAAAAGCAAAAGTCCAGGGTTGATTCTTGAATAAATTGCCTTGATATATGGGTGTTAGCCAGAAGTGAATGGCTGATATAGTACTGCCTCACTTATAGGTAACCCTGAAAGAGTGTTGAGGAGAAATCCTTCCAACAGTCAGAGCTTTGGGTGAACATCTGCTTATCTGCTTTGTGTAGAAGAAAAGAGGCCCATGATAAAAATATATACAGACTTGAAGGCAGTGGCAAATGTATTAATGGATCAAGGACTTGAGAGGAAAAAGATTGGAAGATTAGGGACAAGGAAGTATTGGAAAGAAGCATGAAGATCTGAAAACTTTTTCTACAAAGGGTAAGAGTAAATATTTTACACTTATGGGCCATATGGCTTCTGTTGCAACTATTCAGCTCTGCTATTCTAGTGCAAAAGCAGCCACAGACAATATGTAAATAACTGATCATGGTTTTGTGCCCATAAAACTTTATTTACAAAACAGGCAGTGGGTGGATTTGGCTTGTGGGCTTTAGTTTGCCGACTCCTGGTATTGATAGACCTAAGGAAGTGGGCAAAAAGTGTGAATATCCTTGTGCTAGATTTCAATGACCACATGACAGCATCCATCTACAAAAGAACCACTAGACAATCAAACAGACAGAAAGACTCAGCCAGTAGATAACAGAGGTGGCCAGCCTCTGTTATCACCCATCCTATTGCTGGCACAATTGGCTCAGATGGAATTGTCATCATAGCAGATTTGGAGGCTCTGAATGGGCCCTTACGGTACTCCAGCTTCTACTATTATGCAATGCCCAGCCTGCCAAGAGCAAAGGTCAATGCTGGGTGCCCAGTACAATGCCATTCCTCAAAGAGACCAGTTAGCCACTTGGCGCCAAGCTGATCATTGGGTCCCTCTGGAAGAACTGTTGATTTCATCTTGAATTACATTCTAGATATAGTCTTGCTTTTCTACTTGTTGTGCCTTGGCCACATCCTATGTGAGGACTTACAGAGTAATCTACCAGTAGGGAATTCTGCATCACATCACCTCCAACCACAAAACCCAACTTACAGCAAGGAAGGTATGGCAATAGCCACATGATAATGAGTCACTGATCCTATCGCATACCACATCACACAGAAACTTCTGGACTAATAAAGTGATAGAATAGCCTTTTGAAAGTATAGCTAAGGTACCAGCTTAGAGATGATACTCAACAAGAATGAGACATCATCCTCTAGGATGTAATATATACCCTAAATCAATGACAATTTTAGGTTATTGTGTCCACAATGGACAGACGCCATAAGGTTGAAAACCAAAGAATAAAGTAAGAGTGGTCTCACTGACCATCACTCCCATTGGTCAATTTGGGGAATTTGAGCTTCCTATTGCATCAATTTTAAGTACTAGAGATCCTGGTTTGCAGAGGGGAATGCTTCCACCGGGGGACATAGTGAAAATTCCCTACAGCTGTTGCCCAGTCACTTTGAGCTCCTTGGGCCAAGAGACTAGCAAGAAAAGAAAAGAATAACTGTATTGTCATGGGTAATTAATTGATCGTGATCATCAGAAGGAGCTAAGACTGCTTTTACTCAGTGAGGTAGGGAAGAATGCATTTTGCACACAAGTGATTCACTGAGAAATCTCTTGATACTCCTTTACTCATCTCGCTTGAAGATGAGAAATCTGGAATTCTAGCCTAGAAAGTGTATTTGGTGGAGGAGATTGTGGCTTGAGACCAGCTGAAGCAGTGAGGGCTATGATTTGTCCCCCTGTCCTTTCTCTCAAAACTTTTCTTAGAAAGAGAGATGATTCAGAGACCTGGGGCTGTTCCCAGATGGAATAGACTGCCTCTACAAAGGAAGCAGATCTAAGTGGTGCACGGGAGAGACTGTAGTGGATGCTGTGGTGTGCCACATTGAATTCCCCCTTTAGATCTGAGGTACTCATTTCCTCAGCCATCAGGAGTATTGGCTGCTAGTGGCTCATAGCTAAACTTTTCTCTAGAAATTGCTCTGGGCAAAAGAGGGCTGCCTTGCCCCAGACTGTGTCCCCACTCTGCTGGTGCCCATATTCAATGACTAGTCAGGCCTCTTGCCTCAATTCGAGGCAAGTCTAAAAGAATATTTCAGCCACAAAGCTCCTGTGGGATCCACTGAATACTCTGTTGCAACTGCTTTGCAGTTTAACTTTTCCATCTATCCCATTCCTGCCTTCCTCACTCACGGATATTCCTGAGACCATTCCCTAATAACCCTGCACACAAATCTTCATCTCAGAATCCATTTCTTGGGAGTGTGACCTAGAACTGCTCTTGCCACTCTCGCTCTCCCAGTCTCCCTTGCAGTTATGTGACATAGACTCTGACAAACAGACATATTCGCTTTGGACTTTGAATCAGGAGTTAATGATGCAAAGGAGCAGAACCATGCACATGCCCTTTGGCACACTGGTGGTTACAGCCTGACTGAGTTCCCCTGGGGTACAAGGCAGCAGCACCAGCCAGTGTTTAGAGCCAGTGGTGTGTGTGATGAAATTGTGATGTACGATGCCAGCCATGACAAACCTCATGCCTATACCATTCTGCAACATACTTTTGCATCTTTTTATCTTTCACTCTTCTTTCAATATTTTATTAATTGTACATTTTCTATAACAAGCACAAATTTTTAAAAAATATTTATTGTTTATGAACCTAATACATACATATATGTACATATATAATTAGCTCATCTCCAGAAAACAGCACTGCTCACTGCTTGGTGGGTATTGCTTCAGATTTCTTTCTTATGTGGCCAATATTCCTTTCATGATTTGGAAAAATAATAATAGATTAATACTATTTTAAAAGGCATAAGGGCAAAAAATGGGATTAGAAACTTAATATCAGAATTTCGTTAATCGCAGGGCTCTTGACAACAAAATTTAACTCCTTTTATCAAAACTGGGTGTGTCCACTTGAAGTGGGCTTCAAGATACTGGAATACTATTTAAGCTGCAATTAGAGGAACAAGCTATAGTGCCATCTCCTCTTTCAAAATCAGATAGAAAGGAAAATAAAGCATATGTAATTTTGCCAGAAACAATAACACAAAATGATCAGATGCCAGCAAGTCCATAGTAAAGTGAGAAAGGAAAGTGAAAATACTAAATAGTAAGACATATAATTATCATCTCCTCTATACCTATATCGATCATGTTCAGATTTCCCCCAGTTGATCGCAAAGTGTCCTTAACAGCTGATTTGTCTGTATAATCAGGACCAGAGAGGCATCTTGTGGTTCTGTTTCCCTGTTTTGTAGATGAGGAAACCAAAGCTTCATGATATAAGTTGACTTGTTCAGAGTTACATAATAATTATCAAAACCCAAATGCAAACCCAAATCCTATGATGTTGATTTACCATAGTCTTGAGAACCACAGGAAAGATGGGTATATTGTACAACTTTATTTTCAAAATCCAGAGAATGCTTAACAATCATTTCTTAGGATGATTCAGTGGGGATTTTTATAGATGGGAAAATTCTTTAACTCATGGAATAAGTAGGCAGTGTACTCTTACTCAAATATCAACCCGTCCATATTTTCAAAAAGACTAAATGACATAACTAGAAAATTTCATTATGACCACAGTAGATTTGTCATGAACAAAACTTTAAATGTATACCTCTATATGAAGCTGTTGTTACATGCCAAGAAACTTTTGGACCACCTGAAAGGAGTATTTATTCCTTCAGAAATGATTATTCCAAAAAAATGCAATTTAGGAAGAACTTTTAATTAATGCTATGTGAAAGAAATCCAAAACAAACAAAAAAATGTAAATAACCTTGGACTTTATAGTAAACATAGGAACAAAACAAATCTCCACTTCCTCACCACCCTCACTGCTTCCACTCCTGGTGTATTATCAGAACCACCATCAGTGATTGCTGCAAGAAATTATCCCAGATTAGAACAAGAACGAAAAAAAAAACCCTGTTATGTTTCACACTTCATTTGTCAGGTTGCAGATGATGCTAAATTATGTGGTCATATGGATGAAAAAAATGCAGATTTATTCGTATAGTCTACTAACTAGAAAATAATATTAGTTTTTATTTATTTATTTTTATTTTCTCCCCTCTTTAATTCCCCCCTACTCCCACTTCCACCCCTGACCTACACATATTGCCTTCTCCCCTTAAGAACTGGATCTCTGAAGGTGAGCGTCTTCTCCCATGCACTTGCAGTGTGCAGCACCCGGCCTGGTGTACTCGGGGTATGGTCCGTGACTCCACCTGGGGCGTGAACCCAGGACCTTCCACGTGAAAAGCAGATGTGCTACCATTACACTATGAAGCTACCCCTAATTAACTTTTAAATTAGTAACACAAAACTGAGCTTAGGAGCAGTTTCAAATTAGCATTCCACTATGTTCATGTTCTATCAAATTTTTGTGTGACTTTTATGTATTGCTAAAACATCATCAAGGGAATAACAATAGATTCAGTGCAATCCCATCAAAATACCAATGGCATTTTTTTAGAGAGCTAGAACAAATAATCCTAAAATTTATATGGAGCCATAAAAGACCCTGAATAGCCACAGCAATCTTGAAGAAGAACAAAGTTGGAGGTATCACGCTACCTGATATCAAACTATGCTACAAGGCTATAGTAATCAAAACAGCATGGTACTGGCAAAACACACACACACACACACACACACACACACACACACACACACACAAAAGCTAAAAACAAAAAACCCAGATACATTGATCAATGGAACAGAATAGAAAGCCCAAAAGTAAATCCACATCTATACACTTACTTAATATATGACAAAGGAGGCAAGAATATACAATGTGGTAAAGACAGTCTCTTCAATAAATGATGCTAGGAAAATTGGACAGATACATGCAAAAAAAAAAGAAACTGGACCATATTCTTACACTGTATACAATAATAGACTTAAAATGGTTTAAAGACTTAAATGTAAGACCCAAAACCATAACATTTCTAGAAGAAAACATAGGCAGTAAACTCTCTGATACTGCTAACAGGAATTTATTTTCAGATATGTCTCCTTAGGCAAGGGAAATAAAAGAAAAAATAAATGGGACTACATCAAACTAAAAAGTTTTTGTTCAGCAAAAGAAACCATAAACAAAATAAGAAGACAGCCTACTGAATGGGAGAAGATATTCATTTATGATACATATGATAAGAGGTTAATATCCAAAATATATACAGAACTCATGCAACTCAACAACCAAAAACAATCCAATTAAAAAATAGGCAGAAGACCTGAACAGATATTTTACTAAAGAGGAAATACGGATGACCAATAGACATAAGAAAAGATGTTCAGGTCACTAAAATCATCAGAGAAATGCAAATTAAAACCACAATGAGATATCACCTCACAACTATCAGAATGGCTATCATCAAAAAATCAAAGAACAACAAGTGTTGGCAAGGACATGGAAAAAGGGGACTCTCACACATTGGTAGGATTGCAAATTGGTACAGCCACTATGGAAAATGGTCTGGTGTTTTCTCAAAAAATTAAAAACGGATATACTTTTTGACCCAGCAATTGCACTTCTGGGTATTTATCCAAAGAAAATCAAAGCAGTAATTCATAAAGATCTATGCACCTCTATGTTCATGGCAGTACAATTTATAATAGCCAAGATAGGGAAGCAACCTAAATGCCCATCAACAGACAATTGGATAAAGAAGTTATGATTCATATATACAATGGAATATTACTCAGCCATTAAAAAAATTAAATCCTACCACTTGCAATGACATGGATTGACCTAAAGGTTATTATGCTGAGTGAAATAAGTCAGACAGACAAAGATAAATACCACATGATTTCACTTACATATAGAATCTAAGGAACAAAAAGAACAAACTAATCAAAAACACACTCACAAATATAAAGGACAATCTGGTGATGGCCAGAGGGGAGGGGAGTTGGGGGCTGGGAGAAAGGGGTGAAGGGTTAAAGAAGTACAAATTAGTAGTTGATAGATGGTCATGAGAATGGGGAGCAGGACATAAGGAATGCAGTTAGCACTAATGTAATGGCTAGGTGGAGGGCCAGAAGAGAGAAAGAACAATCAGGTGGATCATTTTATAAGCTGTATAAATGTCTAACCAGTATACTGTTTACTTGAAACTAATAACAAAATAAAATTTAAAAAAAGAGAATATTAAAGGATATTTTGCAAAGAAGTAGGGTACTTTCTTTACTATATGAATCTTGAAAAGTTTTAAGGATTTATAGATCTATATATAGAAATATAGATATATAGATAGTACATAATAAAAATATATTATATAGAGATATATATGTATTCCTGTACATAGGAGTACATATATATGTACTTATATACAATTTATATAATATACATAATATAACAATGTATTATATATCTAGTCTTAAATTTCTAATTTGATTATAATTTACAAACTCAGAATAAGAATAGTGCATGGTGTACTCCCCAAATCTCATTGCAAAAGGTCAGCAGGTTAAGCGCTCTATATCACTAAGCATTTATTTAACCTTTTAAACAATAATACCATGTGGCAAGAGTTTGGGATGAAAAGTCCAGGTTTTATAAAATCTTCTATTCCTATCCTTTTGTCTTTTGAGCATTTTTGTTGTCATTTTATCTTAATTTACTAATAAAGATCTTTTAAGGAAAGTCCCATCTGATCTCAGCAGAAGAAGGGGTTGAAAGAATTTGCCCTCTTCCAGGCCGTGAAAGTCAGGGAGAACTGAAGGCCCAAGAGGTCAGGTGCGAGGGGTGGCAGAGGTGGCAGGAGCAGCAGGCACACTGGTCATGAGGTGTGCCTGGAATCTGCAGTTGAACCAATGGGGCAGAGAGAGGTAAAAATGAGGTGCTGTCTCTGGGCACTAGTGCAGTAGTCGTGTACCCCGGTCTACCTCCCTGACAGATGGCAAATGCCCCTGGGCACAAATTTTATCCTATACATACTTAGCATT
>CM053515.1:52406583-52459381 GCA_028627145.1 Eidolon dupreanum | reverse complement strand
TTATTGTATAGTCTAGGATCTATGGGTTACAATAAGGATAGATGTGATATTAGCAGGGATTCTTTTCTTATTACCAGTTTTGAGTGAGAGCTTTCAATATTTCACCATCAAGCATGATGCTGCTGTAAAATTTTTTGATTGACAGTGTTTTCATAGTAAGGAAGTTCTCTTATATTTCCAGCTTTAAAAGACCTTTTTAAAAAATCAAAAGTGATTGTCAAATTTTCTAAAATATTTTTTTATATCTATTGAGATGATCGTATGATTTTGCTCCTTTATTTTGTAGTGTGATAAATTATATTGATTTAATTTTTGAATGATAAACAAACTTTGCATTCCTGGAGTAAATCTTATTGGTCATATTACCCTTTTAATACAAAGCCAAATTCAGTATATTAATATTTTATTTTAAATTTTTACATCTATTATGAGAAAGACTTGCTTCTAACTTTCCTTTCTTATGTCTTTGTTAGTTGTAGTATCAAGATTATGTTGACCTCATAAAATTGGTAAATAAAGTTGGTAAATATTCCTGTTTTTCCGTTTGGAAGAGTTTATATAAAATTGTATAGTAGTATCCTAGGGCTGGTCTAACAAAGTAACACAATCTGGGTAGCTTAAAACAATAGAAATGTATTATTTCACAGTTCAGGAGGTTAAAAGTCCAAAATCAAGGTGTCAGCAGAGTTGGTTTCTTCTGAAGGTTCTGAGGGAGAATCTGTTCCATGCCTCTCCTGATGTTTAATTTTATGTGTCAACTTCTCTGAGCACAGGGGGCCCAGATTAAACATTATTTCTAGGTGTGTCTTTGAGGGTGTTTCTGGGTGAGATCAGCCTCTGAATCAGTGGACACTGTAAAGCAGATTGCCCTCCCCAAAGTGGGTGGGCATCGTTCAATCCATTGAGGGCTCAAAAAGAACAAAAAGATGGAGGAAGGGAGAATTCATTCCCTCCTGCCTGCTTGAGCTGAGGCATCAGTCTTCTTATGCCTCTGGGCTAGGATTTACATCATCAGCTCCTTGGTTCCTAGGCCTGCAGGCTTGGATTAGAATTATACCATGGGCTTTTCTGGGTCTCCAACCTGGCAGTGGTAAATCATGGGACATTTTAGTACCAATAATTGCATAAGCCAATTCCTCATAACACATCTCAATCAGTCTCTCTCATTCTCTCTCTCTCTCTCTCTCTCTCCATATACATATATACATGTATATATACATACACACATATACATACATATGTGTGCATGTGTGTGTGTGTGTGTGTGTATAGTTTCTCTGGAAAACCTTGACTAAAATACCTCTCACCTCTCTCCTAGCTTCTAGTGATAGTCAACAATCGTTGGTGTTCCTTGACTTGTAGATACATCATTACAGTCTCTGCCTCCATTTTCATATGGCATTCTTTGGGTATGTGTTATTACGTGGCTGTCTTTTTATAAGGACTCAAGACATATTCGATTAGGGTCCCATCCTACTCCAGTATGACTTATCTGTAAGTAATTACATTTGCAGTGATCTTATTTCCAAATGAGGTCACATTCTGAGATGCTGGGGATTAGGACTTCAACGTATTCTTTTTGGGGAGACACAATTCAACTCATAAGAAATTATGTTATTTTTTTCTTAAAAGTTTAAAAGAATTAATCAGTTAAATCACCTGGGCTTGGAGTTTATATTGTGGAAAGATTTTAAATTATAGATTATACTCCTTTAATAGTATTCAGATTTTTCAGTTCTTCTTATGTCAGTTTTGGTAAGTTGAGGTTTTTAAAGGAATTGTTCCATTCATCTAAATTTTCAAATGTATTAGTATAGTTACTTGTTCATAATATCTTCTTACTTTTTAAATGTTAATATGTTTAATGTTTGATAGTCTCCTTTCATTACTATTTATATCTTCTCTCTTTCAAAGTGTATTGCCTAATTTCCAAACATTTGGAGATTTTTAAATTTATTTTTCCTTTTTAAATTGTTTTTAGCTTATCTTCACTGTGATCAAGGAACATAGTTTGTATAGCAATTCTTTGAAATTTGCATATATATATATATATATATATATATATATATATATATATATATATATAAAGCATGCAGAGTCTTTAGTTGTTAGTGCAATGCTTTGTATATATGTCAAGTTTGTGAATTGCATTGTTCAAGTCTTCTATATCCTTATTGATTTTTTTGTGGCTTATTCTATTAGTTACATTAAGATGTATGTTAAAATTGCCAGCTATGCTTGTAGTTTTGTCTATTTCCCCTTTTAGTTCTGTTTTTCTCTACATGTATTTTGAAGCCATATTATTAGGTTAAGTACAAACTTTCAATTGTTATGTCTTCCTCTTTTATAATCATGAAATGCATCTCTTGTCTCTGGTAATATTCTTGTAAAGTCTACTTTGTCTAATGGTAGTTTAGATGAATCAGCTTTTTAAAGTTACTGTTTTCTGTTTATCTTATTCCATTCTTTTACTGTATTCTTTACTTCCAATCCATTGCATCCTCACATTATAGGTGTACTTTTATAAGCAACATATAGTTGCTTTGGAAAACTACAATCTAAGAATCTTATCTTTAAATTTGGAGTATTTAGATAATATGTATTTAATATAATTACTGCCACATTAGATTTTAATCCATCATCTTAATGTTTTTATTTGCCCCAGATGTCCATTTTTTCTCCTTTCTTGTTCATTAGTTTGTTAGCAATACATTCTTTAATTTTATTTTGTGAAGATTAGCCTAGAGATGACAACATGTATACTTGACTTAGTAGAGTATACATTAAATTAGTATTTTTACCGCTTCTCAGATCACTATATTACAGTTTAATTCTGTTATCCTTCCTTTGCTTTTGTGCTACCATTATCATGTCTTTTAATTCTACATATATTTTAAGTCACACAAAAGATTGTTTCAAACAATCAATAATCATTTATATTTACCCATATATTTCCCTATTCTGATGTCCTTCATTACTTCCTGTTTTACCATGCTCTTTCTTGGAATCGTTCTCTTTCTGCAAAGAATTCCCTTTAATGTTTCTTCCAGAGGAGATCTACTGGCAATCAATTCTCACAGTTTTTCCTTATTTGTAGTTGCCTTTATTTTGCCTTCTTCTTCAGTTTGGTGCCTCCATTTTCACAGATATCATATTCTAGTTTGACAGTTATTTGTCTCAACACTTAAAGATGCCATTCCATTGTTTCCCTTGAAAAGTTAGCTGCTGTTGTTACCATGAGTCTTTTTTACTGGATTGTTTTTAAGATTTTCTTTTTGCCTTTGGATTTCAGAAGTTTGACTATGATGTGTCTAGTTGTATTTTTGTTTTGTTTTGTTTGTTTGTTTGTTTTTATCTTGCTGGTATCTGTTTAGCTTCCTGAATCATCTGGGACTTTAGTCAATGTTGGAAAAGTCCCAGCTGGAATCTCTTCAAATATTACTTTTGCCCTATTTTATCTCTCTTTTTTCTGGAGTCTAATTAAACATGTTAGACATTTCACTATGTTCATATGTCTCATATACACTTTTGTTTTTTCGTCTTTTCTTTTTTTGTGCTTCAATCTAGACTATTTTCTACTGACTGATTATGATAGGCAGAATTTTAATATGGCTCCCATGACCTTTGTCTTCTAGGGTTACTTCTGTGATTATGTTATCTATGTGTAGACATATGTTCTCAACTCTTTGGATATACACCTAGAAGTGGGATTGCTGGGTCATATGGTAACTATGTTTAACCATATGATAAACTGCCAGACAGCTTTCCAAAGTGGAGGCACCATTTTACAGTGCTACCAGCAGTCATGAGGCTTCCCATTTCTTTACATCTTCACCAGCGCCTGTTATTATCTCTCTTTTAGCCATCCTAATGGATGTGAAGTGGTTTCTCATTGTGGTTCTGATTGGTCTAAGATATATAATATGTTGAACAACTTTTCATATCTTATTGGCCATTCATTCATCTGCTTTGGTAAAATGTCTGTTCGGATCCTTTGCCAATTTTAATATTGGGTTACTTGTCCTCTTATTATTGAGTTGTAATAATTCCTTATATATGCTAGATACAGGTACCTTATTAGAAAATGATTTGTAAAAATTTCCTCCCATTCTATGGATTGTCTTTTCACTTTCTTGATGGTGTCCTTTGAAGCACACACAAAAAATTAATTTTGGTGATGCCCAATTTATTAACTTTTTCCTTTGCTGCTTGTACTTATGGTAATATATCAACTGCAACTTTATATGAAAATGCAGACCTCACTTTTTATTTTAACTTCTGGCAACATGGCAACTTTTAATTTAAGCAGCTCAAGAGGACTTGTGATTCAAACGATATTGGTTGTCATCAAGATGACTTTACTGCAGTGTGTATTTCACATATAAGGGCTTTCTTCCCTTTTAATTTTAGATTAATTCATTTAGTAAGATTATCAAGACTACAGCAAAAGCTATTTTTCAAAGTCATTTAATGTTCAATATTAACAGTTGAGAGCAGTTGTTCTTGTTTAAAAAATTTTCAATCACAGTCCTGAGCTCAAAAAAAATTACAATAAAATTTTACCATTGCTAAGCCATTAAAATGCTGTGCAGTAGGGCAAGTCAGGATAGTCAGCTTATATTTCTAACAAAAATTCACAAAACCAATGGTAGTTACATCCACCATCGCAAATAAAGTTCACCACTACCGGTTCAGTAACATGCAATAGATTCAAGTATTTTCTGCAAAGTACTCGCAGGTAATAACATCATGAACACCACAGGATACAAATGCCTTGCTTTTCCATATGCTTTGTAAATTTGTCCAAGTAAGCCTTTTTCTGCCACACCTATTTTTACTACTATCAGTTGTAATACATCTTAGCAGATTCCACTTTAGACTGCAATGAATTAGTGTTTTCTTAACTTCTTCGAAAATATTCTTGCTTTTAGCTATTCCACACAGACTATTCATGATGGCTAGTTCTTCGGTCACTTCAAATTTGTCATTGACTTTGTGAATAAACAATAACTGAATAGTATTGTCAACATATGTCAATTCTTCAAGAGTCAAGGAAAACCACTTGAAATCATTTGCCTTGCTTTCTAATTGACAACTGATGTTGTTTCCAGTGTCCTCGACTCTTTAAGCAATACTAAAAGGGTAATAGTTCTGTGCAAGTTATTTTCTCTGGACACATTTTTTTTGGGCTACTGCAATCAAATACAATTTAATTAACTCACCATCGGTAAAAAGCTTTCTTTGTTTGACTAACAAATGAGCCTCTAGGAAACTTACTTTGTGAAGACGTTTTTCTGTGATAAAATATTCTGTTTTCAATTTTTGAATTTTTTTGACCCTTTTATATCAGTTGAAAAAAAATTGTGCTGCATGTTTAATCTTTTAATGGTGACATATATTCTTTTACTATAGCTGGTGTCGTTGCATAATAAACAAAATGCTTTATCATCTAATTTGATAATAAAATAGTCCACACATACTATACCTTAAAGCACAGCATTCATAGTCTAATTTTATTTTCTTGTTTTGACATACTAGGTATGCATCTGATAATAAAAGAAACAAAATAAAATATCATGGTACAGTATTACATATGGCACTCGAAACACTGCATCACTACAATTCGTAGTGCAGTAAGCAGAGGTATAAAGCAATGAGAGCACCACATACAGTCTTTGTTGAAACTTCTAAATTCTGGCATTATAGTGTGAAAGCAGCCATAGGCAAAATGTAAACTAATGAGTGTGGCTATCTTCCAATAAAACTTTATCAACACTGAAATTTGAATTTTATATAATTGTCGCATGATAAACTATTATCTTTCTTTGATTTTTTTCTAAACCATTTAAAAATGTGAAAAACATTCTTAGCTCACAGGCCCTACAGAAACAGGCTATCGTTTGACTCTCTAGACAGTTGCTTTTTGTTTGGCCATTATGCCTGGTGTTGCAAATCACCAGATGTTAGGAAAGGATAAAACATCAGTAAATATAAACTCACATCAATGAACTTTCTTATCTTTAGTATTTTGACTCCTTAAGTCCTGGCTGATTTGGTTCATCCTAATGCCTTCAAATGAGCTGAGTGATGTTTTATTGGGTTATTTTATCCAGCATTTACAGTTGTTTTTGATGGAAGGGTCAATCTGATATCAACACTTCATTAGAATGGAAAGCAAAGTCTATGAATGTTAACTTTAATCTGTTACTTTCGGTCACTGTCATTAGCCTCTTTCCACACTGACACTTTTTCATAATGTCATAGCATTTCACTGGATGAATGCATCATGGCTTTATTTAACAATTCCCTATTTGGGGACATTGAGATGTTTTCAGCTTTTCACCATGATGAAGACACTTCTACAGGTTTCCTTGTATATCTGGTTCGTTCTTAGATAAAATCCTAGAAGTGCATAGATGAGTCAAATTAGTTTTTTAAAGGTTTTTTATAGGTATTGCCAAACTTTCCTTCAGAAATGTCACATGGTGGCATGACCAGATGCTGTATTTTTCTCAGCACAGGAGCCAATGCTGGATGTTGTTATTCATTTCTACTTTTGCCAATCTGATAGATGAAAAATGATATCTCTGTGCTGTTTCAATTTGCATTTCTTCAAGGTATGGTAAGATGATAATGGCTCACTCTGAAGATATGTCCCTGTACTAATCCCCACAATCTGTGAGTATTACCTTAAAAGGAAAAGGGGTCTTTGTAGATGTGATTAAATCAAAACTCTTGAGTGAGGAGATTATCCAAGATTATCCAGGTGGGTCCTAGATGACAACACAAGTGTCTTTCCTTAAAAGAGGCAGAGAAAGATTTGACAAAGACAAAGGAGAAGGCAATGTGACCACAGAGGCAGAAATTAGGGTGGTGAGATCTCAAGAAATGATTGCAACCACCAGTATCTGGAAGAAACAAGGAATCTATTCTCCCTAGAGTCTCAGGAGGGAATATGGCCCTGCCAACACCCTGATTTTGATTTAGTGAAACTTGTTTCAGACTTCTGGCCTCCAGAACAGTAAGAGAATGCATTTCTGGTGTTTTAAGGCACCAAGTTTGCAGTGATTTGTTATAGCAACCATAGGAAACTAACACAATAGGTTTTCATATGTTTGTGGACCATATAAAAAACCTTTTGATTTTTAAAAACTTATAAAAATGAAATGTCACACAATAACATGAACAGTATAATTCATTTATGTGCAAGTAAATCTGAATATCCGTATATGTGTTTACATGTGTACATAACTGCCTAGGAATATGTCTGGAAGGATGTACACCAAATCAGTAACAGGAGGGAGGTTAGCTGGAGGGAAGGAAGGGAAGCAGGGAAAAAAGAACTTACTTTTTGTTCAAGATACTACTCAACATCTGTTTGAAAAAGCTTTATGAGAATTCATTCATGTGTCAATTGTATAAAAAATAGATATGGCATATACGTTTGTTGCAAACAATAAAATATGTAGGAAGTAAAAAAACAAGACTGTACCTCTCCTCTTGCCTATCTCTTTTTCCAGAAATATTGATAATAATTTGGTGTGCATCTTCTCAGACTTTCTATGCAGAAATAATATGTATGTAATTTTTTAAAATGAAAGTGTTATATATACTGTTTTTAAGGATGTTTCTCCAAAATCATTCCAAGATCCATGTGCAGGGGCCTTATTCTGTTGAGCTGGTAAGAAAGACCCCAAACTCATTTTACAGAACTCCCTGCTGCTTTGAACTTCCTTGTATCAGTGACTTTGTCCATATCTGGGGCGATAGCTGTGGAAAACCACCCTGTCAGTTATATTTAAAATAGTTTTAGGTATTTCCATAGTGCCTTACAGTTTGCTTTAAAATGTATGCTCTCAACAGTAGTTCCCCACTGTGGATGACACAAGATTCACTTTTTCAAATTTTCCCAAACCGGTTGGAGAAGGATGTTATCTTAGTGTTATTACAACAGACATTTAAGTATGAGGCTGGTTGGGCATTTTTCATATATTCATTGGCTACGGAGACAGATTTGTGAATAGGCATTCTAGGCAGAGAATTTTCCTTCCAACGAACCAAACCCGAATTCTATCTGAACCCAGGGCCGTGAGTCATTTGGTTAAAGACCTAGTGCGGAACCATGGAGCGAAAGTGGTCTTTGGAATTTCAGGTGACTCTGGACACCTGAACAAAGTCAAAACCCTGGACTTAGGGCAGGGGGCAGGTTGGAACCCCACAGGAAAGAGGATCCGAGGGCCTCCCAGCATATTCCAGGGCTCCATAAATTTCCCTTATTCTCTGCCCTATGTATCCAGCGAGTGCGACCAGGCTGGGCGGGATCCCGCGCTCTGAGCAACTCCAGGCAGTGAGCGTCGCGGGCCTGTCTGTGTCCGAAGTTTTCCCACAGGGGGCAGTATCGCCCGCCAGCGCGCCGCTATGGTGGGAGGGGTGTGGGATCCGTGCAGAGTTCTGGGGGTTCTTTGGAAGAAAGTTAGGGGCTGCCTAAGGGTGTGGGCGGGACTCCAGCGGTTCGCGGGCGGGTAGGGGGAGGGCTGCCAGGGGTGTGAGGTGGAGCATAGGGGAGGGGGGCCAGGACGAGTCTGGGGGTGAGGGCGGGGCGCGCGGTGAGGAGATGTAGCCCCCGGAAGGTGTGAGCGAGCGGTGTGCGAGTGTAAATGCGAGTGAGTGTGTGCACGCCGGAGCTGGCGGGGCTCCGCGGGGCGCGCGGGTGTCAGCTTGCAGCCGGGCTCCTCCCTCCGGCCCCCCTGCCCAGCCCGGCGGGCCCTCCTTCCTGCCCCACTCGCCCCTCCCCGGCGGGCCAGGCGCTGGGACGCCCCGGCGGAGCAGGCGGCGGCGGCGAGTTGGGGAGCCTTGGGCTCGGCGCTGCCGGAGGGGCCCCAGCCGAGCCGACCCCGCTCGGCCCGGCTGCGCCAACCCCGCTTCCCGCCGGGCCACGCCCTGTCAAACTTTGTTGCTGCGGCCGCCGCGGCCGCGAGCAGAGCAGCCGGGCGAGCGGGAGGGAGGGGCGCCGGGCCGGGCCGGGCCGGGCGCGGGCGGCGCGGGGCTCGGAGATCGGCGGCCCCGGCCCGCGGCCCCACCATGCCCCAGCTCGGCGGCGGCGGTGGCGGCGGCGGGGGAGGCGGCAGCGGCGGGTCGGGCGCCGGAGCGGCCGGAGGAGGGGACGACCTCGGGGCGAACGACGAGCTGATCCCCTTCCAGGACGAAGGGGGCGAGGAGCAGGAGCCGAGCAGCGACAGCGTCTCGGCGCAGCGGGACCTGGACGAGGTCAAGTCGTCCCTGGTCAACGAGTCGGAGAACCAGAGCAGCAGCTCGGACTCGGAGGTAAGGAGGCTCCCGCAGCCGACCCCGAGGACCCCGGCTCGGCGCCCGCTCACCCGCCCTCGCCTTTGTGTCTCCTCTGCAGGCGGAGAGGCGCCCGCAGCCTGCTCGGGACGCCTTCCAGAAGCCGCGGGACTATTTCGCCGAAGGTACGTGCCGGCCAGGACAGCCTCCGTTCCCGGTTCCCCGAGGCCATGCCTCGGCCCTTTGCCCCTCTCGCCGGCAGCTGTCCTGGGGCGCGCGTGGGGGGCGCTAGGGTCCTGGGGCCCCTCCGGTGACCCCCTGCAGCGGCGCTGTCGCGGGGGCCGGGTCTCACCCCCGCCTTGGTCTTGCCTGCAGTGAGAAGGCCCCAGGACGGCGCGTTCTTTAAGGGCCCTCCGTACCCAGGGTACCCCTTTCTGATGATCCCGGACCTGAGCAGCCCTTACCTCCCCAACGGACCCCTGTCTCCCGGAGGAGCGCGCACGGTGAGCGCCCGTCCGACCGCGCCGGGGCGGGTGGGAGGCCGGGCGGGCGTGTTGTGCCCCCGGGCTCGGTGACGGGGTGGGGGATGGGGCCGTCCCTGGAGGATCCCCGGCAGAACTTGTTTTCAGAGTTGAACGACTTTGTGGCGGCCGAATGTTAGGCTGCGCTGGCCAGTGCCTGGGTGAAAGTAACGTTCCTTTAAATTCTCCCCTTTTGCTGGGGAGAGTCTTTTGGATCTACGTCTGGAGTCTCCCTTGGCTTCCAAAATTCTTTGCTCGCGCTACAGGAAAACTTGGATTTGTGCCGGCTTGGGGGGCAGGGAGGGTCTTGCTTTTCTTCCTGGAAGTGGGTCAACTTTCCCTGGCATTTGGGCAGTGGGCCGGGAAATCCGTATTAACGATGTTGCCCCTCGACCTCGGTTTCACTGGGCGGCTGCGAGTGAGTTGGTTCCCAAGAAATCTAATATTCGTGGTGGGTTATCACACACTCCTCTCCCCACCTTCAGCCCTCGCGCAGGGGCCTCAACTTTTCTGTGGAGCTCGGGATTTTAAACTCACCGAGATGATTTCAGGGCAACCCGCGGCATTCTTCAAGTTGTGAAACTTGGCTTTTTTCCCCTTTGTTGCCTACTTTTCTCATTTAAAGCGAGCGCTGAGACACTTTAAACCTGTTAATGGGCGCGCATTGTGTGCTGCGCGCTGGCATTTAGAGCCGTGATTAAGCAAATTGACGGGGGCCCAGACGACGTGCAAATGAGGGCGGATTCCATCTTCCCCTCCCTGCCTCTGAACTCCTGCCCCCCGCATGGCAAGGGGCACAGCCCGCGGCTGGCTAGGCTTTTGTATCCCTCGAGCAGCCACCCGACCTCAGGGCCCCCTGCCCATGTGCTAGGTCTGATGGCAGATCTTGGGCGAGCGCCTGTCTACTACGTGCCAGGCTCTAGCGTGCTGCTCCTTGGGCGCCGCGCGCACGGTAGTAGTTCTGTTTGCTTGCCTCTCAGCTTCCCAGTGCCGGTC
Source organism: Eidolon dupreanum (assembly GCA_028627145.1). Lineage (NCBI taxonomy): Eukaryota > Metazoa > Chordata > Mammalia > Chiroptera > Pteropodidae > Eidolon > Eidolon dupreanum. The sequence goes on along the minus strand of CM053515.1, from coordinate 52,448,579 downwards.
AGTGCGTGCTTGATTCGGGTCGGGAGGTGTTGGCGCCTTAGGAACGGAGTCCGACGAATGCACATTATGCTTAAGCTATCTTTAAATGTATTACCTGAGAAACGGTCGGTGCTGAATGGATGGTCCCCGCTGTCATGGTCGATGGAGAACTGAGGCATCTGCTGTGAGTCGTTTAGTGGTGCGCTCTCTAGACTAGTTGGGATGAAGGAGTGGAGGTGGGGGGCTCTGACCAACGGAGAGGGAAATGGGACCCTACAGCCCTCACTGTTCAAGCTGGGAAGACCTACGGCTTTTGTTAGTCCTGCTTTGGAGCACCCCAGGAACTTCTGAATATAATAAGCTGGATGTGGGCCTCAGGCTATTGCCTTTTTTTCATTCGTATTTAAAGAAAAAAGGCGTGAGTAAAAGTTGATCAATAAAAGCTGCAACAACTTTGTTTAGGTTTTCACTGATTCCTTTACATATCCACAGATGTAGCTCAGTTCTGAAAACTTTGGTAGGGTTCCTGTAACCTGTGTGAGAGGGTTATGCTACTGAAGTCTCATTTCCCCATTTCCCATTGGCTGTCTGGAAAGAAGGCAGGCATTAACATTGGTGAGTGAGCACTGAACCAGGGCCTGGTGCAGATAGTCACCAGACATGTCACAAAATGACCAATTATTTCCCTCCAGTGGGCTATTCCTTCCAGCTAGCCATTTCTCATTAGGGCATTTGGATTCTTCCTCTTTGAATGGTGACTCTAACAACTGCTTGACTTCATCTGTTGTCCCCCAGGGAAGAGCTCCATCCAGTGGGACAGCTTTTGTTTGCATTAGTCCCCTCTTCTCTTCCTTCTACCACCTTCTACCACCCTTCCTTCTTTCTACCATCTTCTATGTTCTTTTACTTAAAAACTTCCCAAGGTGGGTTCCTGCCGGTACTGAGGATTCCTATACTGAATGCAGCCCTGCGTGGGTTTCCCAGAGCCCTCCTCCTTGGAGAAGCTGACCTTTCCCCTCTGCATGCCTCTGACTGACTGCCCATCCCTGCAGCTGTTCCCTGCCCTGGCCCATGCCACAATCCCTGTTTCAAGCCTCTGAAGAACTTACCCTCTTTCTGTTCACACTTTATAAGGGACTAAGTATGTCCTGGTCTGCTCTCATACCTGAATCTTGTCTCCCTGGTGAATTGCCCTTGCAGAAGTAAGTTCAATTCCCCCATTGTTTCTGTGCTGCTTAAGAGCCTGCCTGCTTACAAAGTTCATTGATATAGGAGTGACCTTTCCTGCAGTTCAGGCAGCTCAGCTGCTTTTTGACCCTGTCCTTGGGCATCATGGGCTGTTAGGAAAGCAAATGAGGAAACCCTAAAGTCATCGTTTGGGCTATAGGGTTGAGGTGGTGCTTTCTTCTGGATGATTCTATTATGTAGTCGACATGATTTTCACTTTAGGCAAACTATAGACCCTCTGTTGGTGTCCCAGCCTGGTAAAATGAATGTAGATAGACATGGGGCAGAGGGAGAGGAAAGGAGGTGGCCGAAATGGGGGAAGAGTGCCTCAAATATATAATCTGGTCTCTCTTTTGGCATCCTAGGTCTGTTTTTATGTTATCTCTAAATTTCACAGCCTTAGGCTTTGCTGCTCTAAGGCCTATAAGTGTTGTAAAATTGGGTGAGCTCGGTTCTCTGCTGCTCTACCACTTTCTGGAAATACCAGGCCAGAAGCAAAAGTGCTGATTGGCTGGAGTGTTTTCAGGGTGTTAATTGACTCTGGGAAAAGCCAGCAGCAGGGCTGCAACACCCTCACCACTGGCATAATTCCTGCTTGAACGACTGGGGGCTGGCCAGTCCTGCTGTGGGGCCATCTCCTCCCCCGGGCATTACCTTTGCCCTCCACTCTGGTTTGGCTGGAAGGCTGGGAAGTGGCCTCTTCCTGAGGCTCTTTAGAGAAGAGGTCCCCTTAACCTGGGGTGTGTGCCAAGCCTTTGAGCTGTGAGTCATTCCCATTTGGAGCCCTGGGTACCCTGCGGCCTAGGAAGAGAAGAATAACTGTCACAAACCATCTTTCCACTCCTTCAAATAGTTACCCCAAAATGATACATTCATTCTTGAAAAGGCTTCACAAGTTTGCTGAACCACCTTAGTACTGTTGACTAGAATTTTGTTAGGAAAATGTAAGTCAACACTGAAGAAAGTGAATGTCAAAAATAGTTTGAGTAATAAGAGCCAAAAAGAAAATTTTGACTCTGGTTCAGCAAGCTAGCTACAAAGTGATGGAGAGTAGTTTGACTGTGACCACAATTTGAGCACTAATGCCATTTTGAAAAGAGTACCACTTCTAGGGAGATTGCTGAGGAAATCTATAGTTTTTGTGTCCAGTGTATAAATTTAAGAGCTGCTCTTGCACAACTCAAGCACCATGGTACTCACACCTTTCTCAGACCGTCTCAGCTCTTGTTTCTGTGTGAAATTGTTTTGTTCTCCAAACGTGTGCTTGTTTTTAAGTCCTTCGTTTTCCACTGCCTCCCACAGGCAGTCTTGCTAATATCCTGGGTGCTCCTGTTTTCTTTCTGACACAAAGAACCCAAGCAGAAATCCTTGTGTCCATGTAGAGAAGTTGTCTGTTTTTAGGGGTTGTATGTAAAAGCTAAGTAAAACCTTTCCTTTTGGAAGATCAGTATAAAGATGCTGCTTTTGGTAAAATTCTTTTATGCTATTTCATCTAAATATAACTTCTGTTCCATTTTTTTCTAAATATAACTCAGGGTTTAATGAGGGCTTTTCACATGGAACAAGCTTTGAGGGCTCTGCCTGTGTTGTTGAAGTTTTGGCGTTTGGATTGCTGGGGAGACAATTGGTGACAAACCCTGTGGAGGGACTCGAACCCTGACAGTCTTTTTTCTTTGAATGGATGGATCTGGCAGGGAATACCGGCTTGCTTTGTTATAATTTTAGAAAGTTATAGGTGGTCTCATTCTTCACTGATCTGACTTCTGTGGATTTTCCAGGAGAAAGTAGGCTACACACACACAATCTAACCTTTGATAGAGTGTTCCAGCCTTTACACTGATGTGCAAAGTTAACAACAAAAAAGTTGGCATAAAAAAAATTTAAATGATTAACTCATTGGAAAATCTATAATGCAAAGATCCTACTTATATTCCAATTTAGAGCTAACTTTAACTTGCTAAACTGGGGATATTTAGATTGGCATCCTTAAGATTAAACTGTAATTCCTCAACTTTATTTTATGTTTATTGAGGACCCATCATGGACAATGGCTATGGGACTGTGGGAGATGGGATGAATTAGACACAGCTTTGCCCTGAAGGATTTAAAAATTGAGTTAGGAAGAAGCAGTGTTAGCACAAACAACTGTAATAGGAAGTCTGTGTTAATAGTACATAAAGTCCACAGAAGAATTTTGAGAATAAAAAGAATAGAAAATTGTTTGGGGCAGGCATGTTCAAGGAAGGCAAGTAAAGGAAGTTTTTTTTAAACTTGTTCCTGAAACTCGGTCATTCTTTAATTCAAAGTAATTCTTACTACTAATAAAAAAATTTAGATGATACAGAAGTAGACGTTCTCCTTCAACCTCATCTTGAAGTTGAAGCCAGCAGTGAGAGCAGAGGCATAGAGGGAGGAAGAAAGTTCAAGGCTATTTGGATAATGAAAGTTACTCCATTGACTTGGAAGGATAAAACCAGACAGACCTCAAATGCCAGTGAAGAAATCCAGCCTTATTCAGGAAGCAGCAGAGAACCATTGAAAGTTATGCTGGAAAGTGACATGACTCATATTTGTGCTTAGGAGGAGAATAGTGATTGGAGGGAGAGGACCTGGAAGGAGCTAGAACTGGTAGGAGACTCACAGGAGTCCAGGGGTGATATGAGAAGGGCTTAAGATATTGAAATGGAAACGATGGGAGAGACTGAAATGATTGGTTGAATTTGTGCCAGAAGGGGCGGTACCGGAGGCAGAAAGTGAGGTTACTGATGTCACAGTCAACTCCTGGTGTCTGAGCCCGGGTGACCTGGGGGAATGACTTGTAGGTGTGGCCCTGGCCTGCTGTCTTTGCCTCCCAAGTGCTGGACAGATGGCTCATTGACTACTTTGGCAATAACAAAGTCCATGTAGTCTGTGAGAAGCTCTCACTTGGAGAAACTGCTAAGTTTCCTTGGAGACACATTGGGTTTGAGGGAATATTGAGGGAATAGTAGAAACTACAGCAACTGGGTGATGTAAGGGAGTAAGAGAAGAAAGAAACAGGATTCCTAGAGCAGAAAAAGAAGTCACTGAAGGAGGATGGAAAGGAGCACTTGCCAAAACAGGAGGAGAGGTTAGGTACTGTGACATCAAGGAAAGTGTAGCAGAATCTTCACTGTCAGATGCTACAGAGGGGAGGGGAAGAAAAGATGGAGGAGTAAAGAGGAGCTTTGGAAATTCACTAGTTAGGAAGTTATTGGTTCCTACAGAGAGAAGTAAGTATTCCAGGCAGGCTATGGTGATAAAGATAGGGAGGCAGGGACACTATCTTAGGGCTTTCCAATCAGGTGCCAAGACACTGGGCCTTGGACTGGTCTTGGGTGTGGCCCATCCCTGACTCCTCAGCCAGAACTCCAAACCAGACTCCCGCAGTGGCAAGCAGCCTCCTCTATCTTCCCCTGTGTACCTTATACATTTCACTTTCTGTTCTTCTGTAACCTGGAAAATGTTGGAAAACCAGACTTGACACTACCATTTAAGAAGATTGGCTGTGGCATGAAGGGGGAAGGTAAGAGCTGCAGGCTTTGGAAAGTATATTTAGGATGCTGGAGTGGGACTTGTAGGAGCAGCAGGGCAGGGTGGAAGGTGAATCAGGGAGAAGGTAGAAGGAGAGATGAGACTGAGACTAGGAAAAAAAGCAGTCATCTGCCTTCATTGATGGAGGATGCTTGACAGTAGGTGGTGTTCTTCCAATTTTGTAGACTAACTCAAGAGTTGAAGATGAGGATGTAGAAAAATGCAGAGGTGGAGTTGGTAGAAAATGAGGGGAGAGTGCATTGAACAGCTAGATGGCTTTGAGATTCTCAGAAAAACCAAGAATTTGGAATTTTGCTGGCATTAGGGAGACTACAGGCCTTTCTCTGTACCCCATTATAAGGCTGAAAGTGTTGGGACTCTTTTAGCTACATGTTAAATAATGAAACATTTGTGCATTGATTCAAAGATATGATATACTTGGGAGAATTATCTTCTTTTTATTGTCTGGAGCTGGCTAATTTTGAAGGAGGATAGACATGGGAATCAAAATACAACTCCTTTGCATTATGAAAATGGTTTTCTAAACATGGCCTTTTCAAGAGTTTTTGTAGAAGTGATGAGGGGTGATAAACTTAGTTACCTGGAGTCCTCAGGACAGGAAATGAGCTCACAGTCATACTCTCAAATGGTTATAGCATTTTAGAAATCTGTTTCATTTAAGAGGAGCAACAAGGCCTCAGAAATTCCCCCAATTGTGGAAAATAAACATAAACAAAAAATTCACAAAAGAAGAAAATACAGATGACCACCAGATACATGAAACTATGTTCAACCTCCCAGGTAGTCAAAAAACGCTAATAAAGACAAGAGCCATTTTTGGCCCACTAAATTCACTAAGATTTTGTCTTCATAAGACTTTCAGTGCTGGCAAATGTGTAATAAAGTAGGTGCTCTCACTTGCTGTTCCTGAAGGGGGTTAATAGCCCCACTTTGGAAAGCACTTGGCAATGGCTTCTAAAACCTTAATGTTTTTCATAGCTTCTGATCTCCTAAGAAGTAGGTACTGGTTATTCCCATTTCACTGCCTTGCAGACAGACTTGTAGAGGTCAAGCATCTTGTTCAAGATCACACTACTGGTAATTGACAGCACAAAGATTTGCACTTGGTTGTGAGTCCAAAGTCTAGGTCTTCCCCTTCCGTCCTTGTAACTACACAAATGCCTGATAGAAGCAGCTCCTCCTTCTCTCCGGAGAAAGGCAGCTGACCTTTGTTTTCCAGTTCAGAAATCCTGATGTGAATTATCGGTCAGGGCTGGAGGGTGGGTAGATTTGTTCTGACTTTACAGAGTGGACCTGGGAATGTACTTTCCCAAATAAACAGTTGTATGAGTGAGCGAGTGGCTGTGTTTTAAGTCATTCCTCCAGTACTGTACTCCAGAGGAGTGAAATGACCTTTAGTGGGTGGCCCCAGGAACTTCACCTCCACCTTGCCCTCTTTTGGAGGAAAAAGTGATTATCTACTAACATTTGAACTATTTTGAACTTGCGGACTGTTTTTCCGTGTTGAAATTGATGAGGGTTGGAAAAACACACAAATGTGTAGTGTGAAAGAAGGCGGGAGCAGTAAACTGGCTCACTACCCCTGCAATTTGGATTACAACATAGTTTGGTTAACAAACCAAGCTCCAGTGGACAAAGTGTGCAAACATTATTTCCTTATTGTTAATTTTACAAAACATTTTATTATTTGGTTGATTTTTTAAACTTTCTAAGTTAAAAAGCAGTCCCAATCATCTATAACTATTTCAGTAAATTGACTATTAAATAAATACTAAACGTTTACACAGAGAGTAGCAAAGAATGTATTAGTCACCCCGCTTTGTGTGTGTGTGTGTGTGTGTGTGTGTGTGTGTGTGTTTGTACAATAGTTTGAAATTAGGAAAAGAATCAGGTAATTCAGTGCTTTTTCTTTCACTTCCCAAATTTCCAGGTGGTCTCTTTCAGAAAACAGCATGGTGGGAAGGTTAATAGGAGGACTTCTGAGTATGGTTGAGGGGGTGGTACGTGGGTTCCTAGCTAAGCCTTTCTGGAAATCTGGATATTGCAAGGCACTAAATATTAGTGAGATAAATGTCTTATACCTCATAAAGTGAAGGGGGCAATTATTTGCAGCAATGTCTATAGAAAATGTGTGGAAAAACAGAAAGGAGTAAATATGAGCAGTAATAACTGTGATTAAGAAATAGATGGATCTGATGATAAGGGAGAAAATCAAAAGAAGTAGAAATGAGTGGTATGAAAAGCTGATCAATTTACAAATCCACATTTGTTGGCAGTAGTGATTTCTGATGTTTGGAACAATACTCTTTTTTCCATAAATTCCAAGAAGAATATATCATGGTCACTAAATTCAGTCGTATTTATAGCACATACCTTCTGGGGGTGGGTTGGGTGTTCCTCCCTGAGATTCTAATGCAGGGACCTGGTATGGGTATCCCGTATCCCTGAGAGCACAAGGGGCACCATCCAGCCCATCTCACCAGTGAGGAGCACAAGCTCAGGGAGATTGTGAACCTGCCCCAGATCGAACAGTCATGAATGATGGGAAGAGGACTAGAGCCCAGCTGCACTCCCTGGAGCTTTAACATCTCCACTCCTTAGGGGGCTCCACAGCAAGTTCAGCAGAAAGCAGTGCTACAGAAAAAATACACCTCAAAATACTTCTTTATTAAACCATAACAGTTGACCCATGATAAGTGATTCATAGACATTTGTTGAATGTTGACAGCATGAATATTCAAACATCACTATTTTTAAAAAACAGCTCTGTAGTCACCTACAGTGTTCCAGGGCATTCTATCACATCATTTACAACTGTTACCACATTCAACACTTGCACATCTGAGATTATAATTTCTGTTTTATCCATGAGGAAGCTAAGACTGAGAGTGTAAGTGAGGGGCCTAGAGTCACCTCTCTAGAAGGTGGTAAAGCCATTATTCTAGCCACAATGCTGCAATTTCCCTTCTGAAAGTTGACAGCCAAATTAATGTGAAAATGCCATTTGGAGCATGATACAAAGAAACTGTGTACAAGTGCAGTAAAAAATGAGTAATGGGTAACATCTCTGTATCCATTTTTTTCGGTGGCATTTCCAGCCCTTTCACTTAGGGGGCACTTTTAATCGTTGCTTCTGCCTGGGGTAGAGTCAGACCCTTAATGGCTGGTCTCTTTACAGTTTCAGAGACGGTGACCATTGTAGTTTTAATTTTCTTTGCTTTTCTGTACTCTGTAGCTCCATTTAATCTCCTTTTCTCCTCCAACTTCCCTGCTTCCCTGTGTTTTTCTTCTGACATTAGATGGTAAACTTGGTTCTTTATTTTTTTTTCCCCTCTTCTTTAATTCCCCGCCCCCCGCCCGCCACTTCCACCCCTGACCAGTGGATGTTGTCGTTTCCCCTTAAGAACTGGGTCTCTGAAGGTGGGACATCTCCTCCCACACGCTTGTGGTGTGTACCCAGGGCCTGGCGCACCCGGGGGCCTGGCACCCCCAGTACACCCGTGGTATGGTCCGTGGCTCCACCTGGGGCGCGAACCCAGGACCTTCTGTGTGTAAAGCGGACGTGCTAACCACTACACTAGGGAGTTACCCCTAGCTTGGTTCTTTAGCTGCCATGATGTCTCACATTGTTATGAGCAGCTACTGACTCGGCCCATTGCTTGCTTCCTACCCCTGACGAGCTCCACTTTCTTGTACATATATGAATATTATTTTACATGTAATTGGATATAGTCATTGTTCATTAATTATATTATCTTTTTATATTGTTTTCTAGGGTGGGATGCATAAAGGAGTGGTGTAGGAGGAATATTAGAGATATGTAAGATAAAAACACTTTATACTTTACAATATAAGCTTTTCTGTTATAGAAGGCATGTTAGGGAGAGAGACACTTGTGCTGAAGCTCTGGAGTGGGAAAAGGTCACCTTCACAAGGTGTTCCCAGGCCTTCTTAAAGAGAGTTAATTCAGGAAGGGACTGGGATGATGAGTCTGGAGTAGGAGGGAGCCCTTAAGAGGTTCCTTTGACCTTGTACTGAAAGAAGAGAGAGAGGAGCGTGTGTGGAGAGAAGCCCAAGGCTTGAGGGATGGAGGACCATCCTCCATCAACAATCCACCCCTTTTCCCTTGGGGTGCCACTATGACTAAGGGGTCTGGGACTTGGGTTTGGGCACAGTCAGCCAGTCCTTGAGTCCCAGCGTAGCCACGGTCTGGCTCTGTGCCCCTGTGCCCAGGGCCCTCTTCAGCAAAATAGGGATAATATTAGTATTTAAAGGTCGCTGAATTAACATTTTGGCTGAATGGACTGCATTTTAAAACCAGGATTTGTCCAAGGCTATAACTTAATAGCGACATTATACAACAAATCTCTGGGATATAAAAAAAAATGAGAAGTGTCATCAAAATAATGTACGATATTATTATAACTTTATTAAGATGTTCAGTGGCCAAAAAAATTTAACCAATATTTCAATAAGTGGACATTTTCTTGCAGTGTTTTAAACTATTTGTATAGGAAATGATTGAATGGTATATAGTCAGGGGAAACCAAAAATGCTGAACAAAAGTAATTAGTACATCAACTTTTGTACTTAGTGTAGGTTTTGAATTTACATGGTTATCAATTCCCTTTGCAAAGACTTACATATAACTCTAACAGATTTGCCAGTTTGTGAGAGTTCTTAATCAAAGGGCTATCAAGAGGATGATATAATACACAATTAATTCATATATGTGGAATTTATATACAGTTGGCCCTTGAACAGCACAGGAGTTAGGGGCGCTGATCCCCACGCAGTCAAAACTCCAGGTATAAATTTTGACTCCCCACAAATTTTCGCTCAGTCAGCCCTTGCAAGTGCAGACCAGAAGGTGAAAATACTGTTTTCAGTCTATAGTTGGTTGACTCCTCAGATGCGAAACCTGCGGATACAAAGGGCTGGCTGTATTTGTTTTTAAAAATCTACATATAAGTGGACATGTGCAATTCAAACCCATGTTGTTCAAGGGTCAACTGTATATAAATTAAAATTAACTTTTTATTTTGGAATAATTTCAGACACAGAAGATGCAAAGTAATATGAAATATTCTCATGTAATTTTCTCTAGGCTTTCCAAAATGTTAACATTGACTATATTTCTTTTATCTTTTTGTCCCATAACTTTTTTCTGAGCCATTTGAGAATAAGTTGCAGACACAATGCTCTTTATTCCTAGATAACTTCATGTGTGTGTCCTAAAACCAAGGATATTCACCATAGTATAGTTATCAAAATCAGGAAATTAACACAGACCTCATTCAGATTTTATCAGTTGTCTTGCTAGTCTTCCTAATGTCTTTCATAGCAAAAGAAAACATTAAAATTTTTTGGTCGAGGGTTGGTCCAGGGTGAGTCCAAAGTCATAGACTGACTTAGTTATTTCTCTAGTCTCCTTCAGTCTAGAACAGTTCTTCAGTCTGTCTTTGTCCCTTGTGTTCTTGACTTTTGAAAATTATAAACCATTTATTTTGTAGAAGGACCTTGAATTCTGCTTTTTTCCAGATCTTTCATCATGAGTAGATTCAGATTGTATATTTTGGCCAAGAACACTGCATAGTCGATGTGGTGTTGTGGCATCCTTCTCAGTGTTTCTCGTCAGGAGGCACCATCTATTTTCCCACTATAGGTGATGTTAATTTTGATCACTTGGTTAAAATTATATGTCAGGTTTCTGAAAGAAAGTTACTATTTTTTTTTCCTTTTTGTAATTAATAAATATCTTGTGGGGAGATACTTTTTGACCATACAAATATCTCATTTCTCATCAGACTTTACCCATTGGTTTTATTATCCATTGATGTTTCTTGCCAGAATAATTATTTCTGTGTTATTGGCCAAATTAATGGTCATATTTTTAAAGTTTGACATTCTAGCACAGGAACAGTAATTTCTTAGCTCTATAAGTTGCTAGATTGTTTCTCTGTTGTTCTGTCGTATATTTGTGAATTCCAAATGAGATGAAATGAAAATAAACAAGGTATTTTTGGTTCCACATATTTTAAGAAACAGTTTCTTCTCTTCATAGTTTTTATAGCCTTTATTATGTCTGGGTCAAAGATGGTTTATCAAGAAATTATGGTACATGGTTTTGAAATCCTGTGAAATATTGAGGTAGCAAGGTTGACATTCTGCTCTGCATTCTAAATAGGATGTAAAGAACTTCCTAATTAGGTTTTGAGTTTTTTATCTGATGACTCCTGTGGAGTTTTTCACAGTCTGGGTTTTGTTAAATGCAACCCCATGATGTCTTTTAACATGTTTTCTGACCCCTGTAGTTCTTGAAAATTGTTAGCTGGATTTAGACTTGATCAAGCTTTAGGGTTCTCTCTTTCTCCCTCCTTTTAAATTTATTTTTGCAAGATTCTTTTATATATGTTGTCCTTATATCATGAGACACTTAATGTCTGGTTGTCTCTGTGATGTTAGCAGCTACTGATGATCATCACCTGCATCCATTACTTCATCAGCAATTTCAGAAATGGTAATAGTCTATTTATATCATTTTTTTCACCAATTGGCTGTAATATTTTTTAAAAAAGAAACTACCCCTCATCGACGATTAGTCACCTTAGATTAGATGTCAGCAAACTAAGGTCCACAGGCTAAATCGAAACTACTACTTATTTTTGAAAATAAAGTTTTATTAGAACAGCCATGTTCAATCATTTGCATATTGTCTGTAGCTGCTTTTGGACTACAAGGCTGAGTTGAGTAGTTGTGACAAGGCCATACTGGTCTATAGAGCTGAAAAGATCTGGCCCTGTGTAGAAAAAAATTTCTGACCTCTACTTTAGACCATATGGGAAAAGCAATTTAAATGCCTGATTCTTTCCCTTTATTTTCCAGTTTTCAGTTGATTTCCTATTAACCCTGCAAAGACAACCAACAAAGTTATTTTTTTAATACTATGATAAACTCAGGGATTTAGATTTATTTGGTGTATTTCAATCCATTTATGATTACTAACCTGATTGATACTCAGATTGCCCCATCTTTTAGGAGCCTCTTCAGGTTGGCTCCTCAATCCTTTTGACACAGTCCAGGTGGTCTTCGATGCTCCCCTGCTTGCTGGAATGGCTGGCAGGATGTTCCAAGCTCTTCTTGTGCATTTCCTATCCCTGACCCGGAGCCAGCAATTTCGAGAAGGAGCTCTGATTCCTTTAATGAAATATGTTAGTTAGAGACCATAGTCTGAACGCTAAATGTTATTCAGTTTACTGTTATAAGTGTACCAAGCAATTCCATACAGTTTAAAAGTACAGTTGACCTTGGACCACAACAAGTTTGAACTGCATGGGTCCACTTATATGTGGACCTGTGAATAAGTGGACCCATACAGTTCAAACCTGTATTGTTCAAGAGAGTCAGTTGTAGAATGTAATATGCCTACTGTAATTTAAAAACATTTAATGAATACTTGCTCTAAAAATATGTAATGTCCTTTTAAAAAATGTACTCTTAATATTAGTAACACTGTTAATCCTTTTTATTTAATAATTGTAGTTGTATGTTGCAGTTGCTTTCTATGTAAAATTAATATCTTTCATTCTTATATTTTATTCTTTTAATAAAAATGTACATATATACTTCTGCCAACTGATAGCGTTTCACCAGCTAAAGCTCATAAGGAGATTCCCACTCAAGTTAAATGTAAAATGCGTCCCTGTTTTTGAAAGGGCATGTTTAGATAATGACAGCAAATCAAACATGCTTCGTTTCCTTATTTCTTACGGTTACATTAATTAGATATGCCGGTCACCTCTGTGACCACATGTCATTGATCAAGCAGATGTTCAGGCCTTCTCGAGATCGAAGCCATAGCTGAGGAACAGATTTCCACTGAATGCTGAATGTGAGGCCGTATTTTGATACATTCCTAGGTACTACTTCATTGTTGCAAAGGTTAATAAGTAAGGTCGTGCACAAGCACAGAGTAAGGGCTTTATCAAGGTAAATTCATTAATAGCTTTAGTGGTCCTGGGTTTTCTGGACCGCCCTAGCCCCTATAAAATTTAGTCTCTACATTGTACCAACTCCTGGGCACTTACTTATATTCAGTTTTGTATTTCTAGTTTTCTAGGATTCCTATATCTAAGAACCTTAGTTGTCATATTTTTCTTTTGCATACTGTCACTCCTAGCACAGTGCCTTGCACTTAAAATCTGCACATGTGTGAACACTTGTTATTATTTATTTACATTCTCCTCTTTTTTATGTGTAGTATATAATAAACAGTAAAAGCCAGTCTTCTTCCTGGACATTTTTAGGCTAACAAGGGAAATCATTTTTCACTTTTGGTATTTTTCAGAGTGTAATCTTTCATAAGTTCATCATTGGTGGTTGATCATTTTTATTTTATTTTTTATAAAAGTTTTATCATTTCATTCCGGTATTGAGGCTTGTACGTTCTTTTAAAAATAAAGCAAATGTCTGTGTTAGAGGTTGAACTTTCAATCTATCCTACTAGTTTGTAGCCGTGGACTTTATTTCATCTGTGATACTGGGAGATGTGGAAGCCATATGTTTTTATAGGCCTGTGCCAAGGAAAATACTTTAGAATTACATTAGCAACTCTGAGGTATTTTGGCTGTTCTGAGAGGACACATGATAGTTTTCCAGTTGTATGAACAAGAGCTTTTGTTTTATGCAGAAGTTTCTTATGAGCTATGAGAACAATAGTGCCTCTATCAGCATTTCCCGGAGTAACATCCTTGGGATGTTAATAAGTGGGACATCCCGGGCTTCATTTCTGCATGGCTTCTTGGGCCTTTAACATGCCAGCGTGTACCAGGAATCTCTTGGAGGGGAGTCATATTGTGCAGGATTCCTCTGGCTCGTTTGACCAAGGCTTTCCTTATGTTTCGAATACTTTCTCCCCACCCCGTGCAGAAGTCTCACTTCACACTCCCTTTCTCTCAGTCTTAGATACAGTTCTCTGCTGCGAATTCTCAGCTCCCTGTACGTGAGCACATTTCACTGATGGTAAATATGTGTCCTACTAATGATCTGATACACACTCTGTTTCCTCTGGATCCTGAACTCACCGAAGAAGGCAGGATGAAGGTCTGTTTATAGTCTCAGCACCAGGCATGTAGAAGGTCCTCAATAAATATTTGTTGGGTGAGTGAAGGAACCATAGAACCCTTTATTTCCAAGTAACATCTCATGGGTTTAGTGCTCTACAATTCTGTTTTGGGAACCATAGTTGGGTCTGTGGTACCATCCTATTCTTGGTACTTTGTTTTTGATGTGAATAATTAGAATTCTCTAGATCTTCATAATTCTGCTTAATTTACTCAGTGCATCCAGCTGGCAGGAAACTGTCAATGTATTAAAGATGAGGCTCAATGCTTGAAATAACTTGTCTCAGAGGTCCACAGTGAATCAGCTGGTTTTAGAACCTTAATTTCCTGATACCTGTCTTAGGGTCATTACCCAGAGGCCCGGCTCTAGCCTATTCTACATAAATAGGAACTAGTGTTTGAGACTGTTGGGGGAGGAGGAAATCAGATGCCCCTTTGTACACTCATTAACACAGGGAGAACGAAAGGCCCAGCTTGGTTTTCAAGTTCAAGTATGGCTCATATGTGGGCCTCGGTGAAGATTATGATCTTGGATAAATGAAAAACAAATGTTAAAGAAGTCATAATGATGTAGAAAGGGAGTTCAGGATTCTTGTTTTTAGAAGCTTCGGGTAAACAGACCTCTTCTTAAAGCAAACATTCATCTCCTTTCCTCCACTTTACCTCTGAGTCCCATCTTTATGATTACTCTTCATTTTTACTTAAATTAGCAAGGTGGATAGATATGTACCTGTGGTCTCACAACACTGTGCACAAGCCTCATTCGCCAAGCTTTTCTGAACTGGGAAAACAGAAGGTCAGTCAAATCCGTTCACACGTTTGGCAAAATGCCCTCCTCTTAGTAATGACCCCCAGTGGCCTGCTGCCCAGGGCACTCCCTTTTCCTCGGTGTTCGAGTGCTGGGGAGGGAGCACACAGAACCCCACTGTGTCCTCCCCTGGGCCGAGTTCCCCAGCACATTCTCGAGTAGAGCTGGGAGTTTGGGGCCTGGCAGGTCTAGGCACTAAATGGGACTCTGTATGTATAAGCCAAATTAAGTCTGCGGGCAGTCTTTACGAGCACAGTAACCGTTTTACAGATGTAAAGAAGCTCAAAGATACTGTGCATGTTTGTAGTCTCAATTCCAGCAAAGTTTCCATGAGCACATTGCGGGGGCTCTGTACACAGAATTTCGTTTCTCTGTTCTCACCCTGCTTACCTCTTCACGCTGTCAAAGTATGTAGCATATTATTTCACCTCTCTCTCTCTCTCTCTCTCCCTCTCTCTCTCTCTCTTTTTTAAACAAAGGACCTTAGAGATACTAGTTGAATTTCAGTTGCAGTTGAAGAAACTGAGGCCCAGAGAGGTGAAGAGAGTTCCTAACGTCAGAGCTAGTGAGAAAAACAGCAGAACTGTTACCCGAGCTTCTCTTTTCTCTGAACAGCACCTTTTGCAGTGAAAATTTTATTCCTTTTGAGTGTTTCTCTGTGTCCCAAAGGAGTATGGCAGGCATTAACTCATTTAATCCTCAGAATGGCCTTGCCGGTGGGGACAGTGGTTATTTCTCCTTTATTCCAGAGGAAGTCTGAGTGCTGAGATGTCAAGATCCTTGCCTGAGGCCACTCAGCAATCCAGGGCAAGGACAGACATAGAACCTAGATTTGCCCAGCTCCTACCACGTGTGCCACCGCCCCGTAGGCCACACTGATGGCTTGTGTGAGCTTGAGGGACCTTACCTGTACAGGTGAAGACGCTGAACTGGGTGACCCAGGGGTTCCTTTCAGTGGTTGCATTCTAAGGCTCCATTTTGAAACTGGTTGATAATGCCTGAACTTTGTCTCTAAGAAGCCCAGGACAATAGGACCTACAGAGCTGTGAGTCTCACTGGCCTTTGGGGAGTCCAGAGGGTCCACAGCATCTTCTGAGGAGGCCTCTGGGTGGAGAGCAAGAGCAGTGGTGGCAGATTGGTCTTCATGGACTCAGAGGGAGCTAGGTGGGGCAGGACAGGAGAGCCCCTGACTGGCTTTCTTGTTTTCCCCTGTTACCTTTCTTCCCTGCTTAGAGGCGGTTTGGGGGTTAGTAAGAGGTGAAGGGCAATTAGTGATAATTATAGTTTGTGCAGACAGCAGGCCTAGCTTCAGAGGTGCCTTCTGGGACAGAGAGAGACTGAGCACTCTAGTCAGAATGTCGCATGGAGGACCCAGAAGAAAGCAAGGGTTCCATGGGAAGGAGGGAAGGTGCAGTTGCCTGTTAGGGAGGTCAGTTTTGGATCCTCTCAGTAATAAACGGGAACCAGTCCCACAGCTGTATAAGTGCTGGCTGTGTGAGCAGAAGGCAGGGGCAGCGGCTAGGAGAGCTGACGGGAAGCGGGGTATAGGCTATGACATCAGCCCAAAGCTACTCTCAGCCTAGTCCAGGACTCTGGCTCCTGTGGCCAAACCCTAGGCACTGACCCCTTGCCTTCTCTGGCACAGGCAGTTTACAACACAGATGGTCCCATTCCCTTAGTCTGGGACCCCTCTGTCCTTTTTGGTTTGGTGTCCAGGAGACCATTACACGAGTCTCTGTGCAGCTGAAACCTGTCCAGAGCTTTGAGGTCCCAACTTTTCTGTGGACTGTTTTAGCACTTTTTAGATGGATTTTGTTGTGTGGAGCTAGGAGCCTGTTGAAAAATGTCTGACCAAATCTTTTGCTGAGAAAATTCTGAGGGCAGCGAGGAAGCCCACATTACAGGTCCTGAGAATAATTGTTTGAACTGCCAAAATCACTATAGTTTAGGCTAGATTAGTTTTAGGGGATAATAAAGTTTCTTGTCTTTTTTTGGAAAAAAAAATTCTGGGGTTTTTTACTATGGTTCTATCTTTCATCTACGTGTACTGCTTTGATAAAATGTTATTATGGCTCTCTTTAAGTGGATAATTGAGCAGAATAGCATGTTAATTTATCTCTCTGTCAGGCCCGTGGTAAGGCCTACTTCTTTGGAAATGATCCCAAACCAAATAGCCACAGCTCACCTGCAGAAGGGCCTCCTGGCACTGGGCCGGGCTGGAACCCCTGCCATGCTTTTCCGACTGTCCTTAGAAAGTGGTTCCCACCTTAACAAAGGTCTCCGTTATTGAAGGTCCAGGCCTTCAAATCTGACTGTTTCTATCCCTGCTACAGATTGTCTTCCCTCAGGCAAGTTTCTGTCTCAGAGTTGGCTGTGAGGATATGAAAGCACAATCAGGCTTTGTGGTGCAGGAGGGCTTTGCAGTGCCCTGGAAGGTGGGGTTCAGACTTGTATAAATAAATAGCAGCAGGCTCTAGCTTCAGGAAAAGGGGATTCCTGGAATGAGAGAGACTGGTGCTCAAGACGGGAAGCTCTTCCTGGCTTTTCTGCAGCCTCTGCAGCTTCTCCTAGCCCCACTGTCCTTTCATATGGCCTACGGGCAGCCTGCTGTTTTCCTGGAGCTGCCCTGACTCCCAGAGCACATGGGACCAACCACTGACCCTCAGGAACCTGGCTGGCTCCTCTTTCATCGTCCACAGGGATGCACTTTGCTCCTTGTGAGGCTCATCCTGAGCTCGGTAGCTCTAGCTGTTGGCTGCTCCGGTCACTCAGCAACCAGTCAGACAGACGCCCACCCCACTTTGGCATTTCTCTGCATCTGTGTGGTGATTATTGTCTGCTGCCCAGTAGCACCCTCTCCAGAGCAAACCTGGAGACCATGAGGGGCATCTGCAGCTGCCTGCTCTCTGGAGGATCTGGTGAGGGGTGAAAGGAGAAGGCTGCGACCATTCCTATTGCTTTCTGTATGCCTCCTGCTCCTGGCTGTTTGGGGGGTAGGCCCTTTGACATCAGACAGAGATGGGAACAGCCCTGAAGAGATGAAAGACCAGATTCAGACTTTCTTGGCCCAAGGCCCATGGAAGACTTGATGAAGGGGATACTTGAGGCAAAGTGTGACATATGGTTTTTCAAGGCCCCCTCGTAGCCGGCCTGGTCTTAAACAAGTATCCTGCTGGTCTCACTGCCCTGGCAGTCTCCTCCTGCCATGCCCGCCAGTTGCCTTCTGCCCCTCATAACATCCTTCTTTGCTCACTCTCTCCATCTGCTTAGGGGGTTCCTGCTTCCTCCCAAAGCTTCTCTGTTGTCTTGGCTCACTCGTCCCCAGCGCTCTGACTGATGGTCACTTGGTTCTCTGGGTTTCGGAGCCTGCCGGCCAAGGAGAGCTTTGCCAAGTGAGCACAGGTGGAGCCCTGGGACACTGTCACATGAGTGAGGAAGGACGTTAGCCACCATGTCCTGTCTCCAGCCAGCACTTTTCTCCCTCTACCTAAAGACTTTGTTGTTGATTTTTTTCTTTTCAAACCTAAAAAAAATAGCATACAGGAAAATTGTGGGAGTTCAGTTTCATAAGTTTTAACACAGATTCGTGTAACCACTGCTACAATTCCAAGTTCCTAAAACTCCTTGAGCCGTCCCCCTGTGGTCATGCCCTACCTCCCACCTCTTTCCCCGGTCAAACATGGCTCTGTTCTCCCGCTCCCCACAACGATTTGTTGCCCATGTTATGTGCATCTTCCCAGAAGTTTTATTGGCACCTATTAGTGTCAGATAAAAAGATAAAAATCACTCCTGAAAGCCTCCCTTCTTCCTTTGCCCCTTATTTTGTGCTGAGCTCTGACACCCATTTCAGAACTTCTTCACCGGACAGGTCAGCATTAACTCAGTGTTCCCCCTCCCACCTCCTCAGCTGTGTACAGTTCAGTATTTTTTTAAATCTGTTCTGTCCCTGTTTTCCTGCTTATAGCGAAAATGTGTCTCTCAGTTCAGTGCTTCAAAATTATGTGTTATAGGAAGAAGCAGATGGATTCTAAGTTTGAAGGAATGCTGTCTGTAATAATAACCCTAAGCTGGAGATTGCCCAAGGGAGAAAGAAGAGTTGAAAAATAGTGCACAGGAAACTCTTGACAATGGATTTGAGCCCATCTTTTATTTTTTAAGCCTTGGTTCATCTTTTAAAAAAAAGGTCAAGAGACTTAATTTTGTTCCAGAAGATCATTTGCAAACCTCAGTGAGAACGCACAAACCATTCCTGTTTAATTGGAGTAAGACAAGGGGTGGCTGTTGAGGTCTGACGAGGTTCCCCTTGTTGATGTGGAAGAATTAGACCTGCAGACGTGAGATCCATCAGTCCGCAGACATATGAATGCCCTTACTGGGCTGGCTTTGGGACATGTGCCAGTGCTTGTCTGGCTAAGAATTTACCATCCACCTTGCCCTCAGGAAAAAACCTTCTCTGCCCACCTCCTGCATACTGTAACAGCTCGACTCAGGAGAGAGGCTTTTCTCATTTAATGAAGTGTTGACTCCAGAGTCTCCAGAGTAAGTTGCAGTTGCCCAATTTCCTGGTAAATTCTCAAATTCTCTTGTGGTTTGAAGGTGTGAGTGAACTCAGGATATTTTTTAGGGTAAATAAAATCTATAAAGTGTGATTCGGGTGCTTGGTTTTCAGTGCCAGAATTTGGTTTTCAGTGATTGGCTCCTATGAGAGGGGAACAGAAGTCAGTCTGAAGGCTGTAATTTTCTTGAAGGTGAGAAGCTGGATTCTGAGCTGTGGGCAAAGGGAGGTATGCCTGTGTAGGTGGAGCTGGTTGCCTGGGCATGGGGTTCTCCCTTGGGCCCAGCCCTTGTCCCTCCTGCCTCCTGGGTACAGATGGTTAACTTGGAGGAAGGGGATGAAGATGCTGGCTGTGCGCAGAGGATGAATACTTCCCTGTGGTGGTGGTCTTCAGTCTTGAGGGCCAGGTTAATGGGTGAAGCACTTGGGACATAAAAGAAGTTCCTATTTGTACCCTTGTGCATAGTCAATGCACATGAAAGGGTGAGAATGATTTTCCACACTGTGGGCTGAGAGTTTGTGGTGATTAATTCATAGAGGGGCCTGCACTCTGAAGACGGCCCTGTGGGCAGGTCAGTGCCCAGACTGTGGCCTGAGAGCAAAAGCCAGAGCTGGAAGGGGAGCCGGGCCTGGCTAGGTCCTTACAGGGAGAACTCAGGCTCCTGGTGATCAGCCTCCTAGGGTGGGAGCCAGGTGAGCAGCCCCAAAAGGGGGGGAAGTGTGGGGAGGAGGGGAGATGATGGAGGCTGAGGGTCTAAGTAGGCCGGCCCAGCAATGCCAGCCAATGGTGGACCACAGACCAGGTAAACTGCCCTCAGGAACAGAGATTTGGAGAGCGAAGCCAGGAGGTGCCCCAAAGGTTGAAAATGACTGGCCCGTGAGAATTCCCTGGACACGTGTGTTTTTTTAAAGTACATGTACCTGACCCTTGTGCCTAGAATCTCTAGGTTGTATATTTATTAAACATATATTTATTCAAAGCTCCCTTTTAAAAGTTGGCACACAGCTAGGATTTAGATACACCACCCCACCCCTACCTCGGCCGCAGTGGGATCTGGAGGCCATATTGCAGATACTGGCAGAAGCCAGCCCCAGCTGGAAGATCAGAGAACCACGTCGGGCACTGCCTTACACAAACCAGGCCACCCCTTGTTAACTGCCATATTCACAGAGCAGTGGTTCTCATGTTTTCTTCATTTCTGCAGACGTATTGTCTCCTCTGTTTCTAGCTGAATGAGATCTTTTCGGCCTCTCATGGATCAAGCCTTCCTATACTCTTTTTTTGCTCGTGGAAAATATTCTTGTTTCTCCTTTAAAATCACCTGAGTCACGTCCTGTTCTTGTGGGGTGGTGACTTGACTCCCTTTCCATTATATGTACCTCAGTTGTGGTACTTCTCACTTTAACAGCTCTCACCTTGTTTCTGGAATGAGACTGAGCTTCTGGAGGTCTAGCTAGTAGGAATTTTTTATGGTTCATCTCTTAGTTCCTGGAGCTTAGGAGTATTGTAACCAAAGCTTAGTGAATTGATGTTTTAATGAAAGGGCGAAAGGCATTTTTAACTCTCTCCGCTTTACCACCATCTCCCCCCTTCATCGGAATTACTCCTCTGCTTGGACCCAATATAGGCTGCTGTAGCCTGGGCCTGGAAGAAACGAAACCAAGGCTGCGCCCAGCACGCTCCTGAGAACCACTAAGATAAACACAAAATGCACTCTCTCCGAATTCTGAGAAGGCAAGGCCTTCAGAGGTCATAGGGTTCAGTGTCTCTCAACCCTAGCTGTGCATTAGAATCATCTGGGGAGCTTTTAAAAAATGCTCATGCCCAGCCCCCACCCCCAGAGATTTTGATCCAGCTGGTCTGGGGTGGGGCTCAGGCTTGGGCGGAATTTTCTTAAAGCTCCCCAGGGGTTTCTGCATATGCAGCCAAGTTTGTGAACCACTGCTCTAGTCCAGAGCTCCTCACTGAGTATTTGAATGAAAGGATTAACAGGATCCCTGCCTGGTGAAGTGATGGCCCACCAGTGGGACCATGATCTGGTGGTAGAGTCACCAACAATGCACCCTGGATGCTCTAAGCCCTTCCTTCGGCCAGTCCTGTCATCTAACAGAATTGGCCTTTGACCATCCCTCTTACTCAGAGGCCAGAAGCAGACTGAACAGAATCTAGTTTTAAACTGATTAGTGGCAAACATAAGGAGACAGGATGTGATGGGCTCTGAATTAAGATCTTTTTTTCAGGCCATGTATTTGACTTTGAATATCGTATTAATTTGTTAGGGCTGCCGTAACAAAGTGCCACAAATTTGGTGGCTTAAACAACAGAAATTGTCTCAGTCTGGAGACTGGAAGTCTGAAACCAAGGCGTCAGCAAGGATGGTTCCTTCTGAGGGCCGTGAGAGAAGGGTCTGTTCCAGGTCCCTCTCCTTGGCTTGTAGATGCTGTTTTCTCCCTGTGTCTCTTCACATCTGCTTTCCTTTGTGTGTGTCTATGTCCAAGTTTCCCCCTTTTGTAAGGACACCAGTCATTGGATTAGGGCCTACTCTAATGATCTCTCTCAAACTTGATTCCCTCTGTAAAGACCTTATCTTTAAATAAGGTCAAATCTGAGGTACTGGGGGTTAGGACTTTAACATATCTTTTGGGGGAGCATGCAATTCAGCCTTTTACTAATACTATCTAAGCTTCTCACCTTAACTATAGCTTTTAAAAATATTCTCTTTTTTTCCCCTTTACACCCACTCCCACCATCAGATCACTCAGAATCTGGGGCCCAGGGCTGGCTGCTTGTAGGCATGTGGCACTAACTTGCCACCAAGGCTGACATCTGTTCCCTGGTTATGGGTAAACTTGGAAGATGATGGTTTACATTCAGGCTCCCCCAGAGATGGATATAATTGCCCTAATTTCTTCACAGTAGCAGGAGCAGTTAGTCAAGAGGCTGAAGGAAAAGGGGAGCTAGAGATGGGCCTCCCCTGCCCAAAATAAAGGCCCAAGTCAGGTGCTAATGTTAAACATCTATTTGAGTGGATGGGTGAAAACTGATGAGAACTGATGAGCAGACAAGTACTCTGTGACAGCTTTTCTTTGGAATGTATATAATCATTGGTAAACAGGTGAGGGAGCGACATGGTGTGGAGAGGAAGTGCTGTTTCATTCCTGTGAAAGTTGTGTATCAACTGCTTACTCCAGAGCTGCTTCATGAGTTGACCCGCAGGCAGAATTCAGGGGAGGGCCAAAAACTTAGACTGAAAAAATTACATTTAATTTTCATTAACTGAAATTTTGCATGTTTTTGATTGTGAATGTAGACAACAAACCATACTGTATTAGCAGTATCTGTGAGGGCCACCACTAGGAATTGCTAAAAAAAAATTTTTTTTTTAAATGTGATAAGAGTCATAGATATCTCAAAGTATCGTTATCCTACTTCAAAATTAAGGTGCTTATACCTTTAGGTCTTACATAATATGTTAATTATATATTAAACATAGCAAAAATATTTTGATAATAGCATTTTATTATAATTGGTTTTCTTTGCAATGCTATGTATTTATTTTGTGCATTTAATAGCATTTTGAGGAGGATCCATAAGCGTCCTCAGACTGCTGGGGGCTCTCGGGCACTGAACAGGAGGCTTTGGTATGTGTTTGTAATAACCCCTTCCTGTCCCCAGTGGGTGGGTAACTCCTGTCAGTAAAGTCTAGGTTACAGTTTTGATAATCACTGACTTAGTTAATATTTGTAACTTATTTTTGGCTCCTTGGGGCTAAACTGTGTGCACATATGTGTGTTTATGTGTGTGTATGTGTTTGTATACATATAGGTGTATGTGCATGTGCAACGTGTGTGCATGTATGTATGTATGTCTGTGTACATTTATGTGTATACACATGCACTCACATGGCCTTGGACTCATCTTTTTTTCAAAGATGTCAAAGATTATGTAGACATTTTAAAAGAAACCCAGGCTTAAATTTGCCGTTCAGCCAAAGCTGGTCCCCGTCTGATCAATCAGTCTCTAGTGAGTGGGGCTTCCAAGAGGGGCTTTTGGCAAAATAACCACTACTTCTCCCAGAGCCAAATGCACTGGGATGTGCTTCTCTTGGTCACTCTGGAAATGTGCAAGCCTGCGCTGGTGCCTGAGCCACCTGTGTTGGAAATGAAAGCTGGACTTGAAAGACCAGTTCCAGATGGCCTGAAAAAATGTATAATGGCACCAGCTCACAGGTCTTGGTGGGTATGAAAATGATCTGAATATAGATGATTAGGTGTATGGGTTTGGGTTTTGGGGGTGTTTTGGGGGCTTTGTTTGCTTTTTACTTTTCTTTTGAAATAATTACTATCAGGCAGTTGCAAAAATAGTACATAAGAGTCCTGGAAACTCTTCCCACAGTTTCCCACAAGGTGACATGTCATAGAGCTCGAGCTCAATATCAAAGCCAGGACATTGACACTGGAACATTGCTGTTAACTAGATTACAGGCCTTATTCAGTTCCTGCCATTTTTCATATGCCTTCACTGTGCATGTGTTTGTACACTTTTATGCAGTTTTATCCCATGTAGAGATTTGTGTGACCACCACCACAATCACAATACAGAACTGTTTACAGAACATATTTTTTACTTGGTTGTGAGGCATGTAGTACAGTGAATTATCAGTTGTTCTGTAAATCAGAGCACTGTCAGCCTCAGGGCTGGAAGTGATGATTGCACGTGTTCAGGGACCTGGGTAGAATTTGGATGCAAGTATTAGGTGTGGTTGCCATTGACAAGACCCAGTATGGACTTGGAGCCCTGCTGCAAGAGTCTTAGGTGGTGATGTTGGTTGCACTCTGCAGGAAAGCATCCTGTGTCCTGGGCTCAGAATCAAAGTGTTTCTATGGGCTAGGAAAGGAGAGTAAAGCAAGAGAGAGGCAAGAAACAAAGGTAGCAGCCAAGTTGGGTTCAGAGAGGAGCTCAAGGCCTCATAGGAGATGAGGGGACAGGTAGGGAATAGAGATGCCCCAGCTGGGCCCAAGAAGACATGGTGAGGGCTGTGATGAAGTGTGCCTAGGGGCCCTGCTCATCCTTCTCTGCACTCCTGAACTGAGTACCCACTCTGCTGGGCCTGGCTTCCAGACACAGGATGAGAACGTTAGCTACCCCCTGCCCATGCTGTTGTGAGGCCCAATCTCCATGGTAGAAGGGAAGAAGATATGTGATACAAATCCCAGAGCACACCTAAAACGAAGGTGATGATTTTTCCCCAACTCCAGTCATGTGCTTACTGTGCCTTTGGCACCTCCTAGTTAGCCAGGACATCTGATTAAGTGGGAAACTCCAGTCTCCAGCCACAGGATAAGAGTGCTTTACCATGCCTGGGTTTTATCCATTTGGGGATGTTGGTGCACATGTGTCTATTTTTATTTTTTGTTTGCTGGTTTTTCCAGTTTCTTTGGTAAAGGTGTTCAGCAAGGCACTCAAACTTTATCGTCAGAGATAAATTCTTGCTCCATACCTGCAGCCGTTCCTCCCATCCCTCCTCCCCTCTTTTGGGGGAGGGGGGGCTCATTGCAGCAACATGGGGCTGCCTGGTGGGAAGAGCTAGTACATGGTACAAGGAGCAAGTGCTGGGACACAAGACTAAAGATGCAGAGGGAGGGAGGCAATAATGGTTTTGACAGTCCGGCTCCACCCTCCATGAGGAGGCTCCAGGGGAGCTCCGTGAACCCAGGTCATAAACGACGAGGGCCTAACAATGCCAGAGAATTGGGGGAGCCTAAGTGTTGCCAGGTATGAGCACCACCAAACGATTGGCAAAGCTGGGGGTTAGACAGAGTCTAGGAGTTACAACTCTGAGCAGGTTATCAGAGGAAAGCCTCAGATCCATTTGGAAATACAATTTTTGAAACTAAACTTGTGGCAGGGGGCCAAGGCTGCCACCATCCCCAGGCAGAAATCCAATTGAGATAACATCCTGCCTCCGTTTCCTTTATTCAACTTGCCCTGCCCATGGGTATCAGTTCCCTCTTTTCAAAACACCGTCATCTTATAACTTCATTTTTAGGAAAGGAGCCATTGCTCCCTTTTACTTCACACACCAAGTCTAAACTTCCCTACCTACTTCTCAAGGCCTCCCACATCTGGCCTCACTCAGCTGGATGAATTCCATCATTCAGCAGGCTCTCATCCAACCCCTTTCCTGCGCTAGTGTGCGTCTACTTCCCTCCCAGACTCCATCCCACAACATTCTGTCCCTTTTCTGACAACACTGGCTTTGATGGCCCGAACTCCAGATTAGCCCACTGTCACATTTTCTTCTACATACCTCACAATCAAACACAATTGGTTTGTTATGTCATGGTATTGTCTTATAACTCCTATATGTTACTTATCTATATGTGATTAATGAACAAGACAAAGCATATTGTGTTGTTCTCTAATTGTTTCTCTGTATAGGCCTTGTCTCCCTAACTAGGAGGAGGGCAGGACCCCTGTACTGTGTATTTTGTCCACTCTGGGAGTCCAGTGTGGCCATGTTCATGTTCCATCGGTGCTGGCCAAGTGGCAGATTCTGCCAACTCCCATCATGAAGTGCCAGACAGCTCTGGTTGGGGTCCTTCTTTTGCAGACTCTTTCAAAGCAGATTGGAATTTAAACTACAGGCTCCTTGATTAATAGTCATTATCCTGGAATGTAAGAGGCTGGCAATCAAGATGTTTTAGTGGATGGTTAGATTTTACTTCAGTGAATGGTTAGGTGTGAAGTAATTAAACTCATTTTGAGATAACTGTGATAGATCAGAATTGGAAAAAAAGGACAATATTTTCTTATAATTAAAAGCTGAGGTAGCTGAAGTCTGCTTTTCTAGAGCATGACAAGGTAGGCTTGAAAGTAGTATTACAGAGGGCAGAAGATGAGATCCCAAAGGTCAGTAGTGTGCTGACTCTCTGGAAGGGCTCCATCAGCCAGTGTGGAGATGTCTACACTGCCTTCCCTTTGGTGTGGAGAGGGGAGTTGACCTCACCGTCAGTCTTACGGTTGGGGCAGAGACCGTGTGTCCATAGGTTGCCCTCATTTTCAGAAGCATTTTCAACAAAGCGAGCAATCTGACTATAAGATTAAGGCAGTTGGTGGGGGGGGAGTCATACATATTCATCGAAAGAAAATTGAGCAACATAGAAAATTGAGATAGTAAAAAAAAAAAAATTAAGAACCAAATAACTTTGTTTATGATTTTATTGCCGAATCATGGGTTGCTCCTGGCTGCCATCAAACCCTGTTCTAAAACAAGCCAGGATTTCCAATAAGAGTCAGTAGCTCCTCCTTGCTCATTTTTGCCTCCGCCTTCCTGCTGCTCTCCAGACTTCCCTTGTAAACGAGAGAGCTCTCTCTGATTCTTCCTACCTCTGTCTATAATTGAAGCAGCTTCTCATACACATTAGTACACATAAGTGTCTCTAGAAAGAAAAATGGTACCTGGGAAACTCGCCCAGAGTGGAGCCTTGAAAATTGTTTTTTTTCCCCACTTGCAGGAAGCCAGCACATAGTAGGTGTGGAGGTAGCTCCTCTTCTGTGGTCGCTTCCCAACCGGAGCCTCAGAGGGGACATACGTGCAGATGGCTTTTGGACAGAGAATTCCTTTGGATTTTTCTGCCTAGGAACACTTCGAAAAATACACACCTTGAAATTAGTTTCCACTTGCCAAAGGAATAGTGAGGCATTTAAATTTTCAGACCTTCTTTGGGGCAAGATTGTGTCAGAGTGATGTGGGGTAGTGGGCGGGAATCCTAGAATGCAGATTGCTGGACTTCTAATCCAGAAAGGGCAGACTGGGAATCTGTAAGGATTCCTGGGGTGGTTCTGACCACAGTTTTGCCAGACTCCGAAACTTTGTTGTGTGCTCCCAACTCACAGGGCCTGACTTAATGAGAAGTTCTGCCTCCGGGGAGAACCTTCAGAGCTTCTTTTGTGGGTAAATATCGAGAGTTTCAATCCTCTCCATGTGGTCCCGGTGAAGGAGCCATTCTTGCAGTTCAGAAGTAGTTGCTGATCCAACAATTCCATGTGATCAGACCAATAGAAAGAGCCATGAAGTGAGGCCAACCTGGGCTTCAAATCGAGCATCATCCGTCTGCTAGCTTTATAGCTTTAGCCAAGTCACTGGGCCTTTTCAGGTCTCTACCTTGTCACCTGTAGAATGGGAATTGCAACTTTACCCTTGCCAGATTATTGTGAAACACGGAGATCACACGCGTCGAGTGTCTCTGGTACTCGGTAACTGCTGTTTTTATCCTGTTGGGATAACATTCCCATTTTCCCCCACCTCATTCCTCACTCTAAAACACATTCCTTATTACTACTTGAGTCCCAGTAGTTCTTTGGGGAGACCAGTTTCTTGGTCTTCATTGCTCCGGTGTGTTCTCTCGGACTATTCAGTGAGGTGGCCAGTGCCATCTCTCACACCCTGTTTGAATCGTTGCCTTAGTGTTGCCTCCAGAAGGCAGATGCCAGTCATGTGTCCACCAGGAGCCCCCCACGGTACTTCTTACTTCAGGTCACACTCAGTTGTGTGTCCAGGTAAGTACACCCAACAAGGTTGCATGGCGGGCACCACATGGTGATGTCCCGGTAGCAAGGTTAACGTTGAGGTGCCAATGAGGTAATCGTCCTCTCAGCGTAGAAGCCAGAGCTCTTCCTACCTGAGCTGACCTCTCCATGACCACTCTGGCCTCCACTCTCTCACCTACTTTGTTCAATCCAGATCTCTTGTTCTCAGACACACTTGGCAGGCACTCTCTTGTCTTTGCACTTGTTCTGTGCTTTCGTCACCTGGAGCATTTTTCCCTATAACTGCATGGTTTGTTCACACCCCTCCTTTGGTTTGATTGTCACCTCAGTGAGCCCTTCCCTGACCACTCTATTTAAAATTGTAGTGCCCCTCCCCCAACCCTCTTTGTCCCCCTACTTATCCCCTAAATCCAAATTTGCCTACTTTCCCCACACAAACCTTGGTTCCAGAGAAAAACTTGTCAAATAAATCTTTCAAAAAGAAAATGAAGATAACATAGTTATCTTCTCCCCTTTTTTCTGCTCGGTCTCAGCAGAGGGGCCTCACCCAGGTGCCTGATTGACATGATTTGTTCTGAGCATTGCCACAAGCTCGGGCCTGCACTTGCACAGCTGAGGTGTGGGGGGAGGCAGCATCCCACCAGCAGGTAGGTGTTGGCTGGCAGCCTGATAGTGAGCACTGGAGACAGAAACAAAAAAGGGGACACCATGCAGGGTGTTCAGAAGCACTTCTGTGAGGGGCACATTATTTTAATTATAATCAGTGGTGCCCATTGATCGATAATTAAAATGATGACCCTTAATTATTAATATTCAGTTGAATCAGGTATACCTTCTACATGAAGATAGGGGACTAGCAAACATATTTAGAAAAACTCCCATCAAGCCAGTTTTTAAAATAACAGCTTTATTGGGATGTAATTCTCATACCACAAGATTTATTCTTTTAAAGGTACAATTCAGTGGTTTTTAGTGTATTCACAGAGTTGTGCAACCATCACCACTATATAAATTTGGCACATTTTTATCACCCTATAAGTAATCGCTCTCCATTCTCTTCTCCCAACCATTGGCAACCACTAATCAAATTTCTTTCTATGTTCTGGATGTCCCTTATAAATGGAATCATGCAACTTGTGGTTGTCATGACTGGCTTCTTTCATGTAGTGTTTTCAAGGTTCACCCATGTTGTGGTGTAGATCAGTACTTTATTCTTTTTTTTATCGCTGAATAATCCATTGTATGGCTATGCCATGTTTTGTTTATCCATTCATCTATTGATGAACATTTGGGTTCTTTCTACTTTTGGGCTTCCACTGAGCCATTCTGAATGTAACAAAAGGCTCAATGCTAATGGGGTTTCCTCGTTCCTGAAGTGAAGGCGATGTTGCCACCTCCCAGGTGGGTGTCAAGATCTGCAAAGGTGCAGATATTTCTTCTAGCTGGTCGTTACTCTGAGAGTGGACCTCCCCCACCCCTGTGGCCTTTCTCCACTGGTGTACAACGTGCAACTTTATCAAAATGTTCCTTTCCTCTGACTTGTGGGTCAAATCTGAACTTACTAGCCTCCCCCACTTCCCACGGTCTCCATTCCTACCCCACTGGTTTCTCCACAGTCTACTTGAACACCTCCAGCTTTCCCCAGCTTGATGTCCCTGCTGAGTGTCCTGGACTTCTATAGCCACTCCCAGTCCCTGCCCAAACCCACCTCCTCCTCAGGACCCTTCTGTTAGGGACTTTTTGACATTACTGTCTCAACTGTTACTTGTGTGTAAGTGTACATTTTTGTGTTTATGTATGTGCTTCTGTTTCTTTGATGTTTTTTTGCCCTATGGCCTCAACCAAACCACACCTGCGACATGGCACAGACAGTGTCTTCTTGATGTCCTTGTCCCTCGGCCCGCCCCATGCAGCACACAGTGGGCTCTCTATCACTGCTGCCTGGAGGTGTGTGGGAGTTGTGAGCCCTTTGCCATGTAACTGGAGAGGGTGGAATGTGTGAATGGAGGCACCTGCTCAGCTGTACAATGGTCTTCGGAGGGGGATCAGGTTAAATCATTTCGAATCCTGCTTTAACCTTCTATTGTTAATTCCTGAAAGTGCATAACTGAACTGGCTGAGTTTTGATCAAAAATTAAACCCTGGATTTTCTTTCTGACTATTCACATCTGTATAAATTCCACAGAATAGCAACCAGTGCCTGACCGCCTTTCAGTGGAGACCTTTGAGAACTCCTATTCTATTCCCTACAGATCACAGACTTGAACCCTCTCGGTTAGGATTAGGGGCGGGCTGCGACTTAAGATAACCAAATCAATAGCAGTGAGGTACGCCCCCTTCTTTGTCGGCCTGTCTTTCTCTGTCTTCCAGCCGGATCAGGTAATCAACATTAGCAGGTAACTTCGTTGAGTTTTTTCACCACTTCTGTGTTGTCTGTGTTCATTGTGTGCAGAGATAATAGTGACCAGAGAAAGAAGAAAATTAAAATAGGAAGCTGGGAAGGGCAGGAAGAGAATCTGTAGGCCATTAAACAAAAGTTGGCTGTAACAGGAGCCAGGATACGGAAGTGTGACCGAGTGCTTTTGACTATCTCAGTGCAGGGCCCTCAGCATTTCCATTTTGCTTGGCTCATCTCCCTGTCTCACTGTCAGCAGACATGTTTAGGTCGGACTATTCTTTATTTTTGGCTTTTTTGTTCCTGAAGAAAAAGAGATGATCAGATGAATCTCTGAGATTCAGAGTTAAAGATTAGAAGGCTAGATGGAACAATTCCTGTGAAGACAGACTTCCTTCTGATAAAATATTTACTAGCTTTTGTAGGAAGCTGTCTCTTCCTGTTTGCTGCGGTGGGAGGCATTCTCTACCTTTCCCCCTTGTGGGAAATGATGATACCTGTAGGACATACCAGGGATGGGTGCAAGGCTGGAGGCAGCCACCCCAGCAGGCGTTGGGCTAGGGCCTCCGCACTGTCTCGGGCATACCCCAGCCCATTTCGAAGCCAAGAAGCACTGACTGGTTTGGAGGCTCTGGTGTAGTGGTCCAGGCCCTGGGAGGTCTGGGCTTGAGGCTTCCATTCTCCACTGACCACATGTTTACGCTGCAGCCTTTGGTGTTAAGAGGTGAGAGCTGGATGCACCTGAGCCTACCAGTTCATGCAGATAGATGACTGTTCAGTCACACACCACACATCTGCTTGGTCGGGAGACCAGGGCTTGGCAGTTACTTCTGATGTTGGACGACTCCACTTGTGGGGAATTTCTTGCTTGTATTCAGCTATTGTCCTCTCCCTTTCTCCCTCTGGAGTCCCCCAGGGTAGGCTGCACCCTCTTCCCTGGTGTCTCAGGGTAACTGGTCCTCACGTGGCTGCACCCTTCTTACCCATCACCATTCTGGCAAAGTAATGGCTTCAGCAAATTACAATTTCCAAAAAAGATCAGTGGATTCTAGAAGCCTGCTATGTTTACTATATATATTTTTAAATTTTAAAGTGTAAAGTCACTAAATAAAAAAGGAAAAATAATAACCCCATCACCTAACCAAATTATTTTCATTTGAGTACTACCTATGTCTTTATTCTGATGCCTCCACATTATATAGTTATA
Source organism: Eidolon dupreanum (assembly GCA_028627145.1). Classification (NCBI taxonomy): domain Eukaryota; kingdom Metazoa; phylum Chordata; class Mammalia; order Chiroptera; family Pteropodidae; genus Eidolon; species Eidolon dupreanum. Next base: position 52,417,159 of record CM053515.1, on the reverse strand, counting down.
ATCAGGGTATATACACAAAATTTTGGTGATTTCTTCATTCAGTATAAAACAATCTCTCCCCCAGTTCTAGAGATTATAAGTTGAAGACTAAAGAACACAAATATCTTAGAGCTACAATAAGCACTGGGATGACTGTACCTCGTTCTGTGGACAGTTATAGACTCGTTTATTAACCAGTGACACTGACTAGATCTCACTAGACAGATCAGTGATGTCGTGGTCCCCTACCCCTGAGAGAAAGCAGGGGACCTTTGGAGGGAGGGGAAGGAAGATGTGTGAGGTCGGGCCACATTCTGTGCTTGTAGGAACATCTCCATATGTAGGACAGTGAGCTCTTTAGAGAAGAAAGGAATAAGTTTTTGAACCGTTTTAATCTTTTAGAAGGAAAAAGAAAACAGTATTCTTCTTATATGCTTTTCAGAATTAACTATGTGTCACATTAGCTGGTTACTGTTCAGGTTTCCTTTCACGGTAGTAAACACTCTTTTGTTTAGCATTTCCTTCCCCCTCAAATACCATCACTGATCAATTCTGTCTTTGCCTGAGTGAGACATCCACAAGTCTTTTTCCTTTGCCTCTCTCCCCTAATTCACTCCATTTATTCAGCTCCTGCTGTGCACTCAAGATTCCAGAAGGGAATGTGGTTGGAGTTTGAGGGAGAAGGGTGTTGAAGGGCAGTGGGTGCTGGAACCCCAGCATCCAGATGCTTCTACCCTTTCTCCCAGAGGATTCACTCTCTCCAGGCCAGGAATTGATGACATTTTATGAATGCTTACTAGATAGTTATTTGTCCATTTTGTAGATAGGGAAATTGAGGCCTAGTTGAGTCACTGGAATCAGAGGTCACCGTGGCCTCACTAAAGCCCAGGCTTGACCGTAGTTTCCACCTGCCCTGCCTGAGTTTTGCGAGCCACGGAGACAGACGGTTAGCACTGCGATTTTAAACACTTGTCTTAGGTGTCTCGAGTTAGGGGACACTGTGGGCCCTCAGCCGGCCCTGCTGGGGTCGGGTCACCTGGCTGCAGCCTGTTGTGGGTGAGTGGAGTGTGGGTGGAGGAGGCAGTCAAGATAGGAGGAGGAAAGGGCTGGCAAACCTGAGGTTAGATAAGTGGTCATCCGCTGGGGTGGGGCTTTCAGATCCCCTGCTAGGAAAGGCAGGGGTTGTGGAAGGCTGAGCTGCTGTTCCTCGGACGCCTTTGAGCTGTGGACACCTTTGAGCTGCGTTCACTTCAAAGCCGCCCATATGCTGCAGGCATTGTCTTCTTTTCCTCCGGAATTGCAAAAAGACAGTAGTTGCCTCTACTGCCATGTTAAAATCAGTAGAGCCACTCACCTTGAACTCAAAATGACGCTGACCTTTCCAATATAATTGGGAACACCTGGAGTTTATTTCCTACCCACTAGGAACAGAACAATTTCTGGTTTTCGTTGGAGTGGAACAGAGCCTCAGTGCTGGAGTGAGTAATGGTTCTCAAATGCACCAGAATCACCTGCAGGGTCCGGGAACATACTGCTGGGCTCCACCCCCAGAGCTTCTGATTCAGTAGGTCTTGGGCGGGGCCCTGAGAACTTGCACTTTTATTAAGTTCTCAGTGATGCTAATGCTGCTGGTCCAGGGCCACACTTTGAGAACCTCTGTCCTAGGGCATCTTTCAGGTTTGGGCCTTTGTTCCCATCTTCATCCCCAAAACCAACACATTGAGTGTAGTAAGAAAAAGAAAATCCTCCAAAAGAGGATTTCTTTTCTTTCAGTGTAGTTAAGAGAGTTTGTCTAAGTCCCAGAGCGGAACTGCCCCCAGCCCTGCCCACACACCCCGTGCCCCCGCTGGGCCCTTCCATTACCTGCTGCCCAGTGTAGGGGTTAGAATGGGGCCGAGTGATCTGCCCAAATGCTGAGAGGCCGTGCTGCACTATTGGTTTAGCTCCTTTTCACATGCGGAATTTGACAAGCTAAGCATTTTCCATGGTAAGTGCATAAAAAGATTTCTTATCCTTTTTTGAAAAAGAAATATAACTTTTCTCTTGAGTCATAACTATTATTAGATGCTGAATGAAAAAAAGACAGTTACTGTTCTGTTCTTTGAAACAATTTTCTCTGACTTTCCTTAGCTCTAGAGGATCTATTGTGTTTGGAAAACTTAACTAGAGACAATAAATGGCCTTTTTAGTTTTGTTTTGAGTAAGTATTCCTGATGCTTGGGGCCCAGGATGCCATTTCGATAGAGAAAAAGAAGCTTCCCAAAATCTCTCTTGCTCCTGAGAAGAAGAGAAGCTGAAACCAGGACAGAGGGAAGCAGAACTGGGTCTGGGAGGGCTGCTGGAGGGTCCTCAGTGTTCTCTTGCCCATCAGATCACCTGGGGGATATTGGGTCAGACTTCAAAAGGGACCTAGACAACTGGAGCTTGTGGGAATGTGGGTGGTCAAAGTGGCAAGGTCCTAAACCTTACTAGAAGAGATGGTACTTTGCTGAGCTCAGGAGAAAAGAGAAGAAGAGGACAACAGGTGTGCCTTGGATGGTTGAAGGGTGTCACAGGGTGCTGATTCGACTCTTAATAAGGAAGAACAACCCAAAAGTCTGATCTGTCCCAAGGCAGGATAATAACCCCCTGTCAATAATATAAAGCTGATTTTTTTTGTGGGGCAGTTTACAGTTCACAAAGCACTTGCATGGAAGGTGGTGAACCCTCCTCCTCTGGAGGGATTCAAGTTCATGAAGGCATGTTGGGATCGAAGGGGTTCAGGCCCTCCTGAGACTAACATGGATCCAGATGGGTGTCTTCCAAATGTGTATCAGAATTATATGCACTGCTTAGAAATACTTGGTGTTTAAGGGGGTTTGCCCAGACCTACTAAATCAGCAGCTCAGGGTTGGGGAGGGTGGTCAGGCAGCTGGTCTGCCCAGCACCCCTGGGAGGAACCCTGCCGGCCATGTTCACCACTGAGTCCCACTGCATGCCATAGAGTGGTAGGAGCTCGACAAGTGTTTGCTGAGTCCATGTGCTGACATTTGCCAACATAATTTTATGTGCTGATTTACTGCCTTCTTCCATGTCGTCTACAGTGCGGCCAGCCCAGGCTCTCTCCTGCTCTTTAACCACTACATAACATTCACTCCTCCCAGCTTTTGCTCACACTGTTTCCTCAGCTGGACCTCTTCTCTGCTTTTTCTGCTACCAAAGTCCCAAGTTTTTGTTGCACACTGGTGGTGTAGCAAGCTCTGTGCTAGATGCTGTAACCAGCCCGCCACGTGTGCTGCCCCCTTCGAGGGTCTTCCTCGAAACTCTAACCCCTTTGTCCCCACAAGAGAAAGAAGTCCTCTAGGCTTTTCTCAGACTGTAACATTCTTTAGCATCTAGGTGCCGTTCCTGGTGCTTATCAGTGAAAGATATTTGCAAGCTCAAAAAAACATGTATGAAAAAATATATGTACACACATACGTGTTTATGTGTACATACCCATGTATACATTTTTAGAAAATTAGTCTTCTAAATTGAAATGAATAAGTAATCAAATCTAATGTGTAATTAAATGGCTTCTAACTGTGAAGTCATCATTGCCAACTTAGTAAATTACTACTCTACCCAAGTCCTGGACGAGGGATTCAAAAGGACTGAGCTCTGTCCAGCATCATAATTGTGAAGTTTTGCAGATGTTCTTCATGGAGGTCAGGGTTCTGGAAGGTTCTGTGGCCATGAGCTCTCCTGTGGCCTTTGTCTTTTGGCCTACAATGGTCTCTCTACTCCTTGTCCTTCACATTCTTCAGAGGTTAGTGACCCCCTAAAGTGAGGCTTGAGAAGTTAATAACCACAGTAAGAGTAAGAGCTGACCCCTGTGGAGTGTTCCCTATGCACCAGTCACTGTTCCACGTGTCTGTGTTTATTTGCTCATGTAATCTTTACAGCAGCCCTAGGAGGTTAATGTCTATTAGCCCTATTTACAGGTGGAGAAACTGAGGTGCTTTGAGGTTTTATAATTTGCTCAACAGCACATAGCCTGCAAATAACAAGTAGCTAGACTGCCTCCTCACTTAAAGGTCTGAAGCACGTGATCCCCAGCTTGCTGGGGCTCCCGACAGGCATGCACCTTACACTGGCATGCGGAATAGCTGCTCTCTGCTGCCTGACAGGCAGTCATTGATTTCTCCTGATGGAAGGAGAGAAAGGGGAGGATGGTGGTTTCAGGTTTCATAAATCTTTGAGGCAGGCTGCCATGTGGTCTCGACTGGCTTGGGGCTTATTTTGGGGGATTGGGGAAGAGATTTGCAAAAGATAGAGGAACAGTGAGGAGGGGCACCAGGTGAGCAGACCTGCCTAACAGGAGTGGCCAGCATGCCTGGGGGTGGAGGGAATTCGTTCCTTGTCCATTTTGGTGTGTGGCCAAGAACCAAGTGTAAGTCAGCCACATCCTTTAAAACTGCTCAGGGGAAGGCCCCACTTTGGAAGGTAGCGAGTATGGGAGGCTCACAGAGCTGTGTGTGCTTCTGTGCTGGGCCTGGGCCCTGCTTGCTGGGGACCGCAGCAAAGGGTATCAATAAATAGCTCATAGGAAAAAGAATATGTGGTGGGGAGAGAGTTCAATACAGCAAGAGAGCCCTGGGTGGCTCTCAGAGCCAAGGGGACGTGTCCCTTTTGTGCTTGAATAATCATAGTGCGGAGCAAGAGCTGGCTGGAGGAGAGGAAAGAGAGCTCTGCTTGGATGAGAATGTCTGGGGCCAAAGTGTGCCCCCAAGGAAGAAGACTGGTCTGTGTCTCTGTGTCTTAAATTTCAGTTTACTGGTCCTGCGGGTATGTGTACAGTGTCATTAAGGCGCTCACCTGGGTGTTCCCAACCTTTCAAGTCCCTCGTTAACCAGTCGCTAAGCAAGCATTTAGTGATTGCCAATTTAATGAGTGCCCTATGTCTGGTGCCAAGGTTAAGGGTACATGGAGGGCATGCAAAACACAGTCCTCAAGAACTGTGTTTTAATGGAGAGGCACAGAATTTCATATAAAGCAGTTAACCTGAATGGTGTGGGCCCTATGATGTCTGAGGCCACACTGAGTCTCAGACATAGAGTGCCTAAGGACACAAGAGAAGGAGACGGTCAGTGGACTTGTGGGAGAGGCCGGATGTGTACGTGTGTGGTGAGGGGCGCTTGAGGGATAAGTGGGATTTCATTTGGAGAGGAAAGGGAAAGACGGCAGAGATAAGGCCCTCAAAACTGAACCTGCGTGTCACAGATGGAAGGGAAAGATGGACTTCCAAGCTTCTCAAAACAGCCTGGGGCCTGGTTGGTTTTGCCACAGTAACTGCTGGCCTGCGGGAGCTGCAGGCACAGGGTCCCCGATACTTTCTGTGACTTAGGGCCCAGATGCGGGCTCTAGACGCCCTTAACTGACAAGCAGGCAGGTGCTGGCCTGGGTGCCATGAAGCCTATGGCAAGCAAGAGTGCTGGAGGGAGGCAGGAATGTGTTAACACCAGCAGCTGGCTGCTATCTGATCCTGGTCCTGCAGTGACTTCCGCTTCCCCCATTGTTAACATACCAACCAGACTGTGAACGAATGAATGAGTGGGTAAGAAGGGTTGCTGTGCAGGCTGTCACAGCCAGGATAAAATAACCCCAGCTCACTGCTCTCCAGAGAGCTTGCCCTGCCAGCTTTTGACATTAGGAAACCCCAGAATGGGAAATGGCCCCAGAGGGTAGAACTGACCTGAAGCCCAGTGTGATTATCCATGGTTTAGTTGGGGCATATCACCTGCTTTACAAAATAACCCCCAAAATTGCTGAACACAGTACAAGTTTATTTCTTTCTCCAGTGTGGGTCTGAAGCGCTGCTCCATTAGTTCGGGGACCCAGAATTTTCTGTCTGGGAGCTCTACCGTCTTCTGGAGCAGTGGGTCCCAGCTTTGAGTAGGTGTCTGAACCACCCGAGGGTTTATGCAAACACAGATCGTGGGGCCCCACTCCCACAGCAGTGGACTTGAGAATTTGCATTTGGAACAAGTTTCTGCTGCTGCTGCTGCTGCATCAGGGACCTAAAACCACTGTCTAGGGCTTTCTCCATAGTTTTCCGCAGGAGCTTCTGCACCCAGCCTGGAGATGAGGGATGGTAGAGAGTAGATGTCAGTCACAGTGCAAGGGTGCCGGAGAAATGTGGTCCTTTTGTGGGCTCAGGAGGAAAATGAAGTGGCGCTGTCTGTGCCACAATTAAAAAGGGCAGCCCAGATCCTGAGTGCACCTGATATTTGCCTGAAATACTCAATTTCAAAATGCATTTTAAACATGTAGAGCAAGTCAACCAAGCATTTACTCATGGCACTAGTGTCTCTCATGAAGGCCGAACCTTGATGGAGCTCATTATTCAATTTCCAACTTGTCCCCCCATGCTAGTACAGATGCGAGTCATTTGAAACTCATGTTGATGTGATGGATGGTTTGTGGCATTTCTAGTCCAACCTTTATATCTCCGGCCTAGAGAAGAAGGCTGCAAACAGTAGTCAGATAATTATTGTACGTAACGGACTTTGTTGTGGATGTTCCCAGTTCCTTCTTGGTGTCTTTCTTTGTCTTTGTTGCCTGATGGCTCTCAGAGCTATAACCCTGTTCGCTTACGTAGGGCAGGAAGTGTTTTTTAGTCAGAATTTCAGCAATGGTGAATAGGCATGTCGTATAGTCAGGCCTGATTTTGGGCAAAATCAATGGGTAAATGAACCAATTAGCTGATAGTTGTATGCCTGCCAGTGCCCAGCACTCCAGAGGGTACAGGAGAACACGGTTTGGGCCATTTTCAATGAACTTATTTAGTCATAGAGATCAAAGCAACCCAAATACGATAAGTGATGGCTATAAGTGTATTGGCCAGTGGTTGGATATTAGAGCCAAGCTCAAGGCAGAGAATGGCCCAGACAACTCTGTACTGCTCCGCTCACTTCTGCAGTGTGAGGCTTAGCTCTGGGAGCTGCAGCTTCTGCAGGCCTTAGACACACAGATGGTAATGAGCAGTCTGTGGGGGGGTCTGGCCTGGAAAAGAGGTGGATGATGGGCTCCTTGGCCATGTTGACCTCAGTGAAGCTGGGCTGTGGCCGTGGGAGGAGTGTTGAGGTCATTTGTAATTCGAGACGTGGGGGCAGGGGGCAAGAACTAGAGTTAAGTGAGAGTCAGACAGAGTGAGGTGGATCTTTGACTTGGGGTGTGGCAGGAGAAATTTTGAACCACTCTGGCATTCCGAAAGTGCAGTGCACTACTGCCTTGCACCAGGACTTGGATTCCATGTTAAGGCAATGTCTTTGGGAGAGAAGTTGGTCTAGAAGTGTCTACTTGGGCTAGAAGTCTTGAAGGACCTTTTCTGTGGAGCAGGTTTTCAGCCAAACTATGGAGGCCTGGCTGGACCTGGGTGGATAGAAGGAGGGAGGGTTTCACAATATATACATGCATCAAATCATATAAACTTATACAATGTTATATATGTCAGGTATAGTTTAGTGTAGCTGAGGGGAATAAAGAAGAAGGCATTCTAGTCTAGACAGGCACTGAGGGTGGACCACAGAGGAGAGGGCTTGAGGACTGGCCTGAGCAGGCCTTCACGGCCAAGAAGAGGGGCTGGACCAGGCCTGGCAGAGGCAGCATTCTGGAAAGTGGAGTCTGGCTGAGGATTTTGGGATCTTCCAGGGTAAAGGTGACCTGGAAGTGGTTTTAAAAGTTTGGTAGCATGTACCCAGACTGGTACTGGAGGAGAATGAATGGACAAGGAGCACATTAAATAGCCAGCTTGCAAGAAAAAAAAATCCTGCAACCATGGAGTCCTTTGTAGTTCTGGCATCTGCATGATGATGGTTATGAAGAGGCCTCCCTGTAACTCCAGCCCTCTGAATGTGAAGGTTGGAGTCCAGCTTTTTTACCTGGAGAGCCCAGTGGAAGCTGATCTCATCAGCCCACCCCTTTCTTGGCCTGACCTGCTGGATATAAGGACAAGGCTGCAGCACTTGAACTCACTCCTGGTGGATGCTGCCCTACCTGGGCCGAAAGGGTGGCCCTGCTGATGTTCCCTGCCCTTGCGGATGGGGGCGGAATGGGGCGAGGCAGGCCCAGTGACTGTGCTTGCTTCCGTTTGAATGCCAAGTCCTATGCTGTTCTACCCAGACTGCCCATGTCAGGAAGCCAGGCCTTTGCTGTTGGATTCGGCCCATGAGTTCCTGTTGTGACCTGGAATGCTGGGCTCTCAAAAGAGTCCTCCCTTCTGATCCTCCTGGCACTCCCGCGAGGTAAAGACTCTTACTCTTACCATCTCACAGAGGTCAAGGGCCTGCCCCAAGGTGTCGCAGTGAAGTTGAGTGTCAGGTTCTGCCTGTGTCTCAGTTTTCTGACTCCACATCTGGAGCTCGTTCCAGCATACAGGATCTTTCGTAGCTCTGGATGAAGAATTTCACGTTCTTTAAGAATGTGACCGCCTGGACAGGAACTATCAGGAAATCAGTTTTAAGCAAGTGTGCACTAGGAACGATGCTTAGAATCATAATAACAGCCTGCGCTGAGGGCCTGCTCATGAGTCTGTGTCACCGCGTTTTATAGATGAGACAACTGAGGCACAGAAAGGCTCTGTAGGCTGCCCCGTTCCGAGCAGGCGTCAGGTGTTCGAAGCGCCTTCACACTTAACCTCGGGGCAGCTAGGGCACCTCACAAAAGCTGCATGACTCAGAGTGGCCTCAGCTCTGGAGAGCACTGTCCTGTCCTGCTTTTAAGTTTTCTCAGGAGAGTGCCTTGAGTGAAAGAATGATTGTGCCTCGGCCTGAGGAGCCACACTGATCTAAGGCGATGGTGGGCTTCTGCGACTAGCTAGTAGAGAGGAAAACTCAGAACTGGGAGGGCCCTGTTGTAGGCACGGCCCCCCTTGGTTGAGGCCTTGTGTCCTGGTCTCTTTGTATGCTCTGCTGCCTCATTTTAACTCTGAGTGGCCTGGCCAGAAGGTAAGGGTTTGGCTCCCAGTTGGGAGAGGATAAAGTAGAAATGTTTTCAGGGCCCATTGAAAGTATCATGGAAAAGTTGAGGGCTCACTCTGAGCTGCTGTGGCTCCTCCTTGCCCTTGGGGGACGCCGTGGAGACTTGATGCCTCTTCTCTGAACACTCCCTACTCAGGTGAGAAAAGCAAGCATAGATCTCATGGGACCACATGGGAACCACTTCCTTGATTTAAATTTTTCCTTCCCGTTGTTTCTAAGATGCTTATTCTTCAGATTATATGACATAGATTTATGGTTTGGTAAATTTGATCACATGACCATATGGTTTCCATTGTGCCTTCTGAATTAGCATAGATGAAGAATTTGTTTCTATAGTGTTTTAGGATTGAAAGCACTTGATCGTTTTTGATTCTTTGGGAGTTGATAATATGCCCAATATGCCTGTAACTAGAAGACTCCATTCTTCAACAATGCTGCACACAGAGTTAAAAACGAGTTCCAAAAAAAAAAAAGAATTTGAGTAGTTCCATAAAACATCCACATAAAAGAAATAATAAAACCAGGAAGAAAAATGCTAGATATATAATACATATATTTTCCTTACTCTTATCCTTTTTGGAACACAGATCCTTTGTTTTGAGCTAGATACGGACTATACTAATGAGGAAACATCAGCAACCTCCCATCTTCTTATACCTGTATACACACTCTACTTTGCACGTGAGTTGGTAGATAGCTTTTGTACGACTGTCTGCTCTTGTTGGGTGGGTATAGTTTGGTGAAACCTCATCACCACCACCACCACCAATGATACTGAACCAGGTAGAGATTTTGGAAGAACTGACCTTAGCATTATCAAATAGGTGGAACTTGTCAGAATGTTATATTTTTCATCTTACTCCTTTTCACCCTCCTCAGTTCTCCAAGTGCTTAGTATCTTTTTCATGTTACTTCCTTTCAGAGCCTCCTCTCAGCTCTCAGCTGGAGAGGACTTGATACTCTGATTCACCCCAAGATTTAGAACTTATATCTTCTCTCTCCCAAAGAAATTTTCTGGACAAGACCCTAAGCCAAAGGTATGACTGTCTAATAGTGGAATTTCAGTCATTTGGGACAGACCAGAGGAGATGTGTTTAAAGGCCCTTCTTGATGTTCTGTGAATTATAGAAATCAGATATCTTCATATGTTCTATTTTTTTTAAGTTTAATAATTTTATATTTTACATTTAAGTCTGTGATCCATTTTGACTTTTTGTATAAGGTATGAAATTGAGGTTGATGTTGATTTTTTTTTCCTTGTGGTTGTCCAGTTGGTTCAGCATCATTTGATCTGTGTTATCTATTCCTTTACCAATACCATGCTGTCAGAATAACTGTAGCTATATACTAATCTTTAACAATGGAAAGGTTCCTTTATTGTTTTTCAAAATTACTTGGGCTCATTTAGGGCTTTTCTCTAATGTTCACAAAGCAACTTATATATGAAGGTTCGTAGCACCGTTACTCAGAATTGCCGCAAACTGGAACTATCCAGATGTCCTTCAGCAGTGAATGGCTGAATGAACTGTGGTGCATTCATACCATGGAATACTACTCAGCAATGAAAAGGAACAAATTATCAACACATGCAACAACAC
>CM053515.1:52218970-52406483 GCA_028627145.1 Eidolon dupreanum | reverse complement strand
ACACACACACACACAAACTGGTAATATCTGAATAAGCTCTGTGGATTATGCCAGTGTCAAGATCCTGGGTTTTCATAGTGCATTTCTTTTCAGTTTCCTGTGAATCTATAATTATTTCAAAATAAAAACTTAAAAAAATACAAAAAACAATATTATAGTCTGTTTATGTTGCATCAATAATGGCAAACCTGTAAAAATACAGATAAGTGGTTGCCTCTACAGGAGGGCAGTGGTTTCTTCTGGTTCCCTAACATTTTATTTCTTTAAAAAGAACAGGACTTGAAGCAAACATGACAAAATTTTAACATTTGCAAATTTGGGGTGATGGATTTATTGGCATTTATATCTTCCTCTGTTCTTTTTTTATATATTTGAATTATCTCATTATTTTAAAAATAAAATAAATGTAAACAAAACTAATAATCGTGCCAGGGTACATCTCTGTCTCTGTGTTGTCTTGACCTTTTCACAGAATTGGTCTGAACATTTAATATTTTCTTAGTAAGACTGCTACTCAGTCACAGACTTCTCCCCATGAATTACTAACTCTGGGTTGGGAAGCCTAAGAATGTAATCCATCTTTTTTATTATGACAAACTAATTTAATTTTAATTGCTCATTATAGTATTGCATTATGAGGAGGAACTATCTTTAATTATCTTTTGGGGGGTTGTTTCTAAAGTAATGTGATCTCGGAGCTGAGAAGCATCCTCTCCAAAGTAGCCACCTGACTGTGAGCTTGAAATATTTGTGTGCAGCAGTGTAAATAGACTTCTCTGCTCTTCTGACCAGCAGAGCCTGCCCTTCCCTCGAAGCCATTAAAACAATTCCAGGTGGGTGGCTCTCCCCTTCCTGGTTCTATTTAAAAATACAGATGTTGTTTCAGAAATTTTTTTTCTTGGAAAACACCAAGTGAGTGACATAAGAATGGGACCGTGTCTGTCCAATCCTCATTTAAATATTGGCTGTGTCCTTTCGAGATAATTTTTCTTGGTGACATGTTAAACAATCTCAGGTCAGTTGGAGTCCTTAAAGGTCACCATGGGTGTCGGGAATGTAGCCCTAACCGGGTACAAGTTAGGCACATGGAGGCGCCCACTGGCTCCTCGACCCAGGGCCCTGTCTTGCTATTAAAGGAAAAGGTGTCTGTTTATATGTTGTTTGTTGGATTTTAATTTCTTCTCATAGTCCTCTCAGCCTTCTACATACAGTGCCAGCCTCTGCTGCTGTTACCCTTTGGGGTAGGGGGTGTTATGTAGTTGGCACCCAGAAGATGCCACTGAATACGGAGAGAAGTCTTCACACTGTCCTTTCTGGTGGGATGGCCTCCCTTCCCGTGGGCAAACCCCAGGGCTGGAGCCCTCCCGGCTGCCCAGTGGCTTTTGTGTGTGTGCAGCTTTCAGCTCCTGTCCATCAGCCTGAATGGGCCCATTCAGGGGCATTCATGCGCCTCGGAGACCCCGGCCTCCTGGACACAATCAGCTGAGAGGTGCTGTGGGCCCCGCACATGAGAATGTGCCTGCTCAGCCTGCCTCCAGAAGCCTCTGATTGTTCGAGGGAGCCCGGGGCCCAGGAGTGAGCCCAGAGGGGTGACTCTGGACAGCCGTTTGGGGTTCATTCATTCTGTGTGCTTGGGAGCTCTGGAAGGGAGGGGCAGGAATACCTTTCAGGGTGGAAGGAATGTGCAAGCTTGGGCCTGCATGAACTTATCTTTGACTCTGACCTTCAGCTTTCATCTTTGTGTACTACCCATCTGATCCCCTGCTTAAGACTGAGAGATCTTGTCTTTTATCTTCATAGTCCTGCATACCTGAGGCACTCAATAAGTGCTCTTGACTGGGTGAACTAAGTTGGCACTCCTTCTGTTTAGGCCAAGGGTACACTGATGTACTTTACTGTTCCTTTGAAGAGGCTATAATGTACTCTGCCCTTGGGGATGTGGGCCCCTCTGAGGGGTTCAGACAGCCTTCTAAAAGAATTAGGATCACCTCATTTTTGAAGGACAGTAGATATGAGACCCTGAAGGGACAGAGGACATTTTCAAGGTGGGAAAAGACCATAAAGAACAGCCATTTGGCAGCCAGGAACCTACATCTGAAATCTGAAAGGCCGTGTAGGGAGTGCCTGAGGCCTCTGGAGGCTCCGCCTCCTGCATACAGGGAGGGGCAGTACCTTGGGCCGACTGGAAACCAGTTGGTGGTAGATGTGGATTTGGGAGCATGGACTTAGCTCCATGTGGCTTGTGCCATTTGGCAGCCAGTACCCTGGAAACCTCTGGCTCTCAGCTCTGGCTTGTGTCCTCAATGTGGACAGGGACCCAAGGACCATGCTGAGAACATGGAGAGAATGAGAAGCCAGGCCAAAATGCCAAGGAGGCTTTGTATTCCCCAGTTTTACAAAATTGTGTTTGATGATCGCAGCAGCAGCGATTGTAGTTCTAGCAGAAGAAATAGTAGAATCTTTCATTTGTTGGGAACTTACTAGGCTAAATACTTTGAGGGCTGCTGCAAGCATTACTCTGGTGCAGTGCCATAAATTCTACCTCAGTTTTAAGTGTTAAGAAAAAAAGAAAAGGAAACATCTTCATTGGGGCCACGGCATTCAAAAAGTAGACATCTTAAGTCTTTTAAGAGCCTCACAGTTTAGTTGGAGAAATATAATGCACAAACATAGAAGCTGTTCCCAAACCTCCAGCAACCAGAGTGGCAACAGCATCTGTGCTGAGGAGAGAAGGCAAGAGCTTTTCCAGCGTCACATAACCTGGGGAGGTGGTCACGAACCTCTTGGGACACATGGATGGCCTTTCCTTACGAGGTAGAATTTGATTTGCTCCATGGCTAATGGAGGAATGTGGGTCCACTTAATGTGCTGTTGGCTTCAAAGCATCTGGCCCCCACAGCTTCTCCTATGGTTCTATATAAGCTGCAGGTGCTATATAAGGTCTCACAGACTTGGTCTGGTGCCAGCTTGGCCCAGGGAAGGTCACAGAACCCAGTGGTGAAATGAGATGGCACCCCTCAGAGGGTTAGTCAGCATTTGACACATAGTGTGTGCTCAGTACTCTTTGTAATAGTACATTAAAGGTTGACTTCTTCATTGACTGTGGCCAACTTCCTACAGAGGACCAGACCTTAAATGCATCTCCATAGGGAAAAAGCTCTTCATAAGGTGGGGATAAAAATTCAACTCCAGGCCACCAAAATGAAGTGTTTTGCAGCATGAAACTTGGTGTAGTTTTGCTTTCACTGTGATCACAGAATCCATTTCTTCTCTCTACTAAGGGGACTGTGCCGCACATGACCAGAGTGTCCAGGGCCACACAGCTCTCTGGGCCTTGTGCCTGTTGGCCACTGCAGCCTTGGTGGTCTCTGTTTGGAGCTTTTGCTTCCCTCTGATCCAGGCGCCTTATTTCAGCCTAGAGAAAGTTAGCCGGACTGTGAATGACAAGGTGTGTTTTCTACCCTCCTCATTTCTACTCCTGAATTTGAGCATTGGAGAGACCTTGAGCAAATTACATAACCCCTACAAACTCAGTTTCTTCATCTACAAAATGGGATAATGATGGAAATGTGGGGATTAGATGAGAAGATGCATGTAAAACACATTGGGCTTTGACACCTGGTAATCACACAGTAAAATGAACTCCATTTTCAGTTAAGTGAAGGTGACTATGCCTGGGGGAAGCTGAAGGTTGCCAGAGTAAGCCGTGACCCCCTGGCTGATTGCCTTCAATATATAGAGCAGTCGGGCTACAATACCCATGGCTTCTCTATCTTTTTATCCTCTTAGGGTTGGAAAGTGGAACCCAGAGAGAAAAGTGACTTGTCCGCTCTGGATGATGGGTGCAATTCTCTATCCAGGGCTTTTTCCACAGATGGGATCAAAGGTTTCAGACACCTCTAGAAGCTGGCAAATTCAATCTAAGCAGTGTTCAGCCTGGATTGGATCCTGGGCTATTGGCAACATTTGAATAAAGTCTGTGGACTGGATGATACTCTTGTATCAGTGTTAATTTCCTCATTAGGTAATTAAACTGGTAATGTAAGAGAATATCTTTTTTAGGAAATGCATACTGAAGTATTAGAGATAAAGGGGTATCTTGTGTGCAACATAGTCTCAAATGATTCAGAGGATAAAACAAGGAGGGAGAGAGAGAAAAGAGAAGGATAAAGCAAATTAAGTTGAATGTTAATATTTGGGGTATTTAGGTGGAGGGAGTTCATTTTACTATTGCAACTTTTCTGTAGGCCTGAAACTATTTAAAAATAAAAGAACAAAAATCTTCACATGGCTAAGACTCATATAAAAAAACAGCACTTGGTTGTCAGAGTTATTGCAAAATAAACTGGTAATCAAGGCAGTGTTTCTAGAAAAACTTGCCCCTGTGTGTGGTAGTGGCGGGTTACTAGGTAAGGATGGGAGCAAGGAGCCTAGGATTGTGGCCCTCAAGAGTGAAGAGATGACCATCTGGGTAAAAGAGGAGAAACAGGATGAATAAACAGAAAGAAGTGGCCCCCAAAAAGTACATGGTACTTTTCTACCAACAAAGGAGGAATTACACTCAGGAAGTGATGTGGGCAGAGAATAGGAGAAACCAAAGTTGCCAGAAGAAATAGCTCTAATTAGGTCTTGGAGAGTGAAAATTGTGAGAGAACTAGGCAGGATGGATGGACAGGGCAGTGGATGGATAGGTCAGAGGATGACTAGGGCCACATGGTATTTTGAGGCCAAACTGGAGAAGTGTTATATAGAATTGGGGCTCCCAGATGCCCTTGACCACAGGGTAAATAATCACTTCTGTGATTTCCACACCCAGCTGTATGTGCTGCTTCATAGTAGACACCCCAGGAGTGAATTTTATCACAGGAGAACCAGGAGGAAACTCCAGGCATGAGTTTGTAGCTGAATCCTCAAGTCTTTCGAGGGGGGTGGAGGGCGGCAGCAGGAAACCAGGACAGGCTCAGTGGAGTCTCAGTTGCAAGGGCCTTTAGTTGCAACCACTCTGGTTTAGGTTTAATCCTACAAAAACACTGCCTTATCTGAAAGTAGCATATGAATGGTTCTTGTTGCAAATGTTTCAAACGATATAGAAGGAACACATCAGAAGCCCCTTGCAACCATACCTCACAGTCCCATCCCAGAGATAAGAGGTGTGGACAGTCTCCCTACAGCCCTTTTTCAAAGTATTTTATTGTCCTATTTGCATATAGCTGGGATTGTGGGTTCTGGGTTCGTGAACCATTTCCACTGCCTACAGACATTGTAACTTTGGGCAAGTTATTTACCCTTTTCTATGCCTCCGTTTTCTCATCTGTAAAATGAGAATGATAGTACAGATTTAATAGGGTTGTTTCGGAAACTAAATGAGTTGGTACCTGAAAAGAGCTTAGAACAGTGCCTGCACATGTTACGTGCTCAAGAAATGTTAGCTGTCATTATCTATTGGCATATAAGGGCCTATTTTCTTTTTAAAAAACCAGTCCTACTCTGAGTATCTTTATCAGTAGCGTTCTTAGTTGTAAGCAATAGATGTCAACTGACTGATACCAGCAGAAAAGGAATTTCTTTAAGGGACATCAGGGTGGTTCCCAGACTCTCTTGGAAGGCCGTGTGTGGAAACAACTGTGCCACAAAACCCGAATGACAAGGTTACTGCCACTGTTGAGGTTGCTGGCATTTGCAGCCTGCAGGGTGGAGAGGTGGACCCTGCCTCCCACCAGGCCTCAAAAGAGGGCACAGATTCCTTAATATGGGGAGTTCAGATGCCCTGGGGCCAAATTCTCCTTGAATAGTATATTACTCATTGGAGCTGGACAGACTATCTCACTCTTTTTCATGGTTGCATAGTCTTTCAAAGATGGACCTCGGCTTGTTTAACCACACCCCTAATGATGAACTTTTAGGTTGTTTATGCTTTTTA
Organism: Eidolon dupreanum; assembly: GCA_028627145.1. NCBI lineage: Eukaryota > Metazoa > Chordata > Mammalia > Chiroptera > Pteropodidae > Eidolon > Eidolon dupreanum. Next base: position 52,400,563 of record CM053515.1, on the reverse strand, counting down.
TGCCATTACAACATGCCCCACTGAACATACTTGCACAAATGTAGCATTTCTGTTGGATAGATTCTTAGGAATGGAAGAATATAAATGTGTTCTTTTAATTACTTTTCAAGTTAACATTGTTTCTTATACAGGCATACCTCCCTTCCTTTGCTTTTCACTTCATTGCTTCACAGATGCTGTGGTTTTTACAAAGTGAAGGCCAGACCCTCCACGGCCAAAAGATTCAAAAGATTACTTTTTGCTTTATGGCAATACTCGCTTTATTGCTGTAGCTGGAACCAAAGTTGCAGTAGCTCTAAGGTATGCCTGTATTCTCTGGACATTGAAAGACATCTTGAATATAAGTAAACAGTACTTTAAGCAGTCTTTAAAAATTTTATGGTAACATACACACAGCACAAAACTTACCATCTTAACCACACTTAAGTGTATACTTCGGTTAAGCATATTCACATGGTTATGCAACTGTAACCACTATCCATGTCCAGGACTTTACCTTCCCAAACTAAAATTCTGTAGGCATTCACCTATAATGCTCCTTTCTCCCCTCTCCCCCGGGCAGCTCTCTTTCTACTTTGAGTCTCTATGAATTTGACTGTTAAGCAGATTTTATAGTTTTGTCAAAAGTTACCTGTACAAGAATGATGGTAGAGGGTTAAGAGATGATTTTTTAAAAAATGTCTACAGTACCTGGTCTTCCTAGGTTGTCTCCCATCCAAGTACTAACCAGGCCCGACGCTGCTTAGCTTCCGAGATCAGACGGGATCGGGCACGTTCAGAGTGGCATGACTGTAAACTAAGAGATCATTTTGACTGAGGGCTTGAGCATTTTTAGACAGGTGGAAGGAAAGACTGAAGACACCACTAATGGTAACACCTCGCATTTTTTTTTTTTTGAGCATGTCCCTTGTTCCTGGCATTCTGCCCACATTCTGCGACAGTGGTTGTTGCCGCAGCTGGACATTAGAATAGCCTGGAGAGCTTTAACAAGCAGATTCCCAGGCCAGACCTGGCGGTGAGACACACATGTGTCTAGAGTATCGCTGCATTTAATCACCACCCCATCTAGGGTAGAGATTATGATTATTCCTAATTTACAGATAGGAAACCAGGTCACAGTGAGTGAGGCATTGTCACATCCCAGGCCATACCCCTAACTGCAGTGATATCACTGCTGCCTCTCTAGATGTGGAGGGGAAGAAACAAGCCCCTCCAAGAAAGAGGTATCTCTCCCATGCCCCTCGTGCTCCCGGCCTCATCAGCTTGCTTTCAGGTGGCGCAAACTCCTCCATCTCTGTATCTCTTGCTTGGGGTATGCTCTGCCTAGAATGTTGTTAGCCTCACTCCTCACTCAGATAATTTCCACTGATCTACCCTACCCTAAATTGGGCTCCCTGATCCTTTTCCTTCTAAATGCTAGAAATAGCATGTGATTATGTGTTTAGCTGCTTTGATTCCCCAGTTGCTGGCACATAGTAGGCATTCAGTAAATAAGAGATGAATGAGTGGGATAAAAGGAACAATGCAATGACCAGAGCACATGTGCAGGCAGAAAGTCAAGAGCACTTCCTTTTCTGAGAGTGGTGGCGAGAAAGAACAGACATGAAAGTGGCGTATTTTTCAGGTGCAAATGAGGATATTGGACCAGCTGGGTATGACCTTGCTCAGAGTCGGGGTTACCTTCTCAAAATAGTGATGACAAATAGAACTAGAACTGTAGCCCTCAAGCCCGCTGCACATCAGATCACCCAGAGAGCTTAAAAACTAGTGCTGCCTGGGTCTTTGGTGGCAGGTCAGAGGGGGCAGGTGTGGGATGCCACAGCAGGAGGCTGTCCCAGCTGTGGGAGCAGCATCCTCAGTCGGACTGGAGAGCCCCAGAAAGTCATTGGGTGATTCTCCACTAGGAGTCCAGGGCTTTGGAGGTTTCTCAAATGTTGAACTTGATTTTTCTTTTAATTCTGTTTTTACCATGTAAAAATGTGCAACCGAAATATAACGTCTGATTAAATATCTCACATTTCGACATACTGGAGACCACCGGTGCACTAACTGGAGCTACCAGGGTGGCTCACATTGAGTAAGTCCCCTGCCTCTTTCTGTGTGTGTTGAAATTTCTTATAAATATGGTATTGGTTAGGAATCTTGTTAAATATTCAGGCATCCATAGCTCATCCAGATGCTCATACATGCCCCTGGTGGGCCTGGCTTAGGGTTTCTTCACTGCTCAGTGGCCAGTTTGCTAACGTGATGAGTGTTTCCAGGCTTATTGCAAGTTAGGGGGTGCATCTTGCTTGATTTTTATTTTTGTGATAAGGAAATGAGCAATCGTTCAGTAGCGTTCAGGCCTGATTCCCAGCTCTGCCATGTGTCACATGTGTGGCCTTGGCCAAGTCATGTAACTTCTCTGTGCCTCATTTTCTTTATTAAGTGAGAATACTAATAGTACTGTGAGACTTACACAAGTAAGTAGAAGTAAAATGCTTAGGAAGATGTCTGGCAAATTACTATTTAAGAATTTTCCATTGTTGTTTCTAGTATTATTATTTTAATGATTCTACTTTGAAACAGAACTTTTGCTCAATGATTTCAAGCTTTGAATCAATCAAACTCATGCATTCTCAACTGGAGTGGTGTTGTCCCCAAGTGCGCGAAAAAAATCTAGCAGTGACAGTGGCATACAGCCCTCCAAGGGGCCACTATACATACACAGATATGCAGTTTATCTGTGGTATTAAGATTTCACAGATAAGAGAGAGCACAGTAAGGCAGACATGTCTACCAGGGTTCCTAAGGGAGGCAATAATGAAAGAAAGGCCGAGAAACACTGATTTAACTAAAGATCAAAAGGCAGTCTCCTAACAGCCTGTTAGCGTTTGCTAACTTATCTGTAGAAATCAAGATTTTCTCAGAAATAAATTACCAGATGATGTGGCTGATATAAGACAACTCTCAGCCATAACCAAGGATTTCAGGATGCATGCAGCAAAACACCTTTTTCTTCTCATTGATTTATCAGATTTTTATGTCAAGGATTTGTATGCCCGTTGACAAAAAGGTTTCCTCCACTGAGAGTTTGAGCAGCTTCCTGAGTGGCCAGCCCTGTGACCCCGGGCTGGTTAGGTGGCAGGTGTGTCACAGAGCTCTGTGAGGGAGCCTACCTGTGGTGGGGGTGGTTGGTCACCCTGGCTCATGTAGAGGCAGCCATTTTGATGAGCAGAGCCGAATGTCTCTGCCCAGAGCCTTGGGCAAGGTAGCAGACGTAGGGAGTGCAAGCAGTGGTTCTGGAGTGTGGTGAGGCGGTCTGGTTGGCAGGACTCCTTGGGAAGGTTCAGGCCCATGTTCACTGTGAAGAAAGACAAAGACCTCCTTTATCCACAAAGGCGGGTGGCACTGAAGCCCCCAGATGGTATACAAGCTTGAAAACCAAATCAAGTTGACCAACAACCTTAGGTTACAGTCATGTGGCATCTCTACTACTCCTGAATTTCCCGTGTGGGGTTTTATTAGCTTTTAGTCAAAGGCGACATTGTGAAGAAACCCAGATTAGAATTCAACTTATAAAACAGCGGAGAGAGAGAGAAAGTGGGGTGGAGGAGCCAGGGAACTGCATAGAAAATCTTTGAGAGATTACGCAACTAAACCAGAACCCAAACAACCACTGTCTGTGTGTGTTCTTTTCAAGTATCGGGGAAGGAGCACTGTGCCGGAGTCAGGGGAAGTGTAGGTAGTAGCTCCCTCATTCCTGGTCTTTGGGGCCTGGTGTGTCCTCTGATCTGGGAAGAATTTCCCACGGGCAGTGGCTGGATTGGGGCCCGGACAGCCTCCCACAAATACACTAATGAGCAACATGCACTGCCCATGACTTTACCAATTGGAAACAGCTTTGGCGCTCCAAAATAAATGTGACTCCTCATGTAGACCCGACGTGGGTTTCTCCAGTGTAGGGGAAAATAATGAAAATCAGACAAGCAGTGTTCTAGATAAGTGACACTTTAGGGTAGCTTACCTGACAAGAGGAGATGAAATCAATGTGGGCTTCCCAGCCCTGTAAGGAAAACAGGCTTATTATTTGGGGGTGGGGGCAGCTAGAGGGGTGATTCCATTTTACCAAATCAGAAGGTGAAGACAGTAGACTTGAGAGTTTGCAGTTTTCCCAGACTGAGGCTCCATCCAGCCTTTCTGCCACTTGTGCCAATAACAGCGCTGCCTGTCCCCACCACTGACTGGTACCGAGTGGATGTTCCTAATGTTTCAACTGGAGTAACTAGAAAAAGAAGTGAGTTAGGTTCCCAAGCACTAAATTGTAATTCGATCCTTACGCCAACTCACTCTGCTAACCTCAGGATGTATCTTAGCCATTTTGTACTTCAGATTCTTTGTCTGCAACCTGCTGATGTTTGTTAAAAAATGTTGAAGAGACAATAAAATAAAATCCCATATCTAACAACCAGAAACTGTCAGCCATTTAAAATTTTGTTTGTCTCATGTTTACGAGAAAGGATAAAATGACAGAATCTAAATCAACACCAGGGACTCTTTTAAAAGCTCAAATTCTAGGGCGGCCGTTCTCAATTCTGGCTGCACATTAGCATCAGCTGGGGAACTTTTGAAAAACACTAGTTCCCAAGCCCCACCCCAGGCCAATTAAATCATAACCTCTGGGAAGAAGGTCCAAGCTTGTGTGTTGTTAAAAATTCCCCGGGTGATTCTATTGGGCAGCCAGAGTTGGAACCATCGTTCAAGGTATGTGAGTTAGATATCAAGATTCAGGCTTAATTCCAGAAATATTGTACAAGATCTTTTTTTCATTCATTTCTTTAGTGGCTTAAAATATATCATTTATTTTATTGATATATAATTTACATACCATAAAATTCATCCTTTTATTAAAGCGTGAACAAATCAGTGGTTTTAGTATATTCAGTGTTGTGCAACCATCACCACTCTAATTCATAAACATTTCATCACTCCAAAAAGAAACCCTTAACCATTAGCAGTCACTCCCTCCAACCTCTGGCAACCACTAATCTACCTTCTGTTTCTATGAAGTTGTCTATTCTGGATATTTCATATAAATGCAATCATACAACATATAGCCTTTTGTGACTGGCTGCTTTTACTTAGCATACTGTTTTCAAGGTTTAGTCATTGCACTGTGAATCAGCACACATTGCTTTTTATGGCTGAATAACATAATGTATGGATACACCACATATTGTTTATCCATTCATCAGTTGATGGGCATTTGGGTTGTTCCCATTCTTTCCCTATTGTGAATAGTGCTGTTATGTACATTCTTACCCAAGTTTTTGTGTGCACATACGTTTTCTGTTGTCTTGGGTACATAGCGAGGAGTGGAATTGCTGGGTCATGTGGTAACTCTGTGTTCAAATGTTTGAGGAACTGCTAGCCTATTTTCCAAAGTGGGTACACCATTTTACATTGCCACTAGCAGTGTGTGACGATTCCAGTTTCTCTGCATCTTTGCCAGTACTTATTGTCTGTTCTTTTGATTATAGCCATCTTATTGGGTGGTATCTCCTTGTGGTTTTGATCTGCATTTTCCTGATAGCTAATGATTATCAACATCTTTTAATGTGCTTATTGGCCACTGGAATGTCTTCTTTAGAGAAGTGTCCATTTAAATCTTTGACCTTTTAAAACAGGTTATTTATTTTTTATTGTTGAGCTGTGAGAGTTCTTTATGTATTCTAGACATTAGGTTCTTATCAGATCTATAATTTGTAGATATTTTCTCCCTTCCTGAGGGTTGTCTTTTCACTTTCTTGATGGTATCCTTTGGCACAAAATTTTTTAATTACCTTTTCTTTTGTCTTTTTTGCTTTAGGTGTCATATCTAAGAAACTGTTGCCTAATCTATGTTATAAAAATTTATGATTGTGCTTCCTTCTAAGAGTTTTATTAGTTTTAGTTCTTGCATTTTAGGTCTTTGGTCAGTTTTGAGTTAATTTTTGTATGTAGTATGAGGTAGATTTTATCACCTCCAAAAATTAGGGGTCCAACTTCATTCTGTGCAAGGTAATTTAATAATCTTATAATGTTAGAGCAGGTCATGGGACATGGAGGCTCCAGCCCCCTTATTGTAATGGTGAGAAACTTGAGGTACTGCATGGTTTCAGTTGAGGGGCAAATACTGACCCTAGCATCCTGTAGGAACCTAAACTACTTCTGACTCTTGTGAAAGGTTAGAGTATATTCTCCATGGTTTCAGTGACTTTTAATAATATTTCTAATATTTGAAAGCTAGAACTTATCTCTGAGGTACTGTGTGTATTTTAACACCAGATCAACTAAAAGGACCAAAATACTGAATGTCCGTCCCTACCACAGATAAAATGCCAACTCAGTATCATCTCTTTAAAGATATTAAATTTTGAGTAGCTAGTAGTTAGGAGTACTTGAAATGCAAGTTGAGATTATGTATACATCAGACTCAGACTGAATAGAAAATGATATCACGAAAGAAAATTAGTTCCAAATGGATTCAAAAGTTAGGAGGTTAAAAAAATTAAAAAGCACTTTTAAAAGTTTTTTAAAAGATACAAAGACGTCCTTTAAAACCACAGTGAGGATAATGATGCGATAACAGACCAAAGGAACATACGAGAGAATTCAAACAGGCTTAAGCAGATATAGAGGAAAAGGTGATTTGAGAGGGAGGGGATAGTTAGATCTTTACTTCATACCATATTCAAGTACATCCACTGGATTAAAGATTTTGTTTCACCTCTCATTTTACGCTTAGTAGAGAACTGCATGCTAATCGTAGCTGAACATTCAAACAATACAAGTAAAATGAAGTTCTTTCTAGACTCTCCCTTCCCCTCCCTGCCTAGGCCCACTCTACACTCTTAACTGTTTGGTGTGTGTCCTTCCAGACTGGTTTACATGTATACATATACAACTGCTGTGTATTATTTTATGTATTTATAGCACAAAGAGGATCATATTATACATATTCTATAACTTGTGGTTTGTTTTTTTTACCTCCCATTTAATAGCATATCTCAGAAACCTTTCCAGACCAGCACATATGGGTCTACCTAATTCTTCTTGGCTGCTATGTTGTATTCTGAGGTAGAGATTACCTTGGTAACCATTCTCATATTGATAGACACTTAAAAAAAAAATCCTCATACATGTCTCTTCGTGCCCACAAGTTCGTGTTTCTTTAGCGGAGATTCCTAACGGCAGATTAACTGGGTCTACTAGTATGTGTACTTTTTAAATTGTAATAAGTTCTGTTAAAATAACATCCAAAAAAAAGCTTTCTGTAAATGGATGTATAAATGGTGGAAATTACACTTCTGTTGACCGTACCTTCATTGACTTTTTTCTATTTAAACCAGAACTTTAGATTTTCTAGATTTGAATAATGTTTTGAGTTGTTTTAAAATAATAAATATATATTGCTTTTGTAAATTGAAAAATAAAAGATTTTTTAAAAGAAAAACAACAGAAATCCCTGAGAGGTAGTTTACCGTCTCTATTTCTCTCTCAGTACAGAGCTGATCTAGAGTAAGTTGTGTATTAAAAGCCTGCAGTGGAGACACCACACCTCTGTAGGACATGTTGTCAACTAAAGGTCAAGTGTTGAAGTGATGGATTCGTGTGTAGATAGGTTGTTGTATACACCCTCACTCCGGGGTGATTAATACATTGATAGAAGATTCTGGGGGCAGCAGACAGGAATGCTTGTCAGCTCGTACCCTTTATTCTTGTTTGCTCATATAATAATTTCCAAGTGGTTTTCTCCACTCCTGTACATTTCTAAAACAGTGGACATTATGGAAAAATTCAGTGTTATCTCTTTATTGGGTCCTGGGGAATTGATAAGGATTGTCATTTGCTGGGATGTTTTCTTTGGAACTTTATTTACAAAGGTCTGACTGGCAGTTCTTTTCTTGGTGTGATTCACAGCCAGCCTTTTACCATTGACAAAAATAGTACTGAGAAGGTTCAGCCACTGGGGGACATCAACTCTCTTCTGCTGGGCTCTGCCTGGAGATGTCACTGTTGGGGCCTATTGGAGCGATCGGAGTTGGTGTCAGAGTGGTGTCAGAGTTCGGTATTGGCTCAATGTTGCGGGGAGGGAGAAGGTAACAATGGCACAGACATGTAGTTAGCATTTGTCCTCGGTTCTTCCTCAAATGACCACAGTGAAGAATCACAGGTCATTGAGATTTAATAGTTTTATTAAAAGTGTATTTTAGAAAGACAAAGAATGCCCCAAGAAGACACATGGTCCCAGGGCTGTAACCAACACAAAGGGGCTTAAATGGCTACAAAAGTACAAAAAGGCCACAAAAGGCCACCAAAAAGAGAGAGAACCTAGAAGGGTGAAAGGGGAGGAGCCAGAAGAGCACAAAGCAGGGAGAGCCCACAAGGGCAAAAGGACCCAGAAGCGAGAATATCTGTCCTATATTTGGGCTGTCATGGGTGGTTCCAAAGGCATTCCTAGGTGATTGGCAAGTGAAGTCATTTTGATTGACACCTGGCTCTCACACAATTTTGCCTAGTGCACATGTGTGTGCCTAGAATCCCTCTATCACTGAGGTGTTCTTGGGCAGTCTCTAGGCTGAGCCCCTATTCCTTTGTTCCCCTGTTGCTCATGTCTGACTAGCTACCTAACAGAAGGGCTTGGGGCAGTGGCTATGGTGGAAAATAAGGGCAGGTGGCCTGAGGGCAGTTCCTGTGACTTACCTGCTGGGATTCTGTCCACCTTGTGGGGAAGTTGATGACAGTTCTTCCACCCACACGACACTGACCTTGCCTTGTTGGTGGCCCCTTTATTCCTGATACCCTTTGTGTTGGTTTTTGAGCAGCCGAGCTCTGCAGTCCTCCTTGGCCCCATGGGGCTGTATGACCACAGAATGAGTCAGTAGGTTAGTGGTTCTGTGCCAAGTTAAGATTCTGATAGAAGACAGTTAAGGTGAAAATGCAAAAGCTACATGAACAATCGTGGTTCTGCTTGCATTTTAGAGACAAAACAGTAATCCCTGCCACTACTGATTGACTGCCAGGTCCCGGGCTTCAGAATGGCTACTCTTTGTAAATCACCATTTCATTTAATTTTCTGGAAAGTCAGTTCCAGAGCCTGTAATTCTGCAGATAGCACATGGCAGACACTGGATTGAGAACAGGCCTTGTGCTAAACCAGACTAGCAAAATCTTTAAACTGAGGCCTTTTCATGTCATTAAACTTGTTCTGAGGATGTCTTATGGGCCAGGCATGGCCCTCAGTACTGGGAGTCCAGAGACAGTGCTGCTTTTCAAGGAGCTTAGAGTTCAGTAAGGAGACCCTGATTGCACTTGAAATTGTTGTCTCTGTTGTAATCTTAGGAGGAGAAAATAAACCCTAGGAAACAAACTTATTTATACGAGATAACTTGTTCTAGTAAATTCAGTCTTCTAAGGATTTGTCTCAAGGACGGTGTAAATTAAATACAGCCCCTAAACAGGAGCATGGACTCCACTTTGATCAAAATGTCCTACTGAACTTCGGTGAGAGGGGGGCTGTGTGGTAGTACCCTAACGCAAAAGATGCTTTAGCTACATTTACTCTTACTAAGGTTTTCTCAGACATTTAAGAAACTTGGTACAGAAATAAATGGGGATTTCAATCCATCTTTTAATATTAGTACTTTTTTATAATTGGTGTAGGAGCAAACATTTCAAGTTTGTCTAGTCCTTGATTCTGTAAATCTTATAAACAAAGTTGCTGCTTGATTGTCAGTCATTTAGTTTCCGTGTGGCTGCCATGTGCATAGCACCGTGGCGAGGCCAGGTGTGGTCTGACTCCTTTTTGTCTTTCATGCTACTTTTTCCTTCATTCACGACCACCAGGCTCTTCCCACCCTGGATCTTCCTGCTTGTTTCCTGTCCATGCCAGTCTTCATCTTGCAACCCCCTCTCAGCCTCCAGGTCTCAGCTTAAACGTCACTTACTCAGGAGAACTTCCTTGAGCCCCTAATCTTTAATAGGTCCCACCTCTTTCTTTCTCAGAGCATCTCCCCATTGTCCTTAGGCACTTATCTCAAACATAGCTTTGTATTTTGTATATATACATCTGCCTGGTGTCTATCTCTCCAAGAGCAAAAACCATATCTATTGTCTTCCACCCTTTACAGAACATCCATCATGGTGTCTAGGTCATGGTCAGCATTTACTAAATGGTGGATAGATATTTGGGTGGACAGATAGATTATAGACAGATGGGCAGATAGATGTGTTCCTTCACTGAACAAATGCTTGAGTACAATGACATGGCAGGCAAGGTACTGGGTATGTGGCCATGAATAAAATGTCAACTCTAAAGTTGCTTACCCTCTGGTTGGGGAGAGATAATGAGCAAATTGACAGTGTGTCAGGTGGTAATGAAGAAAATCAATTGGAGCAAGGTACGTAGAGAGGAAAGGTCAGGATACCGTTGTACGTGGGTGTCAGGAAAGGCCTCATAGTTTGACCAGCGACCTGAAGGACATGAGGGAGTGAGCCATACCTAATTCATGGCAGAAAAGTTAAATTCTTGCCATTCCATATTTTCAGACAGATATCTAGGTATGTGTTTATCTTGTCATGTATGCAGTTTTAGTTTTTGCCACACATCTAGAGCTGAATACTCAAAAGTCTAGTAGACAGAGAGCCTCTGGAGTGATAGGAGCTGCCTTTTTTGCGTGTGGAAAAAACAAACAATTATAGGAGGAAAAAAAGATGCTATGGTTCACAGGTTTTCTATCTTCAGTTTTTATTGAGGAAGTGATAGATTATAAAAAATTAAAATTTTTTTCTTCTCCTTGGGATTCAGTATGAAATTAATAAGAGCAAAGTTACTTTTCAGAATATTCTGGACTAGGTAGGGTTAGCCCCATTTGTACGTCATTGATATCCTTTTCCTCCACATCTTTTCTAGAATTTTACAGTAGTCATTGAATAACAGGGTCAGATATTTCTCTGAATCTAAAAGGTGCCACATTAAAACAGGGGAGTACACATCCAGTTCAGATAGCAGACAAGCCACCCAGGAAGGACCTACCTAGATCATAAATAAGGAAATAAATCCCCAGGCAGCAGCCCAAAGGAGGGAATTGGGAACTGTAATGAAGGGCCCCAGAAACCCAAGTGACATAACTCTCCTTTGCTCAAGGCTGTGAACAAATACAGTTACACATGAGGCTATTGACACTTGTCCTATCTGGGTACATAAATGAAACAGGAGGGCTCAATTGGATGTTCTACAGCCCCTTCCATCCCCAGCAGTCCAGGGGTGGGGAGCATGCAGTGCCAAGAGTTATTGGTAAGCCTGCTGCTTTTCCAATGGCTCCCAATTGCCTGTGTTCCTAAAAGGAGCTGCTCAAGCCCTAGATGTCCAGAGGGGCTTTGGGTGTCAAAAGAGGGAGTGAGGAACTCCAGGGAGGATGCTCAGAAACTTCAAACCCGCAGAACCATCAGGGTGGTGGTTCTCAAAGACTGGTCCACGGGACTCTGCTTCAGAATCTTCCCATGGGCTGTGAAAGTGCAGATTCCTGGGTCATCCCAAGGAGCAGAAGATACAGCATTGAGACTGCAGGGCTGGCTCGCAAGGCTGGTTCCCAGGGCTGACATGGGGAGTGGGCCCAGTTACTGGGGAGAAACAAAAGAAACACCTTCGCACAGAAATTTACTGCTGGAAATATTGCACTTCCAAATTATGAGATGATCCATCTCCCCCCAAATATGTCCTATATGCCTTTTCCCAAGGAGTCTAAGTTAATAGATGTAAGATGGTTCCAGACAGGGAAATTGGTTAGAATATTGAGTCAAAAAACTGTTCACCTTCTTTGAAGGGGCCTCCATTTAAGACATGGGTCTCTTGGTAAGAAAATCTGGCATTTGGATCTCCATGTACCTGAAGTCCTGGAGGAGGACGTAGAAGGGCTGTTCTAGGTTGTGCCCATGGGGACAGGACATAATCTTCACAAGTCAGTGTTGATTCAGCAGTGCTTCTGGAGTCCCAGCCCTGTGTCAGGCCTCGTGGGGGACACTTGTAATGATATGACCATTGCTAGCTCTTATAGTGACCTCTTCTCTGCCTCTCTCCTTGCCTCCTTAGAGGCCTCCTCTCCCACCTGCTCCCTTTTGCACATGTGCTAGGAGTCACTTTCTAGCTTCTCCTGGGAGCTGCCTGCCCTGCTTGGGAGTCCTTGGTCCTTACACAGACACAGCTCCGTGCTGGAGCCCTACAGTTTCTCCCCTTGACAGTCATCTTTAGCAGTGTCTCAGGGTCATTGTCAGGTAGACAAGATGGATGGGCCTTCTCCTTTCAGCAAACTACAAGGCTATGAAAGGGGACAGGGGGTTTGCCTTGGCTCAGTGGCCAAGACAATAAATATTGGAAGAGAGAAAACAATCACCGTTTGCAGATTGTCTACCTGGAAAACCCAAGAGGATGGAGTAAAAACCCACCATAAACAGTGAGGATCCCGAGCCTCCTCCAGCGCAGGAAGGGTTTTCACTGGGCCACTGGGGGAAGCATCAGATGACTGTGTGGGGGGCTCGTTTCATCCGGGTTGTTCCCAACCCTGTGTCCTTGTCTGTTAGGGCCTCGTCCTTCCATGGGGGGTGACTAAGGAGCAGCAACTTGGGGTTCTAAATGATAACACCACATCTAGAGTGCTTGCCATGTGCCAGACATGGCTCTAAGCATGTATGTCAACCAATTAAATCCTCACATCAGCTCTGAGAGACAATGATGCCCATTAGTACTATCTTCATCTTTCCCATTTTCTAGGTAGGGAAGCTCAAGTGTGGAAAAGCAAAGACACTGGTGCTAGGGACACACAGTTCATGAGTGGGAGAGCCCAGGAGTCCACACTGGCTCCATTCATGTTGTGCTGCCTCTTGGTGCCCAGCACGATGAGTCTGTTCCCCAGAGACAGCTTTGCTTTTTCACTCTGAGAATGAACCGCCACCCCTCCTTCCCCCTCTGAGCAGGGACTTAGTAAACCTTACTGAATAAGCCTTTATCTCTAGGGCAGTTCTCAGTCTTCAGTGCCGACAACATGGCCCTGAGAACTCTGTGAATTTGGGTATCCAGGGATCCAAGTGCTTTATTATTTACTGAGAGCCTTTCAAACATAAACAGTTCCCTCATTAATTAATTCAAGAATTGATTTTCCTGCCTGGAACCGCCAAGATAGAGCATACGGACAATTACTTACATCTCATCCGTGAACTGAAAGGAGCGTGCATGGTGCTGTCACCGAAGTCCATGACTTCAAATAAGAGACTTAACTCCTCTTAACCCTTCATTTGTTTAAAAAGAATAAACTAGGTCAACATTACTGACATCAGCAGGTAAGGAGAAGAAAATGAATGGATTCAGGTAAAGATCTAGGACAGCACCAGCGCGTCATAGGGTCTCTGTGAAGGTAAGTCTCTCCGCACTTCTCCCCAGGAGGCCAAGGGGCTGTGTCGGATTTCACGAAACATGGTGATTCTGAGACCTGCTCCCTGTCGTCTCTTAGCTTATAATTTAGGTAAGAAAGGCTGTCTGAAACCATGAACATTTAAATCATAATTCCAGGCCACAGAAGGAGAGGCACCACTTAGTGGTGCCTGATCAGGGCATGAAGTATTGTTCATGGCAGGTGTGACCTGTGCCCACTGACTGACCCAGGCCCCTTTCAAATGTGGTTCGAGGCTGGAACAGTGATTTTACACAGTTAGAAAATGTCACGTAAAAATCCAGACTTTCAGCTTCTTTTAAATAAATCAGAGGTGTCATAGGGTTGGGCTTAAATTCCTGCATGGTAACAGCAGTCCCCTCTGACAGGCTGTACCCACCCCTTCTGGAGTGCCACGATGTAATAGGGCTAAGACTGAGGCTAGGTTCAAACCCTGGCCCCACCACTTAGCTGCCGGCATGACCTTGAGCAGGTTATCCAACCTCTGTTTGGGCAGTGACAGTGCCTGTTGCATAGGCCTATTGTGGATGATTCTGTGTAAATGCCTGGACACTAGGCCCACCTCTTAGGAAGCACCAGTTATTATTGTGGTTGCTTTTACTGTGATGGGTGCTCGCTGCCTGGGCCTGGGAAGCATTCATGTGTTTTACTGTGGCACCTAGGAAGGAAGGTTCATCACAATCTGAGATCTTGTTCTTTTTTTTTCAGGGAGTTGTCCTTTGAATTGAGCCTGACCTGGGAGAGGGATGAGAGAATGCCGGGAAGGGGGAAGTAACAGAAGTAAAACTGGACAAGTAGGAAAGTGCGTGCTACTCTTAAGTGGCTGTAAATGCTTTCAATCTTCTTTTTGTCACTGTTGACAATCTTCTCACATGCTTTTGTGTAAGTTGCAGATAGGTTTGGGTTTAGATGCACACTGGTATTTTCAGCCCCTGAGGATGCTCGCTCAGAGCTCAGGCGTGCACAGTTCTCTGGACCACAATGCTAACTCACTGAGCAGGCTGTGATTGCAATCACCGGGGGGGTCCGGAGTCATGGGAAGGTCGGTTACAAGGTCAGAAAATAGACTGGCCTTTCAGACATCCCCTCCCCGCCTGCCCAGGACTAGAAGAGGACAAAACTTGTCCCCTGTTTGAATGGAGGAGTCCTGCAAGTTGGTGAGGTAGGAGGTAGGGTGGAAGGGAGGTACACAGGCTGAGACTAGGGAAATGGGGTGACCTAAGAAAAGCCCAGAAGATGCCTTGAAGAGGAGAACATAGAGAAGGAGGGAAAGGCACCCAATGTCCCTGTGTGCCAGAGCAGGAGCAGGCTTTCAGAATGGACCCCAGCTCCTTTTGGACCCTAGCGGCAATGACGGGAGACTGCATTGGGCTTCAGAACACTGAACTTGGGAATGACCTATGTCCATGTTGGTTTCAAGTTCTGAAATTTTCTAGCAGTCCTCATCAGATAATAAAACGTAGCTCCACAAATCAAGAACATGCTGTAATTACACTATTTCCATATCCAAATGACACCTCTTCAGTTGTCTCACATCTAGAAGTAATATCCAGAAATATCCTTTGTGGAATCTCATGCCCCAATGTTTTATTTGGAAGGTAGGGTTACTGTATTTATGTGTCAGCCATAAATACTTAGATGAGAGTATGAATTCCGAAGGATCTGCCACTTCCGGCTGGCAGCATTAGATCATTTGGAGGTGTCCTGTGTCATAATATGCCAACAGATTTAGAATTTTAAAATAGTCATGGAAACAAACAGGTGCTCAGTGCAGCCAAAAATAACCGCTCTGGGAAATGAAATTGGGGCGGTGCCAAGGAGTTCAGGTGAAGAGCAATGCGCTTTAGGAAGAGGTCAAGACTGGGAGAAAGCCAAGAAAAGACCATTCTTCCCCTTCCACTGTCAGGAGTGGGTTTGCTTTTCTCAGAATCTCTTTCTGTTGTGCTAGCCTTTTTGCATCATCTCAACTGAAACTTCTTGCAGATACCCTCCCCCGCCCGACACACACATATACACACACCCCTCACAAAGCTTTTCTGCCCAGATTGCTGAGTGAAAAAGCCCAACCCAACAGGGGGTCCCACTGTGTGTGGATGGGGAGTGGGTGGCTTCCTCTTGCCAGGATGGGGTGCTCCCACTGAGGACCTCCTAGGGTGGTGAGAGGTGTAAGGGATGATAGGGGAGCACTTTGCCTCAGCAGCCTGAACCTGAACCTGAACCTGAGAGCACTTGGAGCCCAGACATTCCAGCCTGTTTAATCCTTCTCCTCCCACCAAGTACCTCAACAACATCCTCCATGCCCTGCTGCCCTTCCTGAGGAGTGAAAGATGGTGGCTGTCAGCGGGTAAAGGATGAAGGGTGACAAGAGGGGTAAACACAGCTTGTTACTACCAGATCCTGTTACTGAGCAGTGCTTGAAGACAGAAGGCCAGGGGCTCGTCCACCCCTTGAGGATAGGGCGTCTTAGGCACCATGTATACACGACCTCTTGGGAATAGGAGTTAGGAGGGTCATGGAATAAGCTCATGAAGCTGGCGTAGCAGACAGGACTAACTGTTTTATCTCATGTTTTTATTGTTAGTAGTTTTGATTTGGGAGTCTTGGTTTGACTTTGAGAATAACCAAAACTGCACAAACATGTCTTTACAGCAAATATACACTGTGTGATTCCTTTTCCTCAAAAACAAGTAAAACTATCTGTGGTGGTAAAGATTATAATAATGGCCACCTTGGGGACAGAGGAATATTGACTGGGAGGGGACATGCAAGAATTTTCTAGATCTTATACAGGCTTATATGTATGTAAAATTTAATTGAGCTGTATATTTAAGAGGTGTGTTACTATATGCATATCTCAATAAATACGTTAAAAAATAAAAAATAAAGAAAAACGTACATAACGAGAAGGTCTGTGAAGAAAAGCACATTGGCAATGTTTGAATAGCCTAGCTTTTACCACACTTTGGAGTTTGCCATTCTTGGCCCCAGGTCTTAGAAATCTGAGTTGGTTCAGTACAGAAATTTAAAACGCCGGCTACCTATGGAGAAATAAAATAACGATAAGTCTCTTGAAGTTTGACAGTCACAGTAATTTGGAAACTACCAGTCCCACATCCTGAATCAGAGTTTCTCCATCACTCCATGGTTTAATTATTATGAGGTTATTGGGGCATTAAGGTCAAGCTGACCCAGCTTTGAGTTGCTTTGCCGATGACCATCACTGGCCTTCTAGAAAACTGTTGCCCACAGTTTCTTTGTCTGAGAACTGAGTAATCTCTTAGGAGTGCTCTGCAACCAGGGAGTAACCTATAACAGTACTTGGCTCAGTGCTTAGTACTTCACAAATGATCAACGAATGCTAATGAATGTTTGTCACTGTCACCACTATCACTGAATTGTGCCAGGTTCAAGGCAACCTAAGAGCCACAGTGCTCACCAGTGATAGTGCCTTGCACCTCTGGAGTGGCTCTAACAAACAGTTCCCATATGGCCCAACTTTTCCTACAGTTCATCTGGCTCCAGGTTTCAGAAGCCCCCTCTGGCTTGGCAGGATTCTTTGACTGGAGTCTCTGCTGGTTCTCAGAGTAGCAGCGTGGTCGAGTTGGACAACAGTGTACCCATGTTGAAGCAGCTGTGGTGAACATCTGGCTCTGATTATCTGGCTGGGAATGGCTGGGGGTGGGAGCTCCATGATTTATAGATTGCTCCTCTGGCTGTAAATCCCATCTGTAATTGTGACTTCTCTGTCCCTAATTGTTTGCAGAGAAGAGAGGAGCTCAATGGCTCACAATCCCTGGCTGGGCCAAGGCTGCGGGGTGGGGAGAGTGGGGGGGAGGTTTGTTGCTAGGACACCACTATCTTTGTTTTGGTCCCTGCTCAGCAGTGTTTTTAAGGCCCTGTATACATTTCTCTGTATTGTTAATGTAATTTGTTCAGGCAGTGAACAGCCAAGTTCAGCTGAAGGAATCTGATACTCATAACAGAAACACCAGAGGCCAGGTTTTTGTGGTCAAATTAGGGTTTTGAGGCCTAGGAAGAGAATGAAATGTTTGAGCCGAGCAAGGGGGGCAAGCTCCCTCTCTCCTGTGCTTACTCCGGCTTGGGTTTAGCTGCCTTGTGGAGCTTGGCTTGGGGGCACCGAGTCTGCCACATTCAGGACTATGTTAGGTGGGAAGCAGGGCTGCCCTTCTCCAAGAAAAGGAATGCAGATTTTATTCAAAAGGGATGAAAGGAGGCTAACAAAGTACGAGCAAGTTTGGGCCCTCTCTGCCCAGCCTTCCTCTCACCCTGGCTCCAGGCACCTTTTATCTAGCCCCCTCCTCCACCCCTGAACTATTTGACTGGTACAGAAATAATACTTGAAATCTGTTGAGAAGGTATGTGGCTGTGCAAAATGCAATTTGCCCATTTCCGTTGCCCACGAAGACCGGACAGCCCAGTTGCCGGCTGAGAACCACGCACCCTGCTGTACTTGGAGTTTTCGGAAATGGGTGGATTCCAAACAACTTTCAGTGAGTGGTTAGTGATGTTAACGCGGTTCATCCTACCCTCTTCATTTTGCCTCAGAAAATAAAACAAACATACCAGCCCACAAACATCTTCCATGCTTTTTTTGCTTCTAGAATGCGTACATGTTGTGAAATCAGACAGACATTATCAACTGTCTCCCTCCCTGTCTGCCTTGGGAGAATGCCCGGTGTGCATGCATATGTCCGTCCATTTAACAATTACTGAACACCTTCTGTAGTTACCAACTACAGAATATGATAGGATCCTGGCCTGAGGTGCTTAAAATGGAGGGGAACAAATAGGAAAACCAGTCCTTACAATACATGTGACAGGTGGCTAATAAAGCAGAACATTAGCTGGAATACCTAAGAAAGGAGCAGCTCCAGGCCAGAGGAGTGAGGGGAGGCCCTTGCAAGGTGTTTGAGCAGATCCTTCCATTCCAGTCACTGAACCCCTGGGGAGGAGTGAGTTGCCTTCTTCTTAATGACCCTGTCTGTTATCCCAGATGTCTTCAGAGGCTACCCATATTCTGTTCAGAAGGTGAAGCGCATGTGTGTTGAGCATGACACATGATATAGACACCTTCTGCACTAACCATGTCCAGACATAGATATCTTGAACTTAGGACATGTTTATGCATTGTGGGCATTTTCACTCAGCGGTAAATGTTCATAAATGACTTGACCAAATAAGCCCATGGACTTCCTGTTCTTGATCATGGTCAGATTATATACCTGTCCCCCAACACCCTTCACTAGCATTAAATTAGCACCAATGAATTTCTTTTTTGTCTCCTTTATTAGATCATGAATTTCTTGGGATCAGAAATGGTGTTCTTCTCTCCCTATGCCCAGAAGAGTACCTGAGAGGTATTCGCTGTGTATTTATGGGGTAAAAAATTTCATGTATATATATTTTATCCCGAAAGAAACTTGATTTTCCAGACAATAAATGCTCCCTTTTCCAAATGTTAAAATTAACATTAGCCATTTTTGATGGAAATACTCCAAAATGCAATGTGTTTCTGACTTCTTAAATAATGAAGATAGAGTCTTTTTGTGTCATTTTGTTTTTGATGACTCACAATCAGCATTATGAACCCCAGTTTGTGTAAGGATGAAATAAAATGAATTTTTCACAGGCTTTTCTGGTATTATAGGACCGTTACATGTTTGATTTGAAAGAACAAAAATCTATATCCATCAAGTTGATCTTTTTCCAAACCAGGAAAGTAAGCTGGAACCAACCAACAGCCAGGTCTGACTTCCAGCTGGGTGTATTTCCCCTCATCACATGCCCTCTGCCCACTTCCTCTCTCTCTACCCTGTACCCCTCCTGAGTAATTGAAGTGAGGCTACTTCATTTCAAACACCTGCAGTTGAATGACTCAGGGCTTGGGGGCTGCATGCCTTTTTGCCGAGGGAGGCGATGAGTTTGTGACCTCTGTCTTGTCCATGTTTCACTAGCTCCCAGAGTTGTGAGTCCATGCTACTTATCTAGATGTTAAACTTCTAATTGCTTCAAACATCTATATTAAAAAATCAAGAACTAGAAACTGTTTAGTGAAATGGGCTTTTGTGACAGACACTGAAAAATTGGTCCTTTATTAGAGTTCTTGCTTTATAGGAGATGTCTGTGGGCCTTTATCAGGATTTACTGACTTCATCTAGGCTACGTGGTTATTGGATTGCCTGGTTATCTGCAGATTAAATGGCAGCTGACCAGAACAGTGCTTCGTAACGGAGGGCTGTGACAACGACATAGGCTGTTCAGAAAAAGTTAAATGTGTTCTATGCTCTCTGTTTAAAGAAAGAATAGAATCAGGGAAATGCTAATTAAAATAACAGTGAGATGACAAAAATTAAAGTCTAAGATACAGGAGTCAGCGAGGATATAAGTTAATAAACTATGCTTAGTATTCCTACTTTGAGGAATGATTTAGCAATAGCTAGTAAAATTGAAGATGCACATATGAATGACCCAGCAGATCTCTTACATATGACACAGGGGACATGAAGAAGAATAATTATTGCTGCATTGTACACAGTAGCATAAACTGGAACAACATGTGTAGCCATCGAATAAAATAAATAGATAAATCAATGTGATAATTCACTTTGGTCATGCAGGAGAATGTTTTGATGCATAGGTCTTGGAAGGTAAGATGTCAGGATATCTACAAATTACTTTCAAATGGTTCAGCAAAACAAAAGTGTGTGTGTATGTACGTGTGTACATATATAGGGAAGGGAGGTAAACAAAGCAAACTTGGGAACATGTTAATGATGGTAAATCCGGTTGAAACACAGATGAGTTTTCATTGTTCTTATCCTACAACTTTCCAGTAAATTCGGAATTTTTAAAAATAAAAAGTTAAAACACCTAAATCAAGTCTGTAATTTGTGGATAATACATATTTAATGAAAGTATAGAAACATGCAGAGGCACAATACACAGCATGTTTCAACAATAGTTACTTATGGGGAAGGTGGGGAAGTACATGGCTGATATTGGGTACTTTAGCTGTGTCAGTAGTACTCTTCCTTTTTTAAAAGAAGTCAGGAGAGCTCAGATCACTATGGGAAAATGTTAAATTATTCAGTATGAGTAATGAATACAGTAGTATTTTCAATTATTTTCTCTACTTTTAAAAAATATGTATATAGTTTTATTTATAGATAGAGTTATTCCATAACTAAACATAATATTTTTAAGAAACTACAGAAAGTAGGTAAATGATTTTAAATTAAAAGTTATTATTAGAAAGTATTTTTGTTCTTAAAGAATTGTGAGCCATCTCCTTCACTCTGATAGACACGTTAGATGCCCACCTGGCGTCATCTCGCAGCGTGCTGGGATTACAGAGGTTCCTGGAGCACGATGGGAGTAAACAGAACTGCAGATAAACCAGTCAGCTTTAGGAACAGCTGTCCACCCAAATCACTGTCAAAAGGGCAAGGCACACTCAGGCTTTGTACCAGTCCGGATCCACGCCTGTCTGAGCATGCAGAGTTTCTAGAGGAGCAAAGTCTGTAGTCAGGTGTCTGCTGTGGTTTGGGCTACCTCTCTGGTTTGCACCAGATCCAACTCTGGGTTGGAGGTGGCCACAAGCAGGCAGGATGTCACACCTTCAGCTAAAGGCCGAAAAAGCTTAAATCCAAAGGACAGAACCATACTGAAAGTCAAGAGACCTAGACAGAACTGATTGTACAAATACAATTATTTGTATATCCATAGTAGGATATGACATAAGGACCAAAAGAAGTCCCCTACCACCCCAAAATACTGTTTTCATTAGCCATGTTAGTGATGGTGGTTGTGGTGTTCTGAGTCTATTGTGTATGTATTATGAAGGGAGTAAATGAGTAATTATGTTATTGTCACGGAGAACAGGGATTTTCAATGTGGGAGAAAGAATGTACAGATTGAAGATCAAGGAGGCTAAGAAAAAATCTTGTACTAGTACTGAATGCAAATTGGAAGGACCAATATAAACACAACATATTTTTATATATGAAGGAAAAGTACCTTTTCTAACTCTGTCCACTGAAAAGGCCTAAAAACAGCCATCATCTCGACAGCAATGATCAACTCTAGTCCTCGTTTTGTGTTCTCATTCTACCATTTCCCACTTAAAATAAGACTTCTCTGAGGGATAGGTGATTTATTGTAGAAGACAAGCCCAGAGTATATTGTTATATAAGAAAGCATAAAAGCAATCCAGGACCACAGGAGACTTGGAGCTACTATTAGGGACTCAGGTATGAGGACTACTAAGTCAAAAGGACTTGAGCCAACCTGAACAAGAGGTAAAAAATGAAATCATTTGAGCATCAATAACATCATATTTATTTAAACCTTCAAGTGTACAATGCTATATAAACAAAACCAAACAAACAACAACACTGGTCTCCTTTGGAGGACATCAGGGAGCTAAGTCATTATTTCAAACTTGGTGAATAAAGGAAAAGGATCAGCCGTTTGTCCTGCCTGAGCTATATTCCAGCTGTCACTGGACCACGAAATAGTCAGGAAAGTTTTTTTACAGAAGTATACCAGCTAATAAATGAGGAATTAATAGTCTCATTCCCTCTCCCTCATATAAAATAAAATAATGCCAAGGCTGGATTCGATCAAGCCTCTAGATCTGATTGGTTTACAAAAAAATAAATGGTTCAGAGGAACATGTTAAACAATACCATGAGGATGTGAGTAGAAAAATCCAGACTACAGAAAACTCTACAGAACCAACAACCTGGTTTTTCTATAAATCATATAGAGGGATGGGGGGTAGGGGAGGAAGAAGAGGGTAAGTGAGAGACCTAAAGATTAAGAGGCTGAAAAAGACTAAAGGCTAAAAAAAGAGAGATATGTTGGCCTGTGCCAAAGTATGTGCCAGGGCCACATTTGGGGCTTGATTGAAATGAATTGTAGGAGGGAAAAATCATAATATTGTCAGGAAAATATAAAAGCCTAACTAGATATTTCATAATATTAGAGAATTGCTAAATTTCAAAAACAAGATAATCATTTCATAGGAATTTTTAAAATTTCTGTGTTCTAGAGATACATACTAAAATGCTTACCAATGAAAGATACGCTTTCTGGGATTTGCTTCAAAGCGGGCAGAGTGATGGATGGGCAGATAGGCAGAGAGCGGGTTGAGAGGCCGATGAACCAAGATCAGCCATGACCTAGCTATGGAATCGGGCAAGGGCCTAGCCAGGTTCATTATGTTATTCTCTCTACCTTTGTATATGTTAGAAATTTTTCAAAATAAAAAGTTCTAAATATTTTATTTTTATTCACCTGGAAGAATCCAAGATGGGAGAGAGGGGCTGCTGGTGCCTTTGGAAGAAGGCCTGGTCAGGAGAGTGGCAGGAAAAGGGTCTCTAAGAAGTGGGTGTGTGGGCGTGGCCTCCAGTTAAAACTGGATTTAGGTATGCTGAGAATGAGGAAGAAGGACCTAGAAGAGAGCAGAGCCCAGGGAGAAGTGCACCGGGGACCACTGAGGGTAAAATACGGGAGACTGTATAATTCAACACTGTATGACACACACTTTCTAGGGCTTTACAGATGCGATTGATTTCATTCTTTAAAGAATCCCCCGACGAGGTGTGTGTGCTGGTCTTTAACCCTGTTTTACACTTGGTGAAACTGAGGTGCAGATAAATTACTTGCCAGGAGTTACCCATAAGTAAGTGGCAAGGTCAGGATTTGAACCTGGACAAACCTAGAATCTGGGTTCTTTATCCTTTCACTGCGCTGCCCTTTATGTCAGCGCCACTTCCATATTCTGGCAGAAATGGAAGACTATAAAAGTTTCTCCTTCCAACCTCTGTGTTCTTACCATCCTTCCCATTCTCCTGATCACCTAAGCTCATTGTCTTCAGCTCTTCTTTTCCTCTCTTGCTCCATAATCATCACCCGATCCCCAGATCCTACTGATTTCCTGGGACTGTCCTTCAACCCCAAAGTCACCCTGAGAAGACAGAGTCTGTAGACTTCAGGCCTGGCTCACTGTAGGAGTACTCAAATTGCAGCTCTTCTTTTTTATCACGCCCCCCCCCCCTTTTTAAACCTCCTAAAGCAACACTTTCTTTATATCACTGTCCTGCTTACAAACCTCCAAAGCATCTTCATTGATCATACAATGAACACAGGGTCTCGCTTCCATGACAGTTAGTAGAAAAGTTAAGGAGATGGTCCTGGGTTTGTATATACCACCTCTACCATGTTTTTCACCCTGAACCTAATGTATGGTAGCCTCTCCACAAAATGGGAGCTTTGACATGGTCAGGGCATACATCAGATGCCCGAGATAAAACTAGCTTTTGGGACCCAGAATGAATTAGTGCTTAATTTTCCCTCCTAAGTTGTTCTGCTTTTCCAGTATCTACCTTATAAGAGTACTTTACAAAAAATCATCTACTAAGGACCTTTGGACTTCTCAAATTGTTCATAAATTTAGCTTTAGAAACAATTTGCCTCCTTTTAGTCTTATTTCTGCCATTTCGGCAGGAACCACTGATGTGTACCACATCTTTAAATGTATATATATCTTATTTCCGACCCTCATAAGCGCTTTGGGTTCTTGGAATTTGTCTTTATTGAGAAATTTTTTATTAAATATTTGACTGGCTTAAAAACAGTCGTAAACAATATGGTGGTATTTGGGTATTTGGTTTTCATTCAACACATCATTGGGCAGCTGCTAGCAGTCTGGCAGTGTCTTAGGGACTGAGATATAAAAAAGAATTGAGTCCGCATTCTGGAGGGACTGCATCAAGTGAGGGAGACGAGTTACTGACCAGGTACAGCTAAGGACGTGGTACTGGGGAAGGGCAGCCTGGCTTCCAGGGGAGCCTGGAAGGAGCTGGGAGGAGTATGTTGGGGCCTACTTCAAGATAGGTAACCTGACTTTGAGTTTCCAACTAGTTCACAATGATTTGAATTTAGTCAGAGAAAGCAAGGAAGGAGACATTGAAATATGGGCTGTTGAGGTAACAGAAGAGGAGGAAGGAGGATAAGGAATGACAGGAGCAAAAGATGTGAACATGCTCGTGTATGTGTACAGATAGCCATACATTCTTGAAAGGAGATGGGGAAGATTCCTGCCAGACTTGGGGAGCATGGACGGGGAGCCATTTCCTTATGTTAATTGAGATACTAGAAAAGAGAAAGGGAGGGAGAAGTATGTTGATAAGAGAAAATTTGGAGATTGGAAGATTTTTTTTTTTTAATGTCGCTTTATAATTCTGTCACCCAAATATAACCATTTCTGTATGCTGGTCAAATGTCTACCAGACCTTTCTTCTGGTGTGTAAGTTATGTACTTGTTTCTCTTTTCAGACAGCTTCTTCATCCTGCGGTATAATTTGGTGTCTTGCTTTTCCACATAATATTTTTTCATAATGTTGTCTGCAATTGACACACTCAACTGTTTCCCTATTTTTAGAAACCGGTGCTCTTCTGATATTTTACTCTATGAACAGTAGTGCAAAGCATGTCTTTCATGTGTAAAGCCTCTTCTGAATTTAGAATTATTACCCTCGAGTAGATTCCCAGACGTGGGCTCATTGAGTGCAGTGGACACTTAAGCCGTTCGTCATACTGCCACATTTCCTTGCAGTCGGCTGAACCGGCTGGTACCACCATTTCTCCTGCATCCCTACCGGGCACTGTCTTTTCTGTGGGGCAGAATCAGTAGGAGTACAAGTCATTAAAAAAAGAGCTTAAAGTCAAGTTTCTCCTGGGTCCTGGGTCTTACATGTATACTTACGTGTCAACTTAATTGTGTTGCTAGAGGAAAAGCCTGAGGGATGGGTGGCTATCTCCTTTTAATTGCTGTTAGTTTGTCACTTCCTTTTGTCGTAAGCTTTCCACAACTTAGTCTAAGCTTGGATAGATCTCTGACTTTTAAAATCTTTGTCCAGGATTTATGCTCTATTTAGAGGTAAGAACATATAAATGTTCCCAGAAACGCTACAGGGTACTTGAAAATCCTTTGAGTCATCTGCAGGAAACTTGTTGATGGATGAGCTTACTAAAGCTCACCAAAAGGAGCAGCTCCTGCTGCTAGCTTGGATGGTCACCCACCAGTGGGAAATTGGGCCTGTTAGGGTGCCCTGGGCTGCAGGGTGCGGTCCTGTCCCAGCCACACAAGAATCTCTTCACAGTTATTGGACGCTTCCTCCCAGCAGCCTTGTTTTGTTTCTCCTTTGAGTTGGACCTGTGCTCGTCCAGTCCCAAATTGCTCTCTGAGACCTGAGGACCATTTCACATCTGAGAATAATTCATAGTTGGCTGAGATCACAGGGCTATCTGGTCCAACAATTTGTCGTCTGGCCTCTGCCTAGACACCTGCAGAGATGGGGGCAGCAGAGCAAATTGAATTCCTCCTTGTCCATGTGAATGCCTTTCACTTTTCAGAAGACAGCCTTCTTGTGTTGTCTACTCTGGACCAGAACAGCATTCTTTAGGTGCCGTGGAGGACGTCAGCCATTGAAGTAGCTTCCTTTTTCAGTCAGACACCTACGGGGCAGAATTGACTTCCCAAAGTTATTGTCGTTTTTGTAACTGTCAGTTCAGCCAAATTCCCCCTTCCACACCCATTCCCACCCTTAGTGGTAGGATGTCTATCAGTGTAGGACTTTATCATTTCAGTTAGCCTTGGTCTTCATGGGTTGATCCCATTTTTTTAAAAACAGTATAGGAGTTATGCACGCAGACCCCAGGGTCGGAGTAGGTTCAAATCCTTCTCTGGGCTAGTCTGATAGCTTCTCTCTGTAAAATGGTACTCTACCTGCCCCCACCTTTGATGGCCATGGTGAGGATTAAGTGAGTTAATGTTAGTAAAGTACTTAAACAGTGCCTGGACTTGGTAAGATAATAGAAATGTTAGCTATTATCTATCGTTATTGCCCTTTTGAGATTCCCTGGGATCTTCACTGAGTTCCCTCCGGGTCTGACCAGGGAGCCTCCCAGATCAGCAGCCAACATGGCCTCCAGGTTCAGGTTGAGCAGCTCAGGGCTGGAGAGTTAAGACTCCTGTGCCATTCGCTCTGGTCTCTGTCTCTTTTGCTTTGAGGGTTTATTTTGTGTGGTATTTTGTGTTTTTGTTTTTTGCTTTATGTGTTTTTGGTTTTGTAATTGGTTTAAACCTCTCCAAAAACAGTTCATAATTCTCATTTTGACCAAGTGATCTGTGTAAATCCTTCATGTATTTCTTCTCCATTTCTCTTTAATCGAATATTCTCCTCTGAGCTTCTACCCTCAGACTTATTCATTATTCAGCAAACACTGATTATGCACCTCCTGTGGACCCCATATTGTTCTGGACACTGGGGCCATAGCAGTGATGTGAGTGTCCTGGTGAAGCTGACATTCCAAGGATACGGGTAAACATCTATTTGGCTCATCCTTCGAGTCCAGATGACCTCTGTGAGGTCACATTGACCCTTTTCATGAAGACCTTGAATTTGCTCACCCCTCTTCAGCATATGGGCATTTAACCCACTTGAGATCACAGTTGTCATCTTTTCATTCTTCTTTCCACTATTTTCTCCCTTACTCACTAAGGAATGTCCCCTCCATCACTATTTTTTCTTCCCATAGCATACTCAGAGAGAGCAAGGCCTCAAAAAATATAAATATTGATGTTCTTCACCCATTCTGGTTGTCATCAGGGTAGTTATCATTATCCATCCAATGCTCCAATTCTTGGAATACTCATCTTTCCCTTAACTTGGTTAGAGATTACCTCAACAGGGATTGAAAGGAGTGGGCTGCACTTAGAACTTGGCAGGTATAATTTAGGAGAACAAAGTGGATCCTTTATTGTTTTATCCTGGCCTGAAGAGTCAGCACATGATTTACTTGCTTGTTCTCTAAATTCAGAGAATTTTTTTTTTTTGGCATACCATAAAATTCATTCTTTGTCGAGTACAGTTCCATGGTTTTGACAAATCAAACCACCACAGTCATGCTATAGAATAAGTCTGTTTCCCTCCCCCAGTTCCCCTTGTAGTCAGCCATCCCCTATAGTCAGTCTCAGACCCTGACAACCACTGATCTCCTCTCCATTTCTGTAGTTTTGCCTTTTCTAGAATTATGTGAAAGTTAATTCATAGAATATGTAAACTTTTTAATCTGGCTTTGTTCACTTAGTAAAATGCTTTTGAGATTCATCCATGTTGCTTTGTGGATCAATACTCCCTTTCCATTAACCAATGGTGTTCTACTGAGTGCGTTAGCCAGTGTTTGCTGATCCATTCACCTGTTGAAAGACATTTGAATTGTTTCCAGTTTGGGTGGTTATGTATAAAACATTCACTTAATGTTTTTGTGTGAGAGTACAAACTTTTCACAAGGCTTTTTACTTTTCTGGAAATTTTACTGTTCAACTCTATTGTTCCACTGTGATTTTAAAGGCTGGGAATTTTAGTAAAATCTGTCTGGTAGATTAAAGATAGCAGTGTTGTTTTTAAGGAATGTGCCCATTCTTTCAGAAAAAGGGATTTCAAGAATTTCCAGACAAATGTCAAAGAATTTCTCACCTCAAAGGCTCTTGGTTTTGAACCATATTCTCTATCCACTGGAATTTATTTTATGCCCAAAGCAGATCGCCTACTTATATTTGCATTCGGTGTCTTTGGTTGAGATCTTTCTAATCACAAAAAATACAACAATGCTGAGCAGATAATGAAGATGCCAGAGGTCCAGGAATCTCAGAACAAGGTTTTGTTCTCTTAACTTCGGACTCTTGGGAAGGAAGGTGAGGTGAGCAAGAGTGTGTCGACACTGGCATTATCCTAGTACAGGGGGGGAGTGTTGGGAATGTGATGAGACCTAGGGATTTAACTCGTTTCCGAAGGGCATTCCCAAATCCTGCTCTGGGATAATTCCCCCACTACCATTTAATCAGCTCCATTAAACTCTGCCCTGTCTAGTGCACTGTGCTCCAGACACAGCTCTCCTGGGCTCTCAGTAATAGCTCAATTGTGTGTAAGTGGCTGTGAAGAGGCTCTGTGTGCTGGATGAATAGGCCCCATCTCCATGGAAACAAGCACAGGCGGAAGGGCTGACCTTTGACCCCCTTGTTTCCACCATACTGTTAACCACTGGTGCCTCTTGGGTAGAGAAAGAAAGCAAAGAAATGGCTGTCAAAGTTGTTTTTAGTTTCTCTCAGTTTAGGTCTAAGTCCATACTAAATAGAAATAACACACCAATATTAATCCAAAGCACTTGGATATTACAAGTTTAATTTAATTATAGATGCTGCCTGTCCTCCCCCACTCTGCCCCAAGCCCTTTCCTTATTCTATAATGCAGAATTCAACCATGTGTGGCAGGATTGGTTTATCATCCCCCTCCAGAGGTGCCTGAGAGTGTGGTTCCTAAGGGGTGGTGTGGAGTGGGAGCAGGCCCCTGGACTAGGAGTCACTGTGGTGTGGCCATGGGCACATTTCCTTATCTGTATAGTGCTGCTCTATCTTCAACCCAAAACTGTTGTGAATCTCAGTGAGAAGATGTGTCCGGAGTGTTGTAACAGTGAGGCTCTCTCCACTAACCAATGCACTAGCTGCCGGAGGGTGAGAGTAAAACCATGCACCTTTTGGGCAATGATAAAAACTTGGCCATACAACAACCTCACAGGTCGTCCACTATAGCTTCAGCACTCCTGAAGTGATTTCTCAGCTTGGACCCTTCTGTATCAGCAAGAATTTTAGTCCCTGTGGTACTCTCTGCACACAATTAGATTTTTTTTTCCCGCACTCCATCCTTTGCTCTGGACTGACTTGGGTCTTCGTGGTTGTCCTGGACCTCATGAAGACATCACAGATAGAGTCAGGTCTGTCATCCCCAGGTTTTCCTGCAGAGGGGCCCTGGCCTGAGTCAGACCCTGGGGGCTCCACTTCTAGGTGTGTGGCTGGAGGTCTCTGGGTGGGATAGTGCAAATCTGCCGGTGTGTTCCTGGAGCCCAGAGGTAAGAGTGAGTGCTTCAAGGGAAAGCTGACAGGCAGGTGTTGAGCTTGTCAGGTTTCTGGCAGGGGCCATGGATGAGAAAAGTCAGGTAATCTCTTGGAATATTTTTCATTCCATTAGTAGAAAAAGAAAATGACCCTTGGTTCCTGCAGTACTAAGGTCTGTGGAGGCCAGAGGGAGGGGTGTTGTATGTATTTATCATTCTGACAGTGTGTCATCTTGGGGGAGTGAGAACACAGAGATAACAAGAGCCTCAGTCTGAGTTCCTTGAAGAAAGTCAGAATACAAAAATAATTCCTTCTTTAGAGACTGAAGCCTCAAAAGTGCCATGGCTTTCCAGGAATTGCAGAGTGAGGAGGACAGACAAGGAGGGAGTGACTTGACTGCAGGGGACATTTGCACTGACTGAGATTTCCAAATGCTTTGTTCCCTAAACCTGCTGACCACCATGGGAGTGTCAGAGCACCTGCCTTCAGCCTACACTGTATCCAACAGGTCACTGCCTTGAGTTCCTTGATGAGTATTGGTACCCTGGTCCCACAGAATCCACATTAGTCTGGATACCGCTGTTACCATCCTAGGCTAATTCGTGGTGCTTTCTGGAGGTCTGGTTTGATTTTCCTATCTGGCCTCCAGTATAGTCAAGGAGGTGATTAATCATTTAGGGCACATTTTAGCATTGGAGAGGCCAAAAATACTTTCAGGGTCTTTGATTGTAAGATGTTTGTTAAAATTGGACGGTTTGCCTAGAGGGGATTTTTTTATTGTAATTTCCTACAACTTGCCACAATATTTGGTCAGGCCTTGGATTCTAGGATACTCAAATCAAGAATGTCCATTGTGATTGTCCCTGGTTGGAACCGAGTCACCTGGAGGTCTGCATGTGACCGGCCACTTTTCAGTGCTTGCTTTGTGGCGCTTACATGCCGTGAACAGCTGCCCGTGTCTTGGGCTGCAGGACTCTGTGCAGCGTGCGGAGGTGGCCACCAGATCATTTACTGTAAACGGTTCAACATGAGTTTCCAGTCCCCAGAAAGTGCCATCATCAGCATAGGGACTGTTGACAGGAGATTGGGTTGGGGTAGCATTCCCATTGCCCCAAGTTGTGAGGAGCTGGAAATACACATATATTAACCCTGGGCTTGGGGAGGGTTATTCTGCAGCTGTGTAAACAATCCAGGGGGAGAAAGCCCGAAGCTAAGGAGAATGGGGGAGGAGGGGGGTGCTGTGTGCAGGGGCTGCCCAAACAAGGGGCCTCCATAGGGGCTCTCTGAGCGTGGTGGGGGAGGGGCGGGCAAGAGCTGGAGCCTTGGCCGGGTTTGGGTTGGGGGCGGGCACAGGCTCCCGGTTTTTTCACAAACGGAGGACACAGTTTCATGAAAGGAGTGATGCCGAGTGATGGAAAGTATAAACAATCTGGGCCTGATTGACTGACGGAAAACACAATGAAGGGAAGGTGATGCGGGAAGGCCGGGCGGGGAAGATGGTGGCATGCCAGATGAGAGCTTCTTCCAGCCGGTACACCTTTGGGGTCAACGTGAGGAAAGGCTCTCCTTCCTGAATCAGTCGTTTGTTCAAGCAGCAAACGATTATTAGGCCCTGCTGTGTACCTGGAACAGTCTGCGCGGTGGCAGCATTGAGTGGGCTGGAGACTCACTTGTAGAATTCAGCCCTATTCACGAAGAGTCCATCAGCCGGTGGGAAAGAAAAGACTCCTGTCCTCCCTTTCGTGTCCTGGGAGGGGTTTGGGGGTAAGGGGCGGAGCCGCGAAGTCAGCGTCGCGGGAGCGGTGCAGAGGGAGGAGGCCAGAGGATCTTTCGCTGGGGCTTGTCTTCCAGATATTAGGGGAAGGGCTGGAGCAAAAAAATAAAATAAAAGCTAGACACAGTGATAATGGAGAGAGGAGCACTGCCTAGGGGCCAGATCCGAGTTTGAACCTCAGCCCTCACTAGGCACTGGCCTCCTCTTCCCTCCAAAATACTACATCTCACCAAGTGCATTGCACCTGTAGTAGGAACTCCCTCAACATGCATGGCCTGGGGCCACTCCTCGGGCTCCCTGCACTCATTCTTCAATCGGTACTAGTTTATGGATTGCCTTCTGCGAGCTAGTCACTGTTTTAGGAGCTGAAGTCTGGGCAGAAAACCAGACAGACTAGCTTTCCACCCCCAAGGGACATCACTCTACTGGGGGAGACAGGGAACAAATAAATAAAACAGCACAGTCACCATGTGCTGTGCAGACAACTAAAACAGGTCGGCATGGTAGTATTTGAGGAGCTACTTTAGTTAGATTGGGTGACAAGGAGGCTGCTGAGGCAAAAGTTGAGATGGAGTGACAAGGAACCAGTGGTGAGAGACCCAGGGTGAGGGTGTCCCTGGCATAGGGAACAGTTAAAAAGCCATGGGCTGGGGGCAGCATAGGAGATAGAATCAGAAAGGAGTGCAGAAGCCAGATCAAACTGTAGAGTTTGGGTTTTATTCTAAGTGCAGAGGAATTGATTAGAGGATTTATGACATAAATTTTAAAAGTTCTCCAGCTACTGTGTAGAAAAGGGATGGAAGAAAAGGACAGGAATTGGGTCTTAGAAGTTGCCTATTTTGGAGGTGGTATATGTATTTATCCCTTTTTTGCAGGACACAGCTGCCAGGCTGAGGTCCCCCTGTCACCCCAGTGCAGGCTGAGGTGCAACCCTGTGCAAGCTCCCCTCCAAGCAGGCTGCCTCCCAGCCGCCCTGGGCTCCTTGTACTCTTTTCCCCGTGCTGCTGTGAGGGTTGGAGCCCTGCTCTACAGTGGACACTTCACCTCCTTCTTGGGTGGGGTGCAGACCATTTGTCATCCTCAAGCCTTGAGAAACTCTGTGCCACCCAAACGCAGTAGGAGCAGTGGATTTAGCCCAGGTCCGCTGCCAGCCTGCTAGGTGACTTTGAATTGACTCCTCTACAGCAACACTGTCCAATCTAAATATAATGTAAGTCATAATTTTAAGTTATCTAGCAGCCAGCCACATTTAACAAAATTAAAAAGAAACAAGTAAATTAATTTTAATAATGTATTTTATTTAACCCAATTTATCAATATTATCATTTCAACATATAATAAATATACAAATTATTACTGAGGCTCTTATTCTTTCCGAACTAAATTTTTGGTATGTGTTTTAAATGTGTACGTTCAAGTGCTCAGAAACCACTTGTGGCCAGTGATGCTCTGAGAACTTTGCCTTTCTCCTCCCTCCCTCCCAGGGCTACTGTGAGTATACAGGAGAGGAAGTCTGAGGGCTGCCTTGGAGATTTGGAGGTTAAAAACCTCAGGCTCTTATCCCAGAAGGTGTGGTTGGGAGTAAAAGGGCTGATGTGGGAACTTCTCTCCTTAAGTCTAACAATTATGTGTTACAAGCGTGAGAGATAACTAAGAAGCACACATTGACAATTAAAACCATAAGTTGCCTAAAATAGTACATATTCTTTTGGACTAAAGTATGCACGGGCAGAATTTAGTGTCCCACTGAAATTTGAAAAAGTAATCTTTCTGCAAAAAATAAAAAAGTATTTTTTTCTTAACCATGGTAACAGTGAAAGTGTGTGATGCTTTTTGTTAAGTTATATTTTAATGGAAATATTAAATCTGTGGCTTTTGTTTTTGTTTTTAAGGAAATGGAGAAAGGAAGGAAGCTGGAGGGTTTTAATTCGTTATGCTAGCTTTGGATTCTGCAAAATCAGGAAATCAGAAAGTACAAGTTCTCAGAGCAGTGACATTTAACTCGATTGGGAAGGGCACGCCCAAGGTCACCCTTTTAAGGGGTTTGTCTTCCTTTTCAACATTCTTACACAGCACGTCTTTTGGAGCTCAGCATTTTTTTTTTTTTGGTCTTTCTTTTTCAGTGTGGGAACAGAATTGGAACACTAAGGGTTTCTCACTTGCCTCTGAGAGTGAGTGCCCTGTCCTCAGTGCCTTCTACATGGTAGCACTCTAGAAGTTTGTCGATTGACTTACAGATCTTGCCTCAAGGAAGGGGAGTAGTAGGGAGGGTGCTCTTCCCTTTCTTTGGTACTGGATGCATTTTTTAGCAGTCCTTGTTTTTCTGAGATAATTCAGGCCCCAGGTATATATTTTATTTTATTGGCTCCATTAGAAACTTAAAAATATATATGCAGCCACTGTTTATTTTTAGTATTTTAACTAAACTCTGTGTTTTAGGACCTGGGCAACTGCATAGGTCCAAGAATAGCTTGTTTCTATTTCTCCGTAAATATTCCTTTCAGGTTTCTTTTTACCATTTTTTTTTTCCTGGCAAGGAAAGTTTTTTAATTACCTAGAGTCTAAAAACATCTACCTTTAAAAAAGCCGATGAGAAGTTCTTCCACTATCTGGATCACTTCAAATCAAACCAGACATTCACCTACAGGACCCTAGGAGAAGGGAGACTTAGATGCTATCCAGCAGGTCTTTTTCATCCCTGACATTTATGATTCCATCATTCTTCCATGGGTGCCATGAGGCTGGAAACCTTGTGGCAGCTGACTTCCCCAGGGCATTCCTGCCTGCCCTGGGCTGCCACCTCCAGCACAGAACCCATGTCAGAGAAAGAACCGGCCTGGTAAAACGCCATCATTGGGCCAAACCTGCTCTTGTCCTTTTGTGAACACGTGGCACTTAAGAATTTCTTTCCCTTCTTTTTCTGTGAGATGCCTCAAAGAATGGAAAGAATGGTCCTACCATGCTTTAAGGTTTTGTCAACTTAACTTCCTCATCCAAGCCTGACCAAGGCCATTAAAACAATATGAAGACAGCCGCCATCTCTCTTGGCCTCAGAGATGCACTCCGCTCTGTGTCTACTTTTCCTCTAGGGAAAAGTCACTGAGGTTTGTCTCCAGCCATCCTCCTCCTCCTTGAATGGAGCTTAGCATTGCAGTTTGTAATGATGGTGTGCAGAGGGCAAGCGGGAGGCCAGCCCATTGCCCCAGGCTCATACCTCTTGAAGACATTCTCCCCTGAGTCTCCTGTTTGCAGTACCCCTCTGCTCAGGCTTCCCTTCCATGCAGGATGTGTTGCTTCTTTCCATTTCTTCTCTGCAAATCTCTAGTTTCTGTCTCCTTCAAGAAATCTCCCATGACACTTCTATCTTCCCTCTTTCTTTGTTTCCCTTTGGTTAGATGCAGCTATTTTGCCTCAGACTTTCCCAGTATGCTGCTGCATTTTTAAAAACATACGTGAAAGGGCATGTTTTTCTTCCCTTTCCCCATTTAGATTACTGACTTCTCGAGGTGGAGCCTCCTACAAGTCTTAGAGGCCTCAACACAAAGTATCAGTACACAGTAGTCATTCAACAACAAGTAACTTGAATTGGCTTCTAATCAAATTTCATGTGTCTTGGTTAACATGTACTAAATTGATAGGCATTCGGCTCCAGTTTTTCTACCCTCAGTTTATTTTCACAGTTTGCATGCTCTTTCAGAAGAACTAATTCTATAACATGTTATAGCTACTCCTTGGCTGAGATCCCCTTGCTGTGTGTGAGGAGAAAAGCACTGGGGACATGCCTGGTGACTCTACATGTGAGGCTGTGTTTACACATTATTCACAGGGGGATCCAGTTGTTTGAAAGTGAATGGAGAAATAACCCATTTTGCCTGTGAAACCATTGTCTGTGTCTGAACAGCATAAGAGGTAGTGGAAGCTCAGCAAGGAAGGGAGTGACTGAGACCTGGGGGAGGACTGGGATGCGAGGTGGGGAGAGTAGAGCTAACCCAGCCAAAGAGGCAGGCCTAAGGCACAAATCTAGGGGTCTGAGAAGGCAGGATTCTTGTTCATTGTGAAAGATGAGGCCATGTTTGGCTCACTCATTCATTTGGTTGATAAATACTGAGCCACCCACTCTATGTGCTCTGCGCCGCACAAGGAGCCAATACGTGTATTATGACACACAAGATATATATACTCCCTATTCTCAGGAAGCATACAGGCCACCAGAGTCAGCCTCCAGAGACAGACCCCTTTTAATCATGGACCACAATGTGAACAGCACCCCCTGGAGGTGTGAGATGTGGTGGCAGAGGAAAGAACTAATGAGCCAGCAAACTGTGGAACCAGGCCAACCACTGAGGGCTCAGAGTAAAGCTGCCAGTTCATTTGTTCATTCATTCATTTAACAAATATATATTTTTGGCCTCATTAGGAGGTGACTTTTCAGTATAGGCCAAAGGGAGCCAACTGTCCAGACTCACGGGGGAAGAGCATTCTAGGCAGAGGGAACAGCAAGTGCAATGGTCTTTAGGCAGGATCCTGTCTTGCTTGTTCAAAGGAGTGAGGGAACCAGTGTGCCTGGAGCAGAGTGGACAGGGTCACTGGAGGACGCTTTGAAGGATGTGTGACAAGGAAGCCAGTCACAGAGGCCTTGCAGAGCATGGCTCGGGTCTCCCTACTCCGAGTGAGATGGGTTTGAGCAAAGAGGTGACATGATCTGATCTGTGTTTTTAACAGACCTCTAGGCTGCTGTGATAAAAACGGACTGAAACAGGGCAAGGGTAGAGAATTGGAGACAAGTTAGGGGGTCAGGGTGGTTTCGATGGGGGCAGTAGAGAGGAGGGTGGGAAAAGTCAGATTCTTGAACTGTGTTGAAGGGGAAGTGGCAGTATCTGTTGATGGGGTACAAGAGGAAGAAGAGAGGCAGGCACAGGAATATCTCCTGAGCAGGCAGGATGAAAGTGACATGAACTGAAATGGGAGAGACTAGGGAGAAGCACAATAGGGGAGGGAATAACCAGGAGCTCCTTAGGACATGTTGCCTTGGAGCTACTTTTGGGGCATCCTGTAGGGATATGGGCACTGTGGTAATTGAGTCTAGACTTCAGGAAAGAGGTCTGGGCCGGAAAGATGGACTTTAGAGTCATCATTATTTAGATGGTACTGAAAGCCAGAAGGAGCCTGGAGAAACACCGCAGGGGATGAGCCCTGGGCACTGCGGCTTTCACACATTGGCTAGTGGGAAGAGCAAGAACTGGTCAAGGAGACTGAGAAGCAGCAGCCAGAGAGGTAGGAGGAGACCTGGAGGGTCTGGAGTCCCTGAAGTCAAGGAAACCAGCACATGAAGGGAGGAATCACCTGAGTCAAGAGCTGCTTAAGGTCCAGGTGAGCTGAGGGTTTAGTAAATGGAGATCAATTGCTGTAGAGCACTAGGAACCACAATGGGGAATCTTCGAGCTGCAGGACCAGGCCTAAATGAACCCATGGCTGTCCGTACACTGAAGGTGTTTGTCAGGTGGAAGCTGCTGGAGGGCAGCCATGGCCCTTGTGTGCAGTGTAGTGCTGGCTTTGCTTTCATCGAGTGACTGGCCAGCTGGCCTTCCCACAGAAAGTCCTCCACCTGAGTGGCAGTCAGGGGTTCCTTCTGACCAGTGGCTTAGGACAGGACCATCCAGCTGCTGATTTGATGCAATGGTGTTATTTATTGCCGCCGCCAGTGGTAGCGGCCGGCTTGGTTCTAGCCTCCAGATGTAATAAAGCCATCCAGGGAGCTTAAATCATGCATCGGAAAAAAATTGGTAATGGACATCTCAACACAAGGAAGTGAGGTGGAGTTTCAGCTTCTAGTTACTCCTAAGTTTCACAGGCTTAGAGGAACCTTAAGCTGCCCTCAAAGGAAAACTCAATTAGATCAAAATGGATTTAATTGCTTAACCATTTCTAAATGTGTTAAAATTTAAAGGCGAGCTTGTTTGGGGGCCTGGGAGGGATAAGTACTATGAGGAGTGTCACATCCCTTTTATGACAGTGAAGAAGGAAGATCACTCCCAACACACGCAACCTTATCCACAGATGTCCCAGATTATATCACATACAGTTGGGTTACTGGCTGACTGACATACCTAAGGACTCATATCTGTTATATCATTTGACCCCCAAAGTAGTTTTAAGAATTAAGTGAAGCTGGTATAATCACTCCTATTGAATAGACAATGAACTGGGGCTTATTGAAGTGACAGATTGGCCCCTGCTGGGTCCTCAACCCCTGTCTCCTGGTTTTCACATCTGGCCATTGCCAGAAGGGGGCAGCAAGAGGAAGAGAAGAGGAAGTAGCAGGAAGTAGCCCTTTTGACAAGTGTATTCACAGATATTGCCACTGGCATTTATTAATAACAGATGAGCTGAAGTCTCCACAGAATGAGAATCTTAAGGGCTTCCAAGCATTTGACTCAAGGTATTTTTTTGTCTTGTGAAATCATACTATTCAGTTATCCAATACTTGCGCCCCCAAGAAGAGACCGCCTAGCTTCAGCTTGGAAGATTGAGGTGACTAACAACCTTCCTTCCCTCTTGGTCACTTGTTGGACTAGAACATTGCCCTATGGCTGTTGTCATCATAGGTCCTGGCTTCCCACAATTCTCTGTAAGGCATGAATGCTGGTGCTCTCAATGAGGTGCATGCCATTTGAGTTGGAGGATTTGGGTGCTGTTTCCTTCATAACTGAAACAATTGATCATACTAGTACCAAGTTCTGTTTGCTTGCCTCACTGGGTTTGCATCCCTACAGGAGGCTCCTCCATTCTTTCTGCAGATGTTTGAGCAAGTACACATGCTATGAGCAGTTCAACAGACTCCTTATTCCTGGAAAAACTGATAAAGTGAACAAAGCTTCCCAGGACCTTGTTTCTCCAAAGATGTCCAAATTCTCAAACTACTTATTGCTATTACAGCACATCACATATAGTGTAGTATATGTAGTACATTATAGTATATTACTGTACAATTGGAATATGACCACTGTTATGGATAGTCTCCTCTACGTACACAGTCACTCTTATACATCCTATTTCAGAAGATTTATCTTCTTAAAGGCTAATAAGCTTCTCACATTTTACTTTAATCACTGAAAACAAGTATAGGAGGCCAGAAAGCAACAACTAAGCTAGAACCTAGTCCTTAAATTCCAGTGCTTAATTAGAAGAAATCCCTTACAATTAGACAATTTTTTTCATTTTTTACTGTGTCAAGGTGAATATTTTGAGAACCTTTGCATCAAACCTATTCGAATATTTGTATTTAACTTGCAAAACTTAAACATGGACTTTATATATATGCACCATTTCAAGATTCACAGAAAAAAAATTCAGTCTCCTTAAGCTAAATTTTTAAGTTTTAGCTAAAATTGCAAGGATTTGAAAATCGGCTTTAAATTTAGAGCATGCCCATGGTGAGGTTGTTGTGTGCCCTATGATTCTGTGGAATTAAGCTTTAATGTTGCAGCTGGATTCTGTTCCTTTGTGAACATGCAAATTAACATCTTCAGTGGCTCCCTCCACCTGAAGACTTATATATGAGTCTCCAAATGTGTTGTTATTAAAATCACCATATTTATGTGTGGGGGTTTGCAGTGACTTCCCCAGGTGTGGTGACCCTAATTGTAACCATAGAAGTATTCAAATGTACTTGGATATTTAAAATAGAAGAGAATCTAGACCAGGTTGCACTGTTAGTTGAGTGTAATGTAGACTCACAGCCAGGTGCCTTGAGGCCAGTTGTGTTCAGTTCTGTTACGCTCCAAGAATGTATCTTCCTATGTTGATGAAAGAAACATATACTTGATCTGGATCCTTCCAGGTGACTTATTTTTAAATCAAGAGTCATATTTACAAATCTTTAAGCTTTACTAATATTTGCTTTTTGTGAAAAGAAAATCTAGGGAGCTTGCTAACTGGCCCCCTGCAATATGGAGGACAGGTGTTCCCCAAATGTGACTTTGGGGTATCTGCAGGCTTTAATTACAAACCATTGCCCAGTTATCTGGACTGGTGCATCTCAAACTTGCATGTACTTAGGAGTCACCTAAGGACTGGACTGAAATGCAGATTCTGCTTCAGTAAGTCTGGGGTAGAGCCTGAGACTTTGCATTTCTAACATAATCCCAGGTGATGCTGATGCTGATGCTGCTGTCCCATGGAGCAGCAAGGCCCTGGACCAAGTGAATCCAACCCAGTTTCCAAACTACAGGGGGTCAGGCCCCCAAAAGGCTGTTTCTGTCAGCCCTAGATTTTCATAGCCTCTCTCTTCCAGCTCACACATATTTACGTTTGCAGAGGAAAAGTTGTGAACATCTGACATTTGTTTGACTAATTTTGATTGTTGTGGGGCCCTTTGGGAGTTGGGGGAAGAAGAGCATCTCAGCCAACCACCAGTCCGCACCCCAGAACCATCAAGATTGTTGCATCGTGCTTGTATTTTCCCCAAACAGTACATGATCATGGCTCATGGCAGTTCCACCCACTTTGGCCTCAAATTAACAGAGGCCGAGCAGGCTGAAGTTAACGATTGGTCCAGAATACCCTTGGTCCAGAATACCCCTACACCCCCTCCCACCCCTTGGGGTGGCAGTTAGTTCTTTATTGCCCTGTTTAGACCTGGCCTAAGGACTGATATTTCCTCTTACTGTCTCAAGTGAGAACTATCCTAGGCTTCTTCCAGCAACCTCCAACCCCTCCCAGACTGCAATCCTGTGGGCGCTCCATAAATACTTGTTGACTGACTTGACTCATTCCCTGGGCAGAAAGAAAAATGAGGGGGACGAGGAGGAGCAGGAAGAAGTAGGGAAAAGGGGAGTGGATTTGGTTTTCTGTCTCTCCTAAATATAATAAGGCAAGGCCCAACCTAATGTCTTGTTTGCAGGGTATGTCTATTTTCAACGTACCTGAAGTAGCATTAAAATTTAAGTTTTGTTATTCACTAACTGCAGTGTCGTGCTTTGGATGCTGAAGGCAGAAAGCAGTTCCCTCCAGAATTTCCAACTGGGAACCCAGCAGGAACACCAGCTGCTGCCGCCACTGTGACTGCTTGAAAAAACTGGCCCTCGCTGTTCTGTGGTGGTGTAGGCCCCATTTGTTGTGCAGCTATCCTTGGGAGGGTGAGCAGAGACTTTCAGAGAGAGTTTTTGCTCTGGCGACACCCCAGTTCTTGATGGTTTTTTCCCGGTTGTTCAGCTTTGAGAATCTAAGGATGTGTTGTTCTCTCATAATTGAATACTGTGCCTCATTTTCTCTCCTCCAGAAGTGGAAAGGGCTTTCCCTGGCTTGACAAAGTATGCTGGGGCAGGGTGGGGGTGGGGTGGCGGGGAGCAGGTATTACAAGAAGAAGCCTGTTGTATGTAAAAAACCCCTTTTCTCAAGCTGGCCTGAACTGCTACCCAGCTGCCTTTCCTGGGGTCTCTGGAACCTTCCTCAGAGCTTATATAATTTTTATCACTTCCAAGAACCCTTCCTGGCATAAGCCTCCATAAACTCATTTGCTTTAGGATCTGAGCCCTGATGCAGCATTTCTCTGAGGATTTTTGCAAGTGGGCCTCACCCGGGCCTTTTCTTCAGGAAAATAGAAAACCCATAGGCTCCTCAGTTTCCTCACCTGTAAAAAGGAGATCATAAAAGTTCTTTACCCACAATGTTGTGAGGATTAAGTGAGTTTGCATATGCAAAGACTTAGAG
This sequence comes from Eidolon dupreanum, assembly GCA_028627145.1. Lineage (NCBI taxonomy): Eukaryota > Metazoa > Chordata > Mammalia > Chiroptera > Pteropodidae > Eidolon > Eidolon dupreanum. The sequence continues at coordinate 52,359,630 of CM053515.1, read as the reverse complement.
CAGTGCTAGACAGAATAAATTAACTGTTGATGTTTTTGTGAGGCATTAGCATTATTTTCCTACTTTATAAGCTTATTCAACTGGTCTTTGGGTTCCAGTGTCGGACTGTATGCTCAATAAATGCTTCTTTTAAGTTAATGATGGAAAAGAAGGGGGGTGGTTTCAAGCAGTGATGTTCTGGTAGAGATTTAACAACCTGCTCCCGGGGTGGAGGGCACCCTGATTTGTAGTGTTTGTCATTTTCTGACCAATTTCAAGCTACCAACATGGCAGCACTGAACATTGAGTTAGGAAGAGAAGCTGATAAACCGATGTCAGCTTGCTCCAGTACATCCTGGGCAGGCATCTGTGACACAGGGAAGCCGTAAAGCTTCCCTGGCCTTCTCCCTCTACAGCCCATATGAATGGATAATTCGGCCTTTTAAACAAGCACTCAATGCTTTTAAACATAGCCTAGTTCAAAAGTGGGATTTTTAATAAGCCTGCATAACTTTGTAGTGCACTATTTTGTGTTTTGTGTGTGTTAAAAGCCCCCAAGTTGTACTGTCCTCTCCAGAGGAAGCTCTGAATGCAGGGACTTGGGCACATCTGGGCCGCAGATAAATAACCTTTGAGAGACCTTTCGAAGGCACTTATGAAAGGGAAAGCAGAAACTGGAGTCTCTGGAGGGTACTTATTGTTCAGTCCGAGCAGCAAAAAGGTGGTAAAGAAGTCATTAACAGTGTGAGTCTAAATAGCAGCGGCTAAGCGTTAGAGACCGTGGCCTGAGGCCACCAGCAGGGGGCAAGAGCTCCACCAGCCCCTGTGCAGGCGTGAAACAGATGTTAGCATCAAGGCCCTACTTTGTATTTAGGAGGTTTGTGTGGTTTGTTTGTTTGGGAGTTTGGGTCTAATTTTACAAGTTAGTAGTGGAAAGAAAAATTAAGCAATTTATCGTGCTGTCTGAATAATGTTTTGGAATAACCAAGAATAGGTTAGTGTAACAAGTGAGTAGGTAATTGCCCCTCACTTAATGACCCACATCCAGATAGTATTTTTGTCTAGAGTGATAATCAGCACTCATTCTCATCATACACAAGAAGGCTTGTGGGGAAGAAAGAGAAAACCTCTGCCTTTAATTGTGCGCTAAATATAGTGTAAACAATGGGTGCTTAATACATGTGTGTTTCGGTTAAGGCTTTTTCTAGCAGCTGTGCTCAGTGAGGGGAGGGCCCTGACTAAGGTTACACTGCTGGTCTGCTACAGCCAACCAAACCCAAGTCTCCAGCCTTGGCCTCGTGCTGTTCACTTCTCTTAGGACCTCGTAAGGGACCAGCTGGACATAAGATGGACATAAGAGCTAACAAGTGGGGCGGGGGAGTGGTCGAGTCAGACAACAGCCTTGTATTACATGCTTGCCCTTCATCTCTAGGGTCTCTCTTCAAGTCTCTACTTCTTCATTGTTCCCTGTGACTGACATACGATTCACAAAGTGCCACAATAAGAAGCTATATCCTACTTGCTCCTTAAACTAACTGACAGTTTCCCGTTCTAGTTCAGATTGCAATTAAGAGAAACTCCAGAAGCTTTCCTGCTGGAGGTGCTGTGCTTGAGTGTTGGAGGGCGAGGGGAGTAACCCAGGGCTGGAAGGAGGTAGTGTAACAGAAGGGACTGCAGGATTGAGTGATCTCCCAGGAAAGAGGAAGCCCCTGGGTTGATTTCCACCCCCACGTTACCTATACTTCTGATTTCCAGCATGTCCCTTCTATTGACGCCATAGTCATAGGCCTGATTTGGCAGCTGCAGGGACTGGCTTCTGTGCAGTCACAGGACTTCAAGATAATTCCCATCCACCATTGCAGGCAGTTACACCCTTGTTATAATATGCAGACAGCTCTCGAGGCAGACAGCACAAAATGAGTCCACTTCCTGTTACACCCTGATCCAAACCTCAATGTGACCCCTTCAGAAGAGGTTCCTGCCCAGCATGGCTCTTCCTTGGGAATTTGGGGGAGTCCCTGGCTCCAGGGAGGTTGTGGCAGAACAGCCAAGAGGGGGAAGAAAGAGGCCATGAAAGAGTGGTATGTGTAATGGTGTTACTATTTCTTGCAGCCCATTGCTGAAGAAGAGTTCCAGAAACATCTGCATACAAACAGTGTCATGTGAATAAACAGTGGTTCCCAGGCAACCCACACAAGCTCCCCAGAACCCTAGGCCTCCAACCAGGCCCACCCCTACCCAGGGAGCCCTACCCCAGCCCCCACTCAGCCCCATCCAGCTCATGGGGAAGCTTTGCTCAGAGCTAGTTTCACCCTACTAGGGGCCCAAAAGGGTAAGCTGAACCTTCTAGGCCGAATAGATGACAGTTCAAGGAAATAGAAGCACTTTCTGATTTTAAAACCTCAGAAAACCTAAAAACTTGATCCTTGTTGCGTACTATAGGAAATTAAGCCTGGGAAAAACAGCACAGTGGTTTCTCAGAAGGCCTAAAATTAGACCTATACTACCCCCAAAGAGGTTGTTACTGTCCAACCAAAGCATGTCATGACCTGGAAGAAGGTGGTCCCTGACCTTATGACCCATTTCCGTAAAAACAAGGAAGGATATATGGACAGTGCAGTAAGGCTGTTGAATAGTACACTCTGAGTTTGTGTCTCAGTGAATATAAATGTTAGGGATCCGTGTTTATGAAGAAGAATCAGAAGGCCTCAAACTACAGAGGTTTGTGATAGTTCACAAGTGGCAGATATATTTAGTGTTGATTTTAAAAATAGGGTGTTGGTGGGAATTTTCATGAAGAGTTTGGTACTAGGTCAGAAATGCAATTCCTGTTTTACTGTTGTTCGTAAAGACAGAAACAGAACCTGCTTACAGTAGGTGAAAGGTCTGGTCTTCATGGCCACTGAACCCACCTGGTTATGGTGTCCATGCTTCTTTTTTGACTAGCTCATTCTGGAAAATCAGTGCAACAAATCCCATGTTTCTACTGATTACAATCACTGAACTGAGCACGGCAGGAGGATCAAAGATGAGTAAAAGCATCACCTTGTACATGTGACCTTGTGCTGTGTATCAGGGCAACAAGACTAGTAACTGAATTGACCTCAAGGCAGAGAAAGGTCAGTGTCTCAAGAGAAGAGTGATATGCTTTGTAGCCTCAAAGAATGGGGGCATTCGACCATCTCCCTATCTTAAAAAAAACGTTCCTACTTTTTATTACTATTATAAGAGCTTACCTAGTCCAAGCCCTGTGCTTGTAAAAATTAACTCAGTTAAACCTCAACACAATGTTACAAACTGAGTTATACTAATACCTTTATTAACAAATGGGAATTGAGGCTCAGAAAGGGCACCTTGAAACCAAGGTAACACAACCAATAAGGGTGCAGTCAGGATTAGTCCTAGCTTGGCCAGGCCCCTTCCTCTTTCCTGGGAGATCACTGAGACCTTGCAGGGAGCAGGGAGTGACAGCAGGAGCCCTTGGGTCTTTGGGATAGTTTAGCCTTTAGACGTTTTGGTCCCATATTACTGTGAGGAGAGCCTGGAGCAGGTAGAGGAACAGAAGCCCTGAGAGTGCTTTATTTAAGGTTGCTCTTTATTTAAGGTTGCTTCATTTGGAATTATGATTTGTAGACCTGCTGCCACTGCAAATGTAAGCCCTGCTCAGATTTCCTCTGTAGCACTGACTCTGAAGTGATTGTCCTGGCAGCACTTGCCTTGAAATACAGTTCATTCAGATTTGGGGTGCATGTCACTCTGACTTAGGGAGTCTTATGAATTATAAAATCTTTCCAAAGAAGCACAGGTTTATTGCATCTGAACTTCACCAGGAACTTGAGCCGGGCTGGCCAAGGGCCCAAAGCAAGGAAGGGCCTGTATGTCTCCATTGCAGGTCAGCAGTGCTCTTGCCTCGTCTCGGGGCTCAGAGGTTGTTTCACATCCTTTTAAATATCCACATTACAGATTTGTTTGAAATTAATTTGTACTATCTGTAAAGAAAGGGTTGGCCCAGTAATGATCACCTCTAGCACCCTGACCCACACTAATGAATTTTGCCTGTGTAAACCATATTAATTGTGGTAGTTGCTTTTTAATTGTCCTTAAGTTCTTATATGTTAACTGCCCCAGGGCTGGAACTCTGGTTTCTGTTTCCATTTGGGAGCTCTGTTCCTATCCTTATCCCAATAGCCTTACCAATCTGCACCCTACCCCCACCCCCCCGCAACTGTTATTAGTACTATGAAAACAGAATGAGGATTAGAAAGATGGTCTCGTTAAAAGATGGTGGAATAGGTAAACGCTGTGCTCACCTCCTCCCATGACCACATCAGAATTATCACCAAACTACAGAACCACCATTGGGAATCGCTTGGAGTCTACCTGAACAGAAATCCTATAAGTAAGAATATACAGAAGAAGCCATGTGGAGACTGGTAGGAGGGACAGAGACATGGAATAGGCTGGTCCTATACCTACATGTGGTAGTTAAAAATCAGGAGGGATATCTCAGCTGCAGAGGTCCCCCCTAAGGAGCAAGGAGTCCCAACCCTATCCCAGGCCCCCCAGTCTAGGGTTCCAGTGCCAGGAAAAGAAGTTCCCATAACTTCTGGCTGTGAAAACCAGCAGAGATTGTGGTTGAGTGAAACAGAAGGTGGTGGGAATCACAGACTTTTCTCCTAAAAGTTCTCTCTTGAAGGACTTACTGGCAGACAGACTCACTCGCTCTGAGCTCCAGCACTGGGGCAGCAGCTCAAAAGTCTCTAGGAACATAGGAGGAATAACTGAATGGTCTGGCTTTAGGGTGAGGGTTGGAGGGCAGCTTTCTCCCAGACAGAAGTGCTGGCAGAAGCCATTGTTCCTTTGTTGAGCCCTTTCCCCACACAGCCTGCACTCACAGGTGGGTACCATATCTGAGTCTCCATCAACCTAGCTAACACCATTTGCCCTGCCCTGATAAATCCCTGAGAGCCCGCCCCACCCAACTTTCGGGCCCAACCAAGCCACTTCCTGTGGCTTTTTCATACAAATGGCCTGTCTTGGCTCATGCTTCGGACTTTCTTAAAATCTTTCAAAGGTTCACAAACCCCACACAAGCAGCATCTGGCCTTGATGTGCCCTGGCACTAGCTCCAAGCCTGGCACTAGTGGTAGCCAGCCTCAATTCACAGCTTAGCCTATTTTAGGCACCTCCAAGCCCAGCACAAGTGGCAACCATCTGTTGATCACTTTGTAGCTCATACCAAGTGGTCCTAGGCAGAGCACAGGCAGCTACTGACCACAGCCTGCAACAGAGCCTCAGGAGGCCCCAGAACCAACACAACCTAGTGGCCAGCTTCAGACCACAACAGAGTACCACCCAACCACTTCCACAAATGACACGCCCAAAGGGGAGACTGAGCAGGCACCAGAGCCCAGCTAAAGCCAATCCATCTCTGTAGGGTCAGCCCCTACACAGTAGCTCTTCAACTGTAGTCCTGGCCAGTCCTCAAAACCAGTCAGACTGGGGGTCAGTCCCTTCCATTGACGTGCAAACAGCAACCAAGGCTCAACTACAAGAGGACATACAACCCACACAGGGACACATCTGGAACACCCAGCTCAGGTGACCAGGAAGACTGTACCACTGGGCCCCACTGGATGCCTACTACATAAGACCACTCTACTAAGACAGGAAGACATAGCAGCTCTACTTAATATGTAGAAACAAACACAGTGGCAGCCAAAATGGGGAAATAGGGCAACATGTCCCAAATGAAAGAAGACAACAAAGCTCCAGAAAAAGAACTAAACAAAATGGAAACAAGCAATCTACCAGATGCAGAATTGAAAACACTGGTTAATAGGATGCTCAGTGAGAACTTCAACAAAGAGAAAAAAAAAAAACATAAAAATGGAGATAGAAAACAACAACCAGTCAGAAATGAAAAATGCAGTAACTGAAAAATCAAAAATGCAGAGGGAATCAACAGTAGAGTAGAGGAAGCAGAGGATTAAATCAGAGATTTGGAATATAAGATAGCAGAAAACGCCCAATCGGAACAGCAACAAGAAAAAAAAAAAAGATCCAAAAAAGTGAGAATAGTTGTGGACCTCTGGGACAACATCAAGCTTCTCAACATTTGCATCATAGGGGTACCAGAGGAAGAAGAGAGAGAGCAAGGAATTGAAAACCTATTTGAAGAAGTAATGATGGAAAACTTCCCTAACCTGACGAAGGAAATAGGTGTACAAGCCCAGAAAGCAGAGTCCCAAACAAGATGAACCCAAAGAGGCCCACATCAAGACACGTCGTAATTAAAATGTGAAAGGTTAAAGACAAAGAATCTTAAAAGCAGCAAGAGAAGAAGCAGTTTATCACCTATAAGCCTGTTAGCTGATTTCTTAACAGAGACTTTGCAGGCCAGGAGGGATTGGCATGAGATATTCAAGTGATGAAAAGCAAGGACCTACAACCAAGATTACCCTACCCAGCAAAGCTATTATTTAGTAGAATCGAATGACAGATAAAGAGCTTCCCAGACAAGACAAGACAAAGCTAAAGGAGTTCATCACCATCAAACCATTATTACAAGAAATGTAAAGGGACTTCTTGAAGAAGAGGGAGAAAAAAGAACAAAAGCATGAATAATAAAATGGCAATAACTACATAATCTATCAACAATTACTTAAAAGTAAGTAGATTAAATCAAAAGACAGGTGGCTGAATGGATAAGAAAACAAGACCCTTACATGGTGCCTGTAAGAAACTGACTTCAAATTGAAAGACAGACTGAAAGGAAAGGGATAGAAAAAGATATTTCATGAAAATGAAAGTGGGAAAAAAAAAAAGCAGGTAGCAATACTTATACCAGACAAAGGCTATAACAAGAAACCCTCCCCCCAAAACACACACACACACACACCAGTAATTCCACTTCTGGGTATTTATCCGAAGAAACCCAAAACACTGTGCATCCCTATTTTCATTGCAGCATTATTTACAATAGTCAAGGTATGGAAGCAATCTAAGTGTCCATCGATAGACAATTTGATAAAGTGGTACTTATGTACAATGGAATATTAGTTAGCTATTAAGAAGAATGAAATCTCACCATCTGCAACAACATGGATGGACTTAAGAAAGTGTTATGCTAATTGAAATAAGTCAGACAGAGAAAGACAAATACCATATGATTTCATTTATATATGGAATCAAAAAAAAAACATAATAAATGAACAAACAAACAGAAACAAACTCATAGATACAGAGAACATTTTGCTAGTTGCCCAATGGGAGGAGGTTAGAGGGGGTGGGTGTAAAAAGAGAAGTAATTAAGAAATACAAATTGTAGTTACAAAATAGTCATGGGGATGTCAAGTACAGCGTGGGAATGTAGTCAATAATATAATAACTATGTAAGATGTCAGGTGGGTACTAGACTTACTGGGTACATCACCTTGTAAGTTATATAAATATCTAACCACTGTGTTGTACACCTGAAACATACAATATAATATTGCATTTTAACTGTAATTTAAAAATTAAAAATTATTTTTAAATAAAAAATAAAAGTTGCCTCAAAATAAAAGAAGAAAAATGGTCTCATTAGTGTAGAGTAGAAACCTCAGACACACAGAGAAAGCAGGCCCATAAGCCTAAAGGTTTTCTCATGTGGGCCCAGAACTTCCACGTCAAGAGAAGAGGAACTTTAGATTGTCATGGTAGTTGCCTCAATATAAGGAAGGAAGGACTCCCAACAGAGCTGAGCACAGCTGGCTGCCTTGAGAGAAGGGCTGAAACTGAAGCCAGACCACTGCTTGGAGCGTGGGGAGGATTCAGCCTCCTGGTGGCGATGCTCACCCTCAGCGCCTAGTACACAAAGTGGTCCTCAGACAAGCTTTACCTGGCCCCAACCTACTGAGCCAGAATCTGCATTTTAACAAGATCCCAGTCTGGTTCATATGAATTTTCTTTGCTTTGAGGCTCTGCTTTAGGACAAGGCTACCGTTATTTTCACCTAGAGTTTTTTAAAATACTGATGCTAGGCCTTTATCATGCAACTGGAGCCAAGAAGCCACTGGTCTAGGACTTTTAAGGACATTTCCACACCTAATACGCTGGTTCTCCCTTTCCCACCCCTCCAACCTGCTGCTGCTTTTCCACACTCTGTGTGCCTGCGCGAGCATGTGCACACACCTACATACAAGAAACTAAGAAAGCGGCATCGATGTGATGCCTGCCAGTGGCTTTGGTAGGGCTGTGGCTTTCCCTGGGAGCCTCTGGGCATGGCCAGAGTAACCTGCTTCCTGCTATATCCCTTGGAGACTAAATTTTTCCAGAAGGGAGAAAAGCTAAGCATGGCCTAGCAGGCCTGCCCGAAGGCTCCCCATCTCAGCCTTTTAGTCCTGGTCCCTGCAGGCCTCTCCTCGGAGCTGGGGGTTCCTTTGAGGCCTGAACTTGGTCACCACAAGGCCTGACCTTCCAGATTGGATGTCCAGATTGGACTGGGCAGGTAGTTTCCCAGTTCTTCAGGCCCTTGGTAGGGAGAACACCCAGCCCTCACTAGTCCCTTGGTCTGTGGCTGTTTCATATTGACTGACTGGGCCTGGAGTGGAGCCTTTGTCGAGTCCACTATCTGGTGAGTGTGTGTTAATCTGCAACCCCTGAGAAGCCGCCCGGCAAGTGGGAGGGCAATGTGCAAACAGCAGGGACCCGTTGTCAGCCTGGGAAGCTGGACAGCAAGTAGGAGGGAAACGGTTAAAAAATCCTATTCATGGTCCGGGAGGAGGGAGGGGTGGGCTCAGGAGCAGGCGGGGCCTTGTGTTAATCTTGCTGGAATGTAACCAGTTTGGGCAGTTTCTGGCTTAGGCGTGCTCCCCCCACCCCACCCCTCCACCTGGTGCAGGCCCAGCAGTCCAGGCGTCTGGAGGCAACTCTTTGTTTGCAGCAGCCAAACTTTAGAGGGGTCCAAGTTAGCTCGCTTGAAGGTGAGAGGACGAGGAGAACTGACTCCACTACCCTGTACCCCGGGTCCCAGGAAGATGCTCAGCAAGGCAGCTGTGCTGTCCCGGGTGCATGTGTGCGGGAGCCTACAGGCTCTCTTATCTGCTGCAGGAGTTGGATGGGGGTAGGAGTGGGCACGAGAGAATGAATGTTCTGGAGGAAGATCCCAAACCTGTTTGGCCAGGCTGCTTCACTTCCTGAAGGCCTGGGAATTTGTAATGCGTGTGTGTGTGTGTGTGTGTGTGTGTGTGTGTGTGTGTGTGGTGGACGCTAGGAGGGAGGTCAAAGGGAAGGTCAGCTTACTTGTGCATTATCACTTTACAAGGAGAATGTATTCATGTGTCACTTCTGCAGTTTACAGTTGGTTTTTAAAATGTTCTCTGTCTTGCTCCAGGTAGTGGTTATATAATATGTACATATTAAAAATTCATTGAGCTGTACACAGGATTTGTGTACTTACAGATATACATTTTATGCCTTAGTTTAAAAGTTTTTAAAAAATCAATTTTAAAAGAAGAAAGAACAGATCTTCCTTCCCAACCAGCAAGGCCTTGCCTGGCCACCACGGCTGCGGGGAGGGGGACGGGGTGCCGGCGGCTGCGGGCACCCCTGCGCGCCCACACGGGAGTGGTGTGAGCTCCCGCACTGGCGCTTGGAAGCCACATGAAGTTGCACAGCAGCAGATCTCACCGCAGTGCCGCTCTGCTCTCAGGATTTGGAGAAAGCATCAAAGGCAGTGGCTTTAGGGAAGGACTCCCAGGGCCTTGCTCACAGAGGGCCATGAGGCCAGCTGCAGGCCACACATGCCTGCTGGGCCGCCTTGGCTGCCTGCCCTGCCCCAGTGGCTTCCTGTACACTCCGGGGAGCCTGTGCCCACTGCACATCAGGGACCGCCCAACTGGCAGGACCCTGGATTCCTCCTCTGCACTGCCCACTGGCAAATCCACATTGGGAGGGTTGGACGTAATGACTTCCACGGTTCATTTTGGCTCAGGATCAGAAAATGATTTTCTTCTGAGTATTTTTAGGCCACAAGACTCTGTATAATGTTCAAATCCTAGCTGTGTGGCCTTGCTTAAATTAAAGTCTCTCTAATCTTAGTTTCCTCATATGTGAAATGGGAATAACAGCAATACCGAACTCAGGCTTGATGAGAGGATTAAGTGGAAACTAATGTTGTATTCATTGTCTGGGATAAAAGTTAGCCTCTGGCATCATCATAATCAAAACCACACCAACTGTGCATCACTGTCTGGTGAGTCGAATCCTTCCCTGTACAAAGTGTTACCCTGAGCAGGAGTGGCCACTGCATTGTGCCTCCGCTTTAAAGGGCCCGCTCTGCCACCCTCAGCCCCTGTCTCACCCACAGGGTAGAGCACCCATGGGGCCTAGGCGGCAGGGAATGGGGTTCTTAGACTCCTGGGCTTGTGTCGGTCTCTTTCTCAGGTCCGTTGTCCTGGGCAGTGGCTGAGCCAGCCCCCTGGTGTGCACTCACCTAGGCTGAGGGGGCCCAGGAGCTATTGGCTTGCCTGGGGCTGTTCCCGTGTGTGGTCTTGAGACCTCATGGTACCAGGATGAAACTGGGATGGAGGAGAAAAGAGCAGCTCTGCCGCCGCCAGTCAAAAGTCTAGGAATTCTAAATTTGAACCCAGCCTTTTTGTATCATTGGGAAGGTATGTCAAGGTAGGAGAATGGAGCATAGGTAAGTTTCTTAGCTCAAGTTATAGCTTTTATTTTTTATTTTTACTTTATTTTATTTTATTTTTTTAGTTAAGGCAACCCTTGGTTGATCTCACAGATTGCAAGGACCTTGTCAACTTACTATCCCTTATTTTTTATTTTTTTTATGCTTACAGCACCTCGTCTTCCTAGGTGGTCTCCCATCCAAGTACTAACCAGGCCTGACACTGCTTAGCTTCCAAGATCAAACGGGATTACGCTCTTGTATGTAACTTTTAAATACATCACTATACGGGCTTGCATCTGGACTCTCGTCCTGGGCCCCGCAGGTCTTAGGTGTGGACCTGCCTGTGCGCCCCTCCTTCCCCCATCACAAGCACTGACTTCGGAGACCCCCTCCATAGTTGTCACTAGGAAAACGTTATCCCAGATCCTTTTAGTTCACAACTTTTACTTACTTATTAACACATTAGTATTAGAATAGAGCCATACTCTGTGTGAACTGTCTAGGTGGCAACCTGGACTCTCCATTCTTAGAAGTCTGGGTGAAATCCCACCTTTTAGCCTCACTACGCACTCACACACTCTGTGGCATTTATCATTTGGGGCACTTGTCCTGTCTTCCCTCCCGGCTGAGGCCGCCTCTCAAGCCACATTGTCTTTCTGTCCCCCACATCACTTCATGCGGTGCTCGAGCACACTGGATGCACAGTGAGTATTTGTGGAATGAGAGGCTGCGTTCACTGCAGACTAATTAGTGTTCTCTAGGCTGTGTTGATTTTCTCAAACTGCTGTGTCAGTAAGGCCCCCTCCATGTAAACATATTCAGACCCTAAAGAAAATCAGACAGCCAGCCTTTAACAAGCCCAATAAACTCAGCCCTTATTTTTATTATCTTTGGGGTGGGTTTGCCCGGGAATTTATCTGTAGAAAGTCTTAGTGTTCGCTGCTGTGAGGCAAATTTTTTGCATTCATTTATTCTTTCAGTGGTTTGGCCCTATAAAGCAGAGGGCCAGCCTGAGGGGAAATTGTGAAAGAATTTGAGTTTGTCTTTGGTGGTTAGAATTAAACAGTTTCTCTAGGCCTTGCCCTCAAACTTCAGTCCAGTTTACTATTGAAAATTGTGTCTCAGGGGGTATAGAGATCCGTGGGATAATGGAGACTGAAAAAATTAGAGATTTAGCCATTTTGTTTTCTTTTTTCCTTGGAGAATAATCCTTTGGAAAATAGTTGGATAAACACCCTTAAAACCACATAATTTTTTAAGTCGAAGTCAAGCCTTAAGTCATCAAGCCTTGATTCATTTTTTTTCTGAACAATGGACAATAATAAATGCTGGTGGAGAGATATGAAATGCCAGGATGTTGAATGAGGGAAAGGGGAGGGCAGGGTTGGTCAAGAGTGTTCCTGAGCACTGGCCAGGGACACAAGACGTTGTATGCATGTGAGGGAGGGGCCTCACAGAGGGATAGGCACCCCAGCACACTTCTCAAGCTTGCACCAAACTGTAGGACTTTCTCGCTTCTCCACTTCCTGGGTGCAAATCGCAACACCTGGAACTAAGACATCCCTACAGGGCAGGCCTTACAAACTTGCCCTCATTCACTAAGGCAACACTATTCTGTCCATGGTGTTTTAATAACATCGACAAGGAGAATGATGATAATGGCTAATGGCTATTGAGTGCTGACAAGGAGCCAGCATGTGTATTTCCTCATTTAACACTCAGCACAGCCAGCCATTTCAAAGGTAGGGAGGCTGGAATTTAAACTGAAGAAGAGATGTTGATGTTTCTGATTCATCATTTAAAGAAACCTTGCATATGAAATTCAGATTGGGGTCTGGCCATTTGTTAACACCTGTCAGAAAGATGTTTCAGTGGTCATTTAACAAACATTTATTGAGTATTGTGCTGTGATTTGTATCACAGATTCAAAAGTAAAAAAGAAAAAAATCCCTCTTGCCTTCAGGAATCTCAGTATCACCTCAGTCCTATCTAAAAAGAACAAGTACATTCAAGTGACAGAACTCCAGCACGGTGGTCCTCAACTCTAGGATATCATCTGCTGGGATTTGGGGGGTTTATCACAATTACTAAGCATTCGCTCATCCTTATTCATCATCATATCTAGTTGAGATAGGCCCTGTACATGTCTTCTGAGATCCTTTCTGCCAATAACCCTTCTGCTACTTTAAATTAGTATCTTCGTGGTTTAGAGTTACTGTATTGTAGTTGAATGTATACTTAAGAGCATTGTTATATGTATAGAATTATTGCTGGTGTGTGTGTGTGTGTGTGTGTTTTCCAAAGCCAAAGCTATAAAGTTTGCTTCTAATAATATTGGAATTATTTAAGCCCCTAAAACCCACTATAAAAGTTAATTATAATACCAGAAGGTCCACAGGCCTGTATGTGGGAGCATTTGGATTCTTTTGGGATGCATCACACATACCACACCTGGACTCCCTGCTGCTGTGGCCACACTCAACACAGGCATTAAAGGAAAGGGCATTTTCATTAGGATTGTGATTATGAAGCACAGGAGCTCAGGCCCACGGAAACAACCTGCTGAAGGGTCTGCCGTCGACACCTCCTGATGGCATGGGAGACAAAGGTGCCAATCAAAGGCTGTGTATGATTCCACCACACTCATGGGTCTTGACAGAGGTTGTAAGGACAAAAGCCAGCCTAAGCAATCAGGGTGAGTAGAAGTGGATGTTGTTGGAGCTAAAAAAGAATACGATGTGAGTTCAGGGCTTCCTGTCCTGAGGAAGTATCTCGGTTCCCTCGGGCCTCTGACAAGCCGAGTGGAGGAAGAGAGCAGGTTGCTGGGCTCAGAGACTGTGGCTTGGAAGAAATTGTATGCCTCTAGTCCCCAGTAAAGATGTGGTGGTTCTAGGTACTGTCATCAAAGACTTGTTAAAAACCCAGGTTCAGTCTCCCAGAAAGATTTCCCTCCCCCCACCCAAAGATATTGCCAAGATGGAAAGAAAACTGTGCAGAAGAATGAGTCATTACATACATGGGGATACCCAGCAGCCAGAGGTAGGGTGTCTTGGGAACCTTGGAAGCAATTGGAGAGTGAGGATATGGACTGTGTACCTGGAGTTGGTGCCTAGTGTTATCCTGGAGTCAGTCCTCCAACAGATTTCCTTTGCCTTCTGATAACTACTGCAGACCAGACCAAGGGAGCATTACGCTTGAAGGCAGGAACTGGAGAGTAACACTAGGTATTTGCTACTGCTGTGGCTTCTTATAACCTGTCCTCACCCCTTATTTAGGACTCCAAGAATGATAGGCCACCAAGAGGCTTATCTTCTGTGTAAGAAGGGCCTCAGTGTCTCCCTCTAACCTCTGTACCCCCACTGCCTTCTCTCTCTCACATCTACTCTCTCTTCCCTCCTCTGCCCTCACTTCATAATGGCTGAACGTCCTTCAAATGCAACTGGGAAGAGCTGAGGTCCCTTCCTGGCACTTGGGCCGGTGACTGAAGAGGTGCCTAGGGTAGTGGTCCAGCTCCTGGCAGAAGCATGACAGCTTTTTGCCAAAAAGTTGAGGGGCTTGGACAGTGAAATGCTCAGAGAACAGTAGTGTCAAGTGACTAGAACATAGATGGAGGATGTTGTTGGAAGTTGGGGACAGGTGGCTGGAGGTGGAAAGGGTAGTCTGGGGCCTTAATGCCTACTGAGCAGGAAAGTTTTGTTCTGCAAGCATTGGGGAGCTGCCAACTCTCTCGGCAAGGCAATAACACAGCCAGTAGTGGCTGTGGAAGGGCTGCAGGCAGGAGAGAGGTCAGTTGGGAGTCATTGCAGAAGTCCAGGGCAGTAAGGAGGAGACTAGAAGAGGGGAAATGAGTTGAGAGACATTTTAGAGTTAGAATGAAAGGCTTGGTCCTCCATCAGATGTAGGGGTGAGAGGAGGAAAGAAGTAACCAAATTTATCCTTAGGTTTGTACAGTTGTCAGGGTGATTGTATGTCCTGGTTCACATCGATTGTCTGGTGTATTAGGATACTCCAGAGAAAGAGATCCAGTAGGGATTTTGTGTGTATAGTGTATGGTCTCTTTGTGTGTGTATGCACACAGTTATGGAGACTGGTATGTCTGTAAACTGACTTAATTTGGAGAGCCAGTGGTTTGATTTTGGCTTTGATTTAGCCAAAGACCCGAGAACCAGGAGAGACAACGATGTAGCTTCTGTCTAAAGGCCAACAGGCTCAAGACACAGGAAAAGCTGATGTTTTAGGTTAAGTCCAAAGACAGGAAAAAAGCCCATGTCCCAGTTCAAAGGTCATCAGGCAGGAAGAAATCTCTCTTACCTGGGAGAGGGTCAGCCTTTTTGTTCTATTCAGGCCTTCCACTTATTGGAGGAAGCCCACCTATATTACGAGGGTAATCTGCTTTATTCTGTCTCCCGATTCAAATGATGATCTCATCAAGAAACACCCAGAGTAATAACCAAATCTGAGCACCCCGCACCGTGGTCCAGTCAAATTGACACAAAATTAACCATCACATCCAGTATAATTGTTAAAAGTTTTTCCTTTTGCTTTCAAAAGAGTCCTGGTTTATAGGATATTAGGAAACTGGATCACTGCTGGGGTTTGGTGAGCACATGTGAGATAGAGCTGCCTGTGGCAGGATGTAGAGGAAGCAGTTGGAAGTGAAGGGTGAGGGGTTCAGGGCAGAAGTTGGGGCCAGCCACAGAGATCAGGGTGATCCGCATGTGGATACTGACCAGCCTTGGGGGTGGACAGGATTACCCAGGGAGGAGGATTGAGAAGGTCCGCATTCGAGGGGTAGGCCAAGACACTAAGGAGGTGTGGTTGGTAGAAAACCAGCTGGGAGGGGTGTCCCAGAAGCTGAGGCTCTTCTTACGGAAGAGACCTGAAAGATGACGTTGCCTTTGGTTGTTAGGAGGTCAGCAGCAACTAGAACAGTGTCAGTCACGTGGAAGCCAGATTACAGTGTCCCAAGGCATCAGAAGGAAGAGGAAGGACAGCAATGATGTTTTTGGTTTTTGTAAAAAGACTATGTAAGGGAGAGATGGCAGCAGCACAGGGGCCCACCCCACTGTGGGACTCTGGCCAACAGCACTGATTTTCTTTCTCTTTAGGCAAAAATGGAAATTAAAGCGGAAGAAATTAATGACCCACTCCAACCATGACTTTGAATTTAATTCAATATGTGTTTGAGTGACTCCAAGTGAGCATCCCTGACCTCAAAGAATAGATAAGTAAAGTGGGGCATTTAAGAATGCAACATAGAAAATCAAGGGGGGTCAAATCAAGAGTTTGGCCAATGAACTTACAAAAACAGTGTTCAGATGAGCCGCACATACCCAGTGTGACTCTTGTGCGCACCACAGATCTTGGGACGTGGAGATGGAGTTGCCACTCAATTTAGTGATCACCTTTCAGAGTCAGTGGATAGGAACCAGGGTTCCAGGAAGGAAGTAGAAGATATCTTAGGGTCATCAGACACAGGCCCTGAACAAGACCTGATCACCTCCCAGTCCCCAAATAGCTGCTTGCGAAAGTTAAGTTCTGTGACCAGGCTCATGCACAGGCTCTGCCTAAGCTGATATGCTACCAGGCCACTTGGGAGATGACATGAGATTCAAGAAATGTTTTTAAGGCTTCTGTGCTCTGAAATGTACGCCCCCCCCCCCCGCCCTAACCCAATTAGCCTGGCCCGGATGCTTGAAATTCCATTAAGACCAAGCCCTGGATTTGGTTGGAGGGGTTGATGCTTTGCAGCCCCTCTCTCAACCCGGAAATAGGGCACATGACAAGCTGACGCCATTAGGAATGTTAAAAGAGTGCTGGTTGTGGTGGTGAGTTTGCCCTGTAACATCAGCAGGAATTATGGTGCAGGCGTTTCCTCTCTCCCCTCCTGACAGTTCATTTATGAGACCCTACAAACGTGAACCTCAGGTTGCGAATTCTCCACATTTACCAGAAACTTTTACTTTGAGCCTATCCTTATAATCATTCCTCTGTAATAAAGATAGTATTCTGGTCAAGGATTTAGGCAGGGACAAACAAACCATGGTACTGGCAAACAACAGCACTAAACAATGTTCAATGAGCAGGTGGGTGGATGCTTGCTGTGGGTGATAAGATTGTAAAAGGGATAGGACCATGGGTCCTTGGAGGTCGTCTTTGAACAAGAAGCTCAAGCTGTGAGTAGAAACTACATAAGTTATTGGGGGGATGGGTTGTTAGCATATGGGGTCAACTCTGAACTCATACTAGCATCACTTGGGGAGCATTAAAAAAAATAGATGCTCAAACCCTACCTTAGAACAGTTAGATCATAATGGGGAGAGTACACAGGAATCAGTGAAGCTCCTGCAGTTATCTCTGATGCCAATTGGGATCTGAGCTCCAGCAACTGGGTTATCTCCATGACCCTTTTCCTCTAGTCGAAATGGCACCCAGACTTTCCCCTTTGGGGGCACCCATCTGTGTTGTCAGGGAAGGAAAAGAGCTGGAGGAGGGTGTCAAAGGGCAGAGCCCCTTCCTCAGCAGAGGAAGGGCCTGTGCAGCTGGTAGTCAGAGGCAACTGGATATTCCCAGGTGGCTGAAGCCACCTTTTTTCAGATCCAAATGGAGATGGTTAGGGAAAGTTATCCGGGGACAAGACAGCTTTCAAGGGAAAACAGCACTTAGAAGTTCGGAAATGAGAGAATAGAAATTTGAATATAGACTCTATTGATGATTTTTTTTCTGATTGATTTCATCTGTCTGGAAATTTTCTGATTAAAAAGTGATTCCCATTGCATGTATTCATTTTTACATTTTAAAAACAATATAGGTTTTATGAAAAGAAGAAAAAGAAAAACACCCATAACCTTGTCATCCAGAGAGAGATAAGTTCAGCTTACCTCTTGTGTATCCTTCCAGACCTCTCTTCAACACACATACATATAAAGATATGTATTTTACAAAAGTGGGACTCTAAACATGTTTTGTGCCTTCTTTTTCACTTAATAGTATATAGTAAACACTTTCCCATGTCTCTTAAGTATTCATCTACTTTATAAATTCTCATATCCTAATTGTAGCATGACATACTTAATATCTTTTGGCTGTTTTATTATAAATGGCTCTTTAGTGAGCATTCTTGCAGCTATATTTTGCTCACATCCTTAATTATTTCTTTAGGATCCGTTCCAGGGGTGGTAAGCCTTTGGAAGACCTGATACATACCTCCAAATTGTACAAGAAAGGTTTACTAATTTACTCTCCCACCAGCAGGGAATGAAAAAGTGCCCATGGTAATTAAAGAGGAGAAAAGCTTTTGCCAATACGACAGACTGAATGTATTTAACTCATTACTGAGTTCGTAACTTCTTTAAATTCTACAAACAAATGGAAGTGGATCCCAGAGATTTTCCTTGAGCACTTGGGTAAGTGTCTGACCCTAAAGGATTTTTACTGTCTGACCCACTAGGTCACTGCCTTTAGGATATCTAAACCCCTGATGTGGTTTTCAATATGACATACATCCTTATCCAGAGCCTTTGTTCCCAGGTCTTTGACACAGCCTGCTTCTCTTGTATGTGTGAGGACCACCAGGGGGCAGTGTGGAGCCACGGCCAGACTCAGGTCTTCCCGTTTTCCTATAGAGAAAACTTGAATAATACAATTCCTTGGTTGTGTGTTACATGATTTGACGATTGACATTCATAATATTGATTTGCTTAGGGTGACATTTCGTCCCCTTCCAGTTATTTTTATATTTTCCCCTATGGTTTATATGTTGGTTGTAAAAAATGACCCGATCCAACCTAGTTCTACAACTAAGGGCCAGGACGTTGTCAACCCAGCTCTGCCAGTGGCCTGAGTGCCCTTCTCTGAGAAATGCCAGGATAGGGTGGAGGAGTGGTGTGGTTTCTTTCTCTTCCAGCACGAGAATAATGAAAGGGTTTCAAGTGTGGCCTTTGAGATGAATCAGGATTTGGGTACATTACTTAACCTCTCTGAACCTTAGTCTCTTCATCTGTTCAATGCAGATAATAGCATCAATTTATTAGGCCATGAGGGTTAATTGAAATAACACATGGAAATAGTTTGGTACAGTGTCTGGCACAAGGTGACTAACTAATCAGTAAACTTTATCTTTAAAGAAATCTGTTTATTCTTCTATTTAGAGTTTGCTATCCTTGGCTTTCATACCTATTTACCTTCTTGCCTGAAATTATACCAATATCAGATAATATGAATTTCAGAAATGCTATATCCCACAACAGAGCTGAGTAGCACAATCCCAGCATCATGGCCTCAGCTACAGAAGAGCTAGGCTATATCAGGTTATTTTTTGTAATTAATATGTAAACTATAGGGGAAAATATAAAAATAGTTGGAACTTGATGTGCTTTCAGTGAACATTTGATTCTATCAGTCTTATTAAATGGAGTCTTTATCAGCAGTGGACATCCCATTCATTCTATCCATTGCCTTCCCAAAAGGTTCTGCTTATCACTGCTTTCACCCTAGGCCAACAAGATTAGGGTCTCTGGCAACAGCCCCAAGAGCATGGCCACTGACTGCTTTTGGCCTTTGATATTTGGATACATTTCCACCTAGAGCTAACTGGGAGGGACACTTGTGTCTCTAATTCAGTGAACTCTAAAACACCCTGCAATAGTCATCAAGCACCTCTCACAAATGATGTGCCATGTCAAGGGCTCTGGGGACCCAAGGAACAAATAAGGTTTGGTTCCTGTGGCCAAGAAGCTTAGGGGGAGATGGAGGGGACAAGTCGACAAGTCTGGCTATGAGCAGGGAAGTCATGGGGCAGCAGTTTGTGCAAGGAGAAGAGGGATTAGGAAGCCCTTGCTAGGTCAGGGCTGGTAGAGATGGAGAAAATATTGTGGCAGCCAGCAGACAGGATATTGTGGCTAGGCAACAGCGAGGAAGAAGGTAGAGGGAAAGATTTCTGAGCTTTTCACCTGGAGTTCACAAAAGGATGGCGGATCTGGTAAGAAGCATTTGGGAAGAAAATAATGGTGTGTCCTGGGACATGTTGACTTTGGGTTTGTGTATAGAAGCTCTTCTGGGTCCTAGGGATACCCTCACCGGCAATTTTGCTGTAGCCTCTTGATGGCCATAAACATGGTTGTACAACAGTGTTCTTCAAATGTCACTTATTTGCATAATCTTCGCCACATAGCACCTATACTTTTAATATTTTCCTTTGAATTGACTCACTTTTTTCCCAGTTTTAAAAAATAGAACTTCATTGTAAGCAAGAAGTCAAAGTTCTCCATACACACACACACACACACACACACACACACACACACACACACACACACACAGACGTGTATATATATATATATATATATATATATATATATATATTTCTATTATAATGGCTAGTTTAAATACTAAAAAATAATTGTTGTGTAGTAGAATTGAGATGGGAATTGGAAATATGGTGCAATACCTTTTTATGAAGTGAGGAGAAGAAAACATGATGAATTTGGGTATTGGGATAATGTTTATAAATTATATACTTATAGTATATCCACAGTAGATGTTAATTTCTTAGCCCTTCCACTATCCCATTCTAATTTCCTATGCCCTTCAGTATGAATACAGAGCCCTTTTGTTGTTCCCTGTGATTATCTCACTTACATACAGGCACTTGCACGCACACTAGAATAGGGTGCAGGAACCTATACTTTCGGCTTCTTTATCAGGAGGGATGGCCCTGTGTAGAGGTGGCTAGTATGGCCTTATTCTCGGCGTCCTCTCTCACCTGTGGGAGATCTCTCCCAAAACTGCCGTCTACTGAGGGACCTCCTCAGACGTTTTGCATTTCCTGGTGCCCAGGAGTTGTTGACTTTGGCCAGCTACTGGACCTGCAGGACCTCTGGAGAAGGGTTCTGGAGAGAGGCCCTTGAAGCTCTGTGCTCTGGAAGGCAGCTCCAGGCCGTCTGGCTGTTCTTTTGTGTATTTTACTGGCCCAAGATAAGCACTTCCTGTTCCCCATTGATTATACACAGATCCCGCTTCCTTTCTCCTCAATACCTGGGATGCTTTCCAGCTTCTCCTCCCACAGGGGAAAATCCGTACACTTCAGAATTCCCAGGCCCGCTTTGGGTCAGTGGGCTTTCTGCAAATCATAACTGTTTTTGCTGTCCAGTCACATTCTTTGTAGCTCCTCATGTCTGTGTCGTCTTCATGTGCCAGCCAGGATAGAAGTGTTCCTGAGGTCTGCTCTCAGCCTCCTGCTCAACAGCTGGAACATCTGTGTCTACCTTCAGACTCTAATCAGAGAGGATAAATAGACTGCACCTCGCAGATCAATTTTAACCAACTGTCAGTGGCTTCCTGGTGTACTGGTTTGATTCTGAGGCCCAGCATTCCTGGGGAAGAATGCAGAGATCAGTTACCAATGTGTTGTGGGTACACGAGGGAGGTGTGGCAGCATTTGTGCCCCATATTTGCTATCCCAAAATTCCAAGATGAGATTGAAGCTTCTAGAAGATAAAGAGCAGGCCCTCATACCCTTTGAGTCATACCATAAAAGTCCAAAGCCTTATATTCTAATGCCAGCCAGGCCATCAACTAGTTCATGACCTTGGGTAGATGCAGGAGCTTCCAGCAGGCTGGGTTCCCCCCATTTTTATAATGAAGACGATGATAATAACTTTTACATTTAGGGGTTGGTCACGTCAAAAGTGATAATTAACATAAAATGCTTTAAAAAGTGAAATGACAGCAGAAGGGTATCATGCCTGCGTGACCCAGCTCAGATGCTACTCCACGTAGGCATCTTCGTTTTTCCCCTGAGAATCCTCCCACTGTGATCCTTCCCTTCTCTGAACCTGTCATTTGCTGACTTGTATTCTACTTACTTGTGAACTTTAAAAAAATCTTTCCTGTGGCAAATCGTGCACATAAACAGCCATCTTACATAGGAGGTGCCCATTAAACATTTATGGAGTGCTCTGCACAGAGTGTTCACTGCATCTTGATCAGTTCTGTGTATACGTAAGCAGTCTGTAAGAATGGGAAGCCACCTGCTAAATAGCATAATTTATGCTTTATAAAGATTTTTCTAGGGGCAAGTAAAGGGTGGACAGGAAGACATGGTGGATGGTGGGGACAGGAGCAGTGGCGAGTGTGGAAGAGGCTTTGGTACCCTCCATCTACCACCCTGTTCTTTGATGTGGAGGACAGACACTGTCATTCTAAGGCAAGGTGGCCTGTAGCCCACCACCCACCCATCTCCTTCAGACCAGGTAGCTACCCCCAAGTGCTTCCTGGATACAAAGTCTAGAGCCAGGAAACCAGATACAGACAGACGGCTGCTGCAGTGGCCCAGCCATGAAGTAGGGAGGACCTGAATCCCTGGGATTCAAAAAGATGCTGAGAATCCTTGGAACTTGGTGGCCAGCAGGCTGTGGGGGAAGCAGCTAAAGACATTAAGGCCGATTTTGAGGTTTCTAGTTGGGTAAACTGAGCATAGATTGGGAGAATGAAAGCAACTAACGTGGGGTTATTTTTAATAGCTTTGCTTACTGTTGTGATGATATAATACATGATCATCGTAGACATTTCAGATGAATAAGGAACGCACAAAGAAGAATGTAAGAAAACTGCCTGAAATGCTAACGCCCAATGAGGACATTTTGTTGACTGTCCTTCCAAATTCTGCAACTGGCGTTTCTCACTGAACAGTTTACCCGAGACATTTATTCAAGTCAGTAAAACGTAGATCAGCCAGAGGGCACCCGGAACCTGAAACCACAGGCGATGAGGAAGAGAGGGCTTCTGGGCAGGAAACATGTTTCCCCAGACCTGCCCAGAAGATGAAGCCTGAGAGACGCCCGTAGGATTTGGCGTCAATAAAAAGTCAAGTGCCTTTATTTTCTCTCTCAAGTCATCAGTAATGGAGTAATAGAGACAGGAGAGTGACTGGAATAAAAACCAGATTGGTGAGGGCTGAGGAATGGATGGGAAGGTGGTGAAGAAGTGGAAGCAGCCCATGTAAAGGATGGGGACAGGAAGGAAGGAGAGCCAAAAAGTGTGGCTGTGCTCCTGCTGTCCTGTTCACCCAGCCATGTGCAGTGTTCCCTGGGCTCTCCTCCTCGCTCATATGTTCCAGACTACGCCCTCCCCTCCCATCAGATTTGCTCTTCCATCTTAGTGGAGGTCAAATGCAGTAGAAGTTACATAGGCCTTCATCAGTTGTGAGGCGCCTCAGAGATCCCTCCCCTGTATGTCTCACCCAAGCCTGCCCTACACCTGCAGATGTCATGCTCATTCTCTCCCTATTCCCGCCCCCCAGTAGGTTGAAAGCCCACTTCTTCGCTACACACGTCTTTTTTCTAGCTTTCAAATCAGAACCTCTACGTGTGACAATTCCCATTCTCACTTGCAAAAAGAGAAAGGGGAACTGACACTACAATGAACTACTGTTTATCACCTGTCAATTTGGTGAAGATCAATGAGTTTAATAACACTGTATAGGCAAAAGTATGGGAAATAAGCTTATTCATGTTGCTGGTAGCAGTGTAGACTGAGATATTTGGTAATATTCTCAAAACCTAAATGTATGTACTTTGACCTAGCGATTCCCCTCACAGCTGTAAATGTATCCTATAACTGCATTCATAAATGAATAAAATGATGAGTGTTTAAGGGTGTTTGTTGCAGCCAAAGACTGGGAAGCATCTGCACGTCCGTGGATGTATAGGACTGTTTAGTAGCTATGGCACCTGCATGCACTGGGTACTGTGGAGCCGTTCTATAGAAAAGGCAGCTCTCTGTACACTGATGTGGAGTCAGCTCTAATATGTTGCCAGGTGAACAAGATGGGGATATATATGTGCAGACCAGAGAACAGGGCAGAAGTCACACTGTGAGCCAGGGCAAATGGTCTCACCTGATGGGAGAGGTGTGCTGTCAGTATACACAAGACATGGCGATGACAAGGCCCAAGCCAAAGGGATAGGAGGAAGTATTAGGCAGGGTTCAGTTCAGGGAAGGAACTAGGCAGCTATGGCCAGTTTCTATGAAGAAGCTTCTCTATGGCATGTCCATTGTAGATCAGTGCACACAGAAAATGCCAGGAAGACATGTCTGGCCAAGTGTCCAGCTCTGTATCAAGGTGTTGGGCTCACTTCCACCAAGGGCCATGTGAGTCAGTATTCCAAAGCCACATGAACATAGCCAACAGCCCTAGCAGCAGGATCCGAGACCTACCTCACCTCAGCTCCTGTCCACAGGCAGAGCTGTGCCAGAGCCAGCTGCTGCTACCCAGCCAACCGTTAGCGTCTTTTCCCAGCACTGCCATCAGCTGCTCCCCATGGTGGCTTGAAAGCAGCCATGATGGGAATATTTACCCCTTGGATACCAACACTTGCTACAAAACAGGGTTTGTGTTTGTGTTTTTGCTTCGAGAGCCAGTTGTTAAGCACTTAACAACACCACTGCACAGGACCTCTCGTCGCAAAGCATCCAGAGATGAGTGAGTGGCCAACTATGTGTTAATCAGCTCTTCCCTGTCCTGGGTAAAGTGCAGGCCATAGGCTTCTTGAACAAAAATAACGTTAAATTTTAGTGACCAAATAAGAGCTCACCACATGCCCCAGCACTCTGCTTAGTCCTCTCCTGAGTTGCTGATGTACTTGAGATAATTATCCTGCCAGGTAGTAGGTGCTATTAGTGCCATGTTACAGGTGAGACATCAGAAGCTCTGTAAGGTGAGGTGATTTCTTCAGGTATACAGTTTTATGAAGGCATTAGCTAGGGCTCCTGATTCTGTATTTATTGAGCACCTCAACACAACCTCCACTCCCAGGAACCTGCCATGGTTTAAACAAACCAGCTGCATTTGATTTCTTTCCCCCATGGGAAACCATCTGGTCCAGGTCCCTGCCTCCAGGCCAGTGAGTAAAATAGCCCCATCTTAAAGGTGAGATGATCGAGTCCAGAGCCTGTAACCCTGGTCTCTTGCCTCCTGTGCTTTGTCCTTCTACCACTAGAAATTGGCCTCTGCAGGGAGCCAGTTTTTAAAAACAAACCCTTGGTCAAGTCTGGTAGGCAAACTTGCCAGATTCTCTGAAACAGGAGGGGAAGAGAATACTTTGAGGCCATCCAGGAAAGAAAAGGAATTATTGGGGTAAAGGAAGGAAATAGGTGTTTATCGGGGAAATGAAACCCAACTCACCCACTCTTATTTTTGTTTACTATTCAATCACGAAATATTTTTGTAGTCCCTCTGCTCCCAATGCACAGAAGGCCTCCAAAAATATTTGTTAACTAAATGCTGTGATAGGTGCTAGAGAGAAAAAAGTCACTTCATTGGTTTAAAACACT
Source organism: Eidolon dupreanum (assembly GCA_028627145.1). Classification (NCBI taxonomy): domain Eukaryota; kingdom Metazoa; phylum Chordata; class Mammalia; order Chiroptera; family Pteropodidae; genus Eidolon; species Eidolon dupreanum. The sequence goes on along the minus strand of CM053515.1, from coordinate 52,334,648 downwards.
ACAAAAATGTGGTTCTAATTTTTCCAAGAAAAATTATTTGTCGTCTTAAATTTAAAAGTAGCTTATTTTAGGGTATTATGGCCTTCTTCGTTGGATGGATTTGTAACCACTCCCTGATCAACAAAACCTCAAGAAGGAACCCAACCTTCTACACTTGGAGTAAAACAAAACTAAGCAAATGCAGAAAGTACTCAGCTTTAGAATAAGGGATAGGCATGTAAAGCTTTTTTTTTTTATGCTTTTGCTCCTGGAATTTGTCTAATTCATTATGTTTGGGAACCAGTTCTCCTAATACTTTCACTTTATCTTCTCCAGTGACTCCTGAAAATGAAATACTTGTTCCCACTTGGGAAAGCCTTTCTCTCTCCTCACTAATGAGTTCATTGCTCAATGTTGGTATATTTTCAAATTTAGATCAACTTTTACCCATTTTGACAGAAGATAGATCTTAAACAGGCCTCCAGCAACTGGCAGAGTAAGGGTTCACAGCCTCCAAGCTGCATTTACAAATTCTTGGCAACACTAAGCCAATTAATGTGAGAACCAATCACTCGAGAGTGAAAGGGGTTCCACTGTGTGTGTTGCACATCTCTAAAGAATTTGGGAAAAGGCTGGACAAACCAGTGTCACAGATGTGGAAACTGGGGCTCATGGCAATAATATGTTGAAGCTCGAGGTAGGACAGGGTCTGGACACATGAATGCTGGCTTCTGGGTGAGGAATTAGATGCAAGCAACCCTTGAGGAGCTCACAGTCCAAAGAACAGAATTTGCAAATGGATAACACCACCACATGCTGAGTGCCGTGGGAACACCCAGCAGAGCTGGGGCACAGAGGGGAGAGCGACTGGCTCCTTGGAGGAGCTAGGAAAAGGCTCGTCCAGCCAGGAAGGTGACCTTGGCGCTGGGTTTTGCAAAAGGAGTTTAAAGTTTCCCACGAGTGAAGGATGCACCAGGCCAGGGACCAGCTGAGTAATATGGCACATTCAGAGTGTCGCAAAAACTATAGTGCAGCAGGTGCTGGGAGCGGGGAGCCGTAAGTGTTGAAGCGGAGGGATAGGCTGGCCTGGTTGCTGGTGAGTACCCCTTGACCCAGCAGCCAGCCAGGTAAGCATTTTAAGCAGAGAAGAGATCTGATAGAATGGTTTTTAGAAGCTTAAACTCTGTAAGAGTTTGAGAAAGCATTGTAGTAGTCTTGGTGAGAAATGATTTCGTCTGCAATTGTGGCAGAATGTAGAGTTAGGAGAAACTGATACTTTGTTCACATTTTCCACTTATAATACAATTCTTGGTGTTAAAATTGCCTTTAAAATGAAGTGGGTACATAGTCCTCATGGCTGTGTGGTGGACAACCATCTGTCTGCGAGGTTGGGTTTCTAGCCTGTTTTCCTGAGTGACTAGTGTACCATACAATTTCCTGAGAGGGAGGTCTAGGAAAGCCTCTTTTCTCTATTAAAGGAGTCCTGGCTCTGGGGTCCCAGAATCTGTTTACTGTTCGGGACCAGAGAGGTAGGCACAACTGGAGAGCTAGAGAAAAGGGCCCACCCTTTCTTCACCAGGTCTGTCCCTCCCACCAAGGAGAAGCAGTGGGGATTCTGTGGGGTGGAGTGTTCTCCCCTGGGAAGCTTTTGGCGATGACTTGTTGCCTTGCTTCCACCTGTTGTGTGCCCCTCCTGGAAGCACTGCTTTTGATTCTGTAACATGAAGCTTTGCTTCCTCTCCAGCCTGGGCCCTGCGTAAAGGGTTTTCAGTGAGAACGTGTGACTGGGGAGAATGTGGGCATCACGAGTCCTGTCCACACCAGAACAAGCTTGGGACGGGAGGCATGGTTGGGGAGGGGCTGGCCTTACCTTCCGGGGGGTGGAGGGCTAATCTGCATAGCTCATTGGCAGTTCTGCCTCTGTACAGGGCATGCCGGGATTTCCTCCCAGCTGTTTTACATCATGAAGATTTGTATGTTGGGGAAATTCCAGGCACAGCTGCAATTAATCTGCTGCACAGTCTTCAAGCTCAGCCGGGATTCTGTAGGACTGAGTCTCTGCCTCCCTGCAGGAAAAGGGGCTCTGGCTCCCGTGAAAGCACCCTTCAGAGGGGCCCTTCCCTCAGCCCCAGTCCAGCAGAAGCAGCCCACCTGCCCAAGCGATCATCCCAAGGAAGGCACCAGGGGGCTCCCTAGAAATGGACCCAGAACATTAAGTAAAAGAGGAGGAACACCTCTTATAAATAATAAAGCCAAAATAACATCAGTAGCAACATTTTATAAAGATGTCACAAAGAAAAAACCTTTGTTCAATCTTAGGAATGTAGAGGTAAAAATCTGAAAATACTCATGGTTAGCATTCCACAGTCTAATATATGAACAAACAAGCCGTGACCAAATAGGGTTTACCTAAGAAATGCAAGGACACTTTAGCGTAAGAAAAGCCATCACTATGTCTACATCTCATGACTGCGTCAAATAAATGACATGACCATTTTAGTAGATACTGAGAGAATTCTACACTATTCCAATGAAAACAATTTATTTTAAAAATAGGGACGGAATCATCCTTCCTTAGCAAGGTCTAGACCACAGTCTCAGTCTACTTAACTGCGAACTACAATAGCATAGTTTCCCCATCCGTGTTCCATGGAACCCCTATTCCCCAAAAGAGTTTCCCAGGTTCAGTGAGATTGGGAAACTGTGTATCAATTCTGTCTCAGAGAGTCACAACACACAGTAGCATATTAAGCAGCATATATAAATCAAGGATGTTATTACTCACCATTTAGATAGGTCTGGTGTTTTTGTTTTTGAGTATCAGAGAGAGCACTTATCCCACTGGTGGCATCCCATAAGTGGTGGCCATGTTTTACATTCCAAAGAACATCCCCCAGGAGGGAGGTGTAGCTGGACTACTTTTACTATGTGCTACAGTTCTGGACATGATGCACTGTTTCAGAGCCAGTCATGGCCACTTGGATGGAGCCTAGACTGGTCTTGGAGAAACCAGTAGTTGTAATTTGCCCACGTGCCATTACTACATGAAGAATCTTGACTCAGCTCAGCCACGCGTCTCTTAATCCCACCAATGAGCGATTCCCCCGGGGGTGATTGTAGGGCTGATTCACGTGAGAATTACAACCAAGAAGATCTTTATTTCCACTAAACATTGTGCAGGGCCTGCCCTAGGGATTCAGAACTTCCCAACCACCTCCAAGTTTCTGGTGCTGAGATGTGGGAGGGGAACAAGGGGTGTTGCTGGCTCCTCTGCCCCAGTTTATGGTTCTGGGAAGCTCAGCTGTCCCTTTAGAATTCCCCTTTCCCTCAGAACTGCAATCCAGAGGCTTTCCATGGCTAAACTGCAGGGGGGCTCCAACATTTTTGTAGGTCTCCCTAACCCTGACTGTCATCACTTGTTTTAAAATCTTAAAAATACAGAAAAGTACAAAAGTAGAAGTGACAGTCTTTCATTACCCTACCTCCCAGAATGCATTTCTCTCTGCACACATGCACCCACACACACACACCCAGGATAGGATGAAACTGGAACAGTGTACATCTGCCCACCTCTGATAGATCTGTAAGGGACCAGACTTCAGTGGTGGACAAGGCTAAAATGGCTAAAGATTTCCATTCATCTTCCAAGCTTCCAGGTCTCGGTTGAATCAGTGAGTGGAGTGGACCATAAAAGGAGAAGAGGCCAATGTGGTCCTCTCCTCCCACCGGAAGTCCAGACATCTCGGAAGGCAGGCGAAGTGCCAACCACATGATAGCTCCTACTGAAAATCCTTTCTGTGTGTGTGTGTGTTATTGTATGTTTTACCTCAATAGCCCCAATACCAAGGCAGACAGACAATCATGCAACTCATTACATATTGGGTACCAGCTCCTCAGCCACGAGAGCAGTGTTTCTCATCAGGGAACAATTTTGCTCCTCCCAGAGACATTTAGCAAAGTCTGGAGACATTTTTGGTTATCACAAATGGACAGGAGAGTGGAGGCTACTAGCATTTAGTAGGTAAAAGCCAGGGATGCTGCTAAACCTCCTACAATGCACAGGACAGCTCCCACAACAAAGAATTGTCCAGCCCAAAATGTCAATAGTGCTGAGGGTGAGAAACCCTGCACTAGAATCCTACAAGCCTCTATGCCTGACAACACATAAGGTCAGCTGATAAGACACAAAACTTTAACATGTCCCAAACTAGGATTCAGATAGACTCTTTCGGGCCACCCCCATATAAGAACATCTTTGGCAAGCCAACAAGAATGAAGAGTGATCAGGGTTTATTTTTATGACTCTAAATAGGAAATCAGATGCTGGTAAAGCTGATGGATTTTAGGAGCCCTCTATTGTGTTTCAAGGGGAGTGGATTGGTGACACTCTCTTTAGCACCTGATTTTGTGATTGTAGTTCAACTTTAAAAAACAAACAGAAGTATTTGGGTTGTTGCTTCTAGAGAAACGAGTGTGATGTTTAGCACTCAAGTGTAAGCTCTGGCCACCTCAGATGTCCCTACAGGAGAACATTGATATGTATGTCTTCATTCAGCTTCTGAGTGGCCAGCTCTGTTCGAGGCAAAAAAGGAGAGAATAAAGCCCATCAAAGCAAAGAAAAGGCCAGGAGTGGGGTTAGGGTGTTTAAGACGATGGTGTTATGAAAAGTTTTAAGACTCATGTTGTAGCGAAAAGTGTGGGATTTGAAGTTGAGAGACCGCGGCTCCAGCTCCAGCTCTCATAAAATTAGGCAAGTCATTTACCCTGTATTTACCTCCATTAGTTCATCTGAAAATTTGGGACCATCATCCCTACTTGTCATAGGGTAACCATGAAGATTAACCTGAGTTTTGTGTGTGAAAATGCTTTGAAAACTGCCAGTGTAGCACAAATGTTGTTATTCACTGAGGGAATTAGTTTCAACTAATGATACCAATATTTGTCAAGTACTTTCTTAACTTGCCAGAAGCCTTTAAATCCCATTCAGCCTCTGAGTAGAAAAAGAGATAGGTGGGGGTGGGAAAGGAGGAAGAAAATAGGATCATCAGAGGACAGGGACAGAGTTGAGACTGCCTATAAGGGAGTGCAGGGTACCAGAGGACCTCAAGTGGAAAGACTGTCCATATTCATGGGGTCCCTGACACCCTTTCATTCCCACCTCCCAGGTCTCCCACAGCCAAGCCTACTCAGCCCATCCCACTTCCTGTCTGTGCCTCTTGCTGGCCCTTGGTAGATGTGTCCTTGGGTTGCTCTTCTTGCCTGCAGATGCCTATCTGAAAGCCCAGCCCCTGCCGTCTCACTCAATTTTTATGGTTGATGAAAAGGAAAGGGGCTTTCTGGCGCAGAATCCATCCTATTTTCCTGATCCTGTGCACGTAGCTCAAGGCCAAATCATGACTTATTCCCCTGAAATTGTATGACCAGAGCAAGGGATGACTCATAGATTTCTTTCTGTCTCTCTATATGAAACACTTTCTATTAGATTTAATTTTCAAAGTAGCCTCAAGGATTCTGCAGAGTCTGCATAGCTGGTCTGCTGCCCAGAAGCACCATATCAGTGTTGACACTAAGACATCATGTGTGCTTTTGTTCCTGGCAAAAACTAATGGCTTGCTTATGAAAATTATAGCTGTCATTTATCAAATGTCTCTCACCTGCAAAGCACCGTGTTCAATACTTGACATTGTCCCTAATCCTTCTAACAACATGTAAAGTTAATGATAATAGCCTTGCCTTACAGAAACTGAGACTCAGAGTTAAGATGCTTGTCTGGGGTCACAGACCTACACCGGCAGAATGAGAAACCAAACCCATGAGGGCTTAGGTCCAGAGCCCAGGCGGACCTTCCCAGTGCCCTCACTGCTGTCCAGGCTCTTGCCAAAGACTGTCATGTTGGGATTAAGAAGGAGCTTTTTGTTTAAAGAATGTGTCCGTGTGTGTGTAGGACTTACTGTTTGGTTTGGGTTTTCTGCAGTAATAACATGAGAAAAGGCAGGGTGTGTCGGATTATCTTTTCAAGGTTGAGAAACACTAATGAAGTAAAAGTTCAGTGCCCTTGAGTATGAATAGATACTACCCGTGACTCTGCAAACGTCAGGCAGATGGTTTTTATTCATTCATTCACCAGATACTTCTGGAGAGGCTGTTTCTTAGGGAGCGTAGTGTGTGATGCGGTGAGAGATGCAAATGAATGGGGCAGGATTGCCATCTGGGAGCCTTTGCTCCCTTGATGACCCCTGCTTTTCCTGTGACTACAGCAGACTTAACCCTCACCAACAGGTTCTCTAAATACTTTGGTCGCTTGTCGGGTTGTGTGTGATGCCCCAAAATGATGGAGGGGGCTGGTGGTGGTAGTGATGATGATACACGTATGCTCTACACCATGATGACTATCTGGACATGGCCCAATGAGAAGCGTGTGCCGTCAAAGGGAACCACGTCCCTAACTCGCCAGTAGCCCAGCTGCAGGGCTCCCCTCTGCTCTCCCAGACACATGAGGCCTCATCTCACCAGCTGCTTTGTGTTTTCTGTCCCTTGTACAGTATCTACAGATGAAATGGCCCCTCCTCGATGTCCCCTCCAGCACCACAGTCAAGGACACCCGGTCACCGTCTCCAGCACACTTGGTAAGTCTGTTTCTCGTTAAAGTGCTGAAGGGACACTGTTGCTCCTCTTGTCCATTGCACCGTCTCCGCTCCACCTCCTGAGGCTGCTGGAGTCTAGTGGCATTGCTTCCACGGGTGTGAGCATGTCGAGTGGTCAGGGGTGTAGCAATTAGGTTGTGCACTCCCCCCATGCCTTCCACCTCAACACACACACACATACCACCTGGGATGTTGTGTGGTCAAAAGTACTGCGGGACCCTGGCTGGTAACCCCGGGCCTTGCCGCACTGCTGGAGCCCCTCTGCCGGCAGCAGCATCTCCTCTCTTTCTGTCAGAACTCGTTCAGCCTCTGCTTCTTCCTCGGAACTGCAAGACAACTGTTAGAGAGGCTCTTCTGTACAGGATGTTCTAGCAAAGAATGAATTGAAACGTGTGGAGACAAAAACCTTGCGGGGCAGCCAAGGCTCTTCTGCTAAGCCCTGCAGCACCACAGGCTGCAGGGTAACAGGGAGTCCACGTGGTCCTGGGGGGCAGGGCAATGGGGCCCAAGCAGGTCTTCGCACCACCTCAGGACTTGCAGCGGACTGAAACTGAGAGTAAATAAGAGATGATCCTGGAACCTTGCATTTCCCTTTCCTGGACTTTTCTTAAGAGCTTGGGGAAGCCCTTGCCTTAGGACTATACACCCCACAAGCTAACTGGTGCTACTCCAGGTACAGTGAGTCTCAGAATCATAGGAGATGCAGCTAGAAAGAGCCCAACTGGCACAACCTGTCCATTTACAGACAAGGAGACCTGGGAATGCATGTTTTTAAAACTTTATTGTGGAAAATTTTACCTCTCCCCTCCACCCATACTCCCCCTCCCACCACACTAAGTTGTTTTTAAAGCAAATCCCAGACACGTTATTTCATCACATTCAAGACATTTTAAGATATCTTGATAGTACTCTTCATTATAAGCTTAGAGTCTAGTTGAAGAGAAAAAAGACGTAGAAAGAAAAATAATGGCGTGGTGGCCCTTTTTGATTTTCAGTGATCATGAGACCACTTATAGGAGCAGAGCCCTGGGCAGTTTACAAAGCAATGTCCTGTGTACTCATCAGATGACTGTCACAGCCAACTATTGGGGAGACAGGAGGAGATGGCTATTTCACACAATCTGTGGGAGAGACCAGTGACTGTGAGTGGCAGGACCGGCCGTCCAGTGCAGGCTGCCCATGAGAAGTTCTGTGGCCAGTCACTAATACGTGATCACTCCGTTGAATAAGCACCTCAAGAATAGACCCGGGTGGTGACTGTCCCTCCAGATATTCATTTCTGATGGCCAAACACAAGGTACAAATGCCCTCTAGTGGCATGAGTCTCTCACGGTGGAGAACATGGCATCTCACATCTACCTGCCACAAACCTGGTTTGTCTCCTCCCAGCACAGCTCTCTTTTAACTGTTTCAAATTTTTGCTGACCCCCACCCATCCTGTGGCATCCTGTGGCATCCCCCGGCCCACTCCAGTAGACCCTGAGATGGCAGGGCCCTCTCTCCTCTCTCCCCTCCACATACCACCTCTGTGCGTATGGTCTAAATTCTCTTATCTACTTTTAGAGGAAGTGAGGTCCCTTTAAAACTAGCACATGTATTACAAGAAATGTTAAAGGGACTTTTTGAAGAAGAAGAAGAAGAGATCAAAAATACGAATAATAAAATGCCAATGACTACATTCCTATCAATAAGTATTTTAAATGTAAGTGAATTAAATGCTCCAATCCAAAGATATATATGGTGGCTGAATAGATAAGAAAACAAGACCCTTACATACGCTGCCTACAGGAGACCCACTTCAGATGGAAAGACACACACAGACTGGAAGTAAAGGGATGGAAAAGATATTTTATGAAAATGGAAATGAAAAAAGCTAGGGTAGTAATACTTATATCAGACAATATAGATTTTAAAACAAAGGCTATAACGAGACAAAGTAGGACTCAGCAATTCTATTTCAGTGTATTTATTTGAAGAAACATTTATCTGAAAAACACTAATTCGAAAAGACATAGACATTCCTGTGTTCATTGCAGCATTGCTTACAATAGGCTAGATACGGAAGCAGCCTAAGTGCCCATCAATAGACAAATGGATAAAGAAGTGGTACATATATGCAATGGCCATAATAAAGAATGAAATCTCACCATCTTCAACAACATAGATATACTGAAATGGCATTATGCTTAGTGAAATAAGTCAGCTAGAGAAAGACAAATACCATATGATTTCACTTATATATGGAATTTAAAAAAAAATAAATAAAATAAATAAATGAACAAACGGAACAGAAACAAACTCAGATACAGATGAGGGGGTTTGGGGAGTGGGTGAAAAGGGGGAAGGGATTGAGATGTGCAAATTGCCAATTATAGAAACAGTCATGGGGTGTAAAGTACAACGTAGGGAATATAGTCAGTAGTATTGTAATAACTATGTATGGTGTCAGATGGTTACTAGACTTATTGGAGTGATCACTTAATAAGTATAAACATCTAATCACTATGTTTTATACCTGAAACTAACATAATATTGTATGTCAACCATAATTGAAAAATTAAAAAGGTATTTAAAAAAATTAGCATATATACTCTGAGTTTCCCATCCTTCCTGTTGCACAGAGAAACCCATCTCTAAAAAGGAAAATAAAAAGCCTGTGTTCAGCCCTCCTTTGTCTGTGAGCATTATCCTATTTCCCTCCTGATGTTTGCTGCCCAGTTTTTCACACAGGGACTAGACCTTCCACCTCCATCCCCGCGTCATTTATTCTGCCAATCCATTGCAGCCTGGCTCAGCTCTCCAGTTGCCATCTGATACCTAAGTCCAATCATTTCCCCTACTTTTTCTCAACACAGGTGACACCTGACAGTATTTTACTACCCTTTGCTTTCTATAATCCTTTTTGCATTGGCTCTGGAAGATGGTATTAATATGTAGTATCAGTTCTTTGCCTTCTCTAAGCTTCATTTTCTTTCTAGACTCTTTTCTTCAGTAAGCCAGCTACTCATCTTCACTTATTATCTGAGTGTGACACAAAAATATATGAAATGCCTAAACTCTCGACAAGGTTCTATACCCATAGATATACCTGCCAAACAAACTTCCTACCATTGCAGATGTGTGCTATACAGATCCTAATTCAGCATTGTGGTGGAGCAGGGGCTCCTTGTTTTGTCTGAGTGGAGAAGGATGAACAATTGATAAATTCTATTGTAGATAACAAAATGGATAATTTTCTAGTAAACTGTATATTATGATATTCTGTATTCTAATATGGAAAAGCAGAATCAGTCCTCAAAAGCTTAAGGAACATTTATGGGAGAAAACCTTACCATTAACTTGAAATTCTTCAGGTTGGGAAAAGAACACCATTTTCAGTTTTCAAATCTGAGCATCTCGTTCCAACTTCTGAGATACATGTACGTGTAGGAGCAAAATCTGAGACACCCAGGGAGGGGTGTATATGTTGGAGGCTGTGAGTTTGAATCTCAGCTCCACCTCTTTCTGTTTGTGCAGCTTCAGGCAAATTACTTCATCTCTCTCTGCCTCTGTTTCCTCATCTATAAAATGGGAATTTGAAGAGGACTTAACCTCATAGAGTTGTGTGAAAATGAGTCTGAATTGCAATGAGTTTAGAATTATGCCTAGAGGAAAGTAAGCCCACAGTAACTATTCCCTTACTACTATCACCACTACCACCTAAAATACCATTTAATTATCAGACTAAGAGATGATATGAGGTCCTGAATTAGGTGCCAGATCAAATGGACAGATTACAAAGGTAACAGATAATGGGCCTGTAGAATTTAGCATCTAACTCCCAAGGATATGATTTAATTGGTCTAGGGCGGGGCTGGTATCTTAGTGTTTGAAGCTCCCCAGGAGATTCTAAGAGATAGCCGGAGTTGAGAATCATCACCCTAATTGTAAACCGGAGGCAAAAGAGGAAAGAGTTCTAGAGATGAGCCCAGTGTACAAGGCGCCAATTTCTCTGGGCTACAGGTAGAAGCAGGACCTGAAGGTTACTGAAGTAGTCACAGAGGTTTGGACACTGGCTTTGTTATTAGAAAAATGGAAATACTTGATTATGAAATTTATTTTAGAATCATGAGCAAAATATTCTAAGAGAAGGTTTGCTCTGGGAGAAAGGCAGATGAAGGAAACAGCCTGCATGCATACTTGCAGAGATTTAGTGAGTCAGGTCCAAGCTGCCTCTTAAGGAGATGTGTGTAAACAAGTCATAACCAGACCAGGGTGAGGATGGAGTTAAGTGTCATTACTACTTGGATTTTACACCTTCAAAATAAGCTATAAAAGCTGAACAACAAGGACATTTTATATTTTATATGTAACCCCTCACCATGGCCCCATGTACCCAGCACCTGTCTGTCCCTCCACTCCCTCCCTGGAACACTGTGCCTAGTCATACAAAAATATACATACCTCCAGAATATAACTAACTCAGAGATAGGACTTATATCTGTTTTATTCACATTTGTTTTACCCAGCCCCTGTCATACTGTCTGGCTCAAAGTAGATATTCAAGGAGTAGTTGTTAAATAAATGGAAGAAAAAGTGGTCTGGGGAAAGATTGATATACCGCTTCTAAAACCACTCTCTACCCCTGGATCTAATCCCTCTTGTCATTCAGGATTTTTTCAAATTAAATCTTTTTTAAACCATATAAGTAATGCATGTGCATGTAGAACACGGGAAAACGCCAAAGTGCACAGAAAAAGACCTATAACCCCACGATGCACAAACATTTTGTTATATAGTGTTTCCATCTTGTTTCTGTGTGTGCATGTGTGTTTGCACCTGTAACTTGTTTTCTAGATGATAACTGAATGTGTCCTTTTAATAACAGTAAGCACCCTGTTTCAACTTTAAGCTTTAGATCACTCTCAGAAGCAAGTTGCAGAACTTTGTGTCCAATGAGCGATTGCCTTGAAACCCTCCTTCTAAAGGAAGGCTGTCTTGCTGCTCCACCTTTGAGCTGAGAAGCCTGACTGCTTAGCATGCCACTTCTCAAGGAAAAACATTGATTGGGGTTTCCCTTTTAAAATTATAGTCATCATCTTTTCATCAGTATACCTGTGTAGACCCAAAAACCTCCAAGACGCATCACATAACTGTTACTGTTCTGTTCTACCTCCGATAATGATTTCAGTTCTTACACGGTACTGACTTTAATTTAGATAGCATTTTAAACTTCCAGGAAATTACAAGATTAATAAGAGCAACTCCCATGTACATTTCATCCAGATTCAGAAATTTTGCCCCATACTTTGTTCTCTTTCTCTCTGCACGCACTCACGTTCTCTCTCTCTCTCACACGCACATGCGCGCGCACATGCACACACACACACACACATACACACTGTTTTATTTAAAACAGTTTGAGAATAAGTTGGAGACGCTGTGCCACTTTACCCCTAAATACTTCAGATACATTTCCTAAAAAGAAAGACATTTTCTTACAGTGACGACAATACAGTTATCAAAATCAAGAAATTAACATTTCATATTATTATCTAACTCAATATATATTCTAATTTTGGCAAATGTCCCATTAATTGTTCGTCAGAGCCATGTGTTTTCCCTGGTCCAGAATTCAGTCTGAGGTCACACATTGCATTTAGTTGCCGTGTCTCTTTAGCTTCCTTTAGTCTTGCAGAGTTTCCTTGCCTTTGTCTTTTATGACCTTGACATTTTTTGAGAAGTACAGACCACCTATTTTGTAGAATGTCCCTCAATTTTGGTTTACCTGATGTTTCCTCGTGGTTAGATTCAGGCTGTGTGTGTTTGGCAAGAACACCACTGCACCGATGTTGTGTGTCCTTCTCTTTTCATCACATCGGGAGGTAGGCCTGCGGTGTTCCTTTGTTGCAGTATTGGTGATGTTAGCCTTGATCATTTGGTTCAGGTGGTGTCTGCCATGTTTTTCCACTGTGAAGTTATTTTTTTCCCTTCGTAATTAATAAGTGCTTTGCAGGGAGAGGCTTCGAAGCTATGTAAATGTCCTCCTTCTCATCAAACTTTCACCCGCTAGTTTTGCAAGGCATTGTTGATTATCTACCTCCATCATTCCTTTTGTTAGTTTCTGCTATTAAGGTTTAGTTTTGGGGAATTCTTACTCATATCTCCCAGCTCATTAATCTTAGTATAGAGCCAAATGGACATGGTGGCAAGTCACCAGTCTACAAATAGTATTCTTGAAGAGACTAAAATAGGTGAAAAATGAAAGAAGGCAATAAGAGACGACAGTTAAACTGGGCTTTAAGAACAGAAACTTGAATTTATAGAGCTCATCAGAATTCTACAAAGTAAATGAAAATTGACATTCACCTAGACACATTGTAGGTGTGATGGGCTCAATTCAACTATTCAAACTACAAGAGTTTAAAATTTTCTTCCTACAAGCATCCATATAGGAGGCGGAAAAAAAGGCCAGTGCCAAAGGAACAAAAATAAAGCTAACCTTATGGTTTTCTTCTGCCATCTTTAGTGCCAGCAAACAGTGGAAAAGGGAGAGCTTTGATCAGGAAAGATTTATCCCAAGAATTTTTCTGCCCAATCCAATTTACAAAGACCTCAGAAATATACCGCTGCTCAGAAGAGGGACCTGGCACATGCTCCAATCCCCTGGGCGTTTCGTCTCTACTGTTGCCCTAATGAAGAGACTCTTGATTTATCTTTGCATCTTTCATGGCCTCTAGCACACCACTCATCACATCTTAGGAGCTCAGAAAGTATTTATTAATACAAATACTCATTTTCTTCTTCCTATTTCAGTCACTGGCCTCCTTGTGGTTCCTCGAATATGCCAAGCATACTGCCCACCTCAAAACCACTGCACCTGTCTTCCTTCTGCCAAAATGCTCTTCCCCCACATAGCTACACATTTAGCTTCCCACTTCCTTTGGGCAATTATTCAAAAGTCATTTCTCCTTGAATCCTTCCCTGGTCAACCTGTGTGATTTATAAGCCACTCCCCCTTCATTTCTTATCCGATGTAGTTTTTCTCCTTAGCATTTATCACTATTTAATATTTATTTATTTTGCTTATTGTCTGTCTCTCTGATTAGAATGTAAGTACCACGAGGACAGGTATTTTTATCTAAACAGACAAGATTCTCTAGTGTATTCGTATAATCTAAAACATCACCTTGCACATAGTAGATACAGCATAAATACTGTTCTTATTGTTGTTATCTGTATTTTTTCTCTCTATTTAAAAAAAAATTTATTGAGGCATAATTGACATAAAACATTATTAGTTTCAGGTGTACAGTGTAAGGGTTCAATATTTGTGTATACTGCAAAATTATCACAATAAGTCTGGTTAACTTCTATCACCATACATACATATGTTAAACAAAAACTTTCAAAGCCTAAAGCTTTTCTGAAAGAAAGGGTTTATGCAGCCACATTCTAGCCAGAAAAGGACGGGGTCCTGGGGCATGCAGTCCAATCCCTCAGCAGCAGGGCTAGATGGAGAAGACAAACCTGTCCACCATCTTGGGGTTGACAGGGCTCTCTTATATATTAAGTTTGGGGATGAGAGTTGTTTTCAAAGAATTTGCATCTGCTGTAGATAAAAGAGGTGAGAGAAGGTGAAGCAGGTCTGGCTGATTCTGGCATAGGTACATAATCCATAAGGAGGAAGGAAGTGTTTGCTCCTTTGGATCGGTTGTTGGCAAAAGCCCAGAAAGTTCATGTGTAAGCAAGAAGCAGAGGCTCTGGTGGTCACTACTTGGCTAATCTCTCCAGGTAATCGTGAAATAGCCACCTGGAAGTTAATTCAGAGTTTTAGCATACATTCAGGAATGTGTGCGATCTTTGTTGGTTTTGGCCTGCAGTTGTTAATTGATTAACTTTCTCTGTCTCTTCCTTCCACCCTCGGGCCTGTGTAATTTAACTTAGGATGTCTCAGAATTTTTTTCTTGTCACATAGGTACAGAATTTTTTTCTAGTAATTAAAACTCTTAAGATCTACTCTCTTAGCAACCTTTAAGTACGCAAATATGTGTATTCCATGGGGCCAGGTACTTAAGCAGTTCAGCCATGTTATCCAAGACCCAGGTTCTTACCATGTCTGCTTTTGGTACCTGTGGTGTAGACAGTCTCCACATTTACCCAATAAATGAAAGTGTGGATTTCCTCTTCTCTCAGTAGAGGAAAATTCTGTATAGAAGACATATGTTCAAATTTCCTTTTCTTAATAGGTTGACAGCATCAGTAAAGAGCTTACATTTTGCCTTTAAAGAGGTATTCGTTAGAAAGTAGGGTGTGGAGGGTGTGTGTGTGTGTGTGTGTACAGAGAGAGATTTGGGTGGTGTGTTTTTTTCCCAACTTCAGTTAAGTTCCTGTTCGCCTCTGCTTCAATTATTTGTAAATCCTTTGACCTTATTTTCTACACCAGCCAACCAGCCAGCTCCCTCTGGAATATTCTGCTAATTTCCAGAGAGAGATGGGGATAACTTGGAGACAGCTGTCCAGAAAAGAGTGAGGAGTCCAGAAACTGTGGCATATGAGGAAAATAAAGAGAAGGCCTCAGGAAACAGAATAGCTATCTTCCAATTCTTGATGAGTTCTCATTAGATAGAGAGAGTAGTTATTGCAGTGATGTGCCAATGTTTGGGGATAGGAAGGAAACATCTAAGGAATTTAAGTTTAAAGAATTTCATAGGACCTAGAATGAAATACATGCAAATAAAGTTGTTATCTGTTCAAGAAGCTTGAGCACTTAAACTGATTGATCATATCTAAAAAGGAGTGCAGACACAAGATGTTCTATCAAGGTATTGTGGGGAGGGGACACTGTCACTTATGTGTGTTAATCTGAAAACATTACGAAGAAATTAACCTTTACCATATGGGCCAGGAGGGGATCAATTACAGGAATTTAACTTATTTGTTGGCTTTCAGTGCACTGTAGCATAGTTCAGCTTACCTGTGCCCTGCTACATGGATTTCAGATTACTTAGTTTTACCTAAATTAACCCAAAAGGAAATGTGTAAGTAGTTTTGAAAGATTCTTGCAACAAACCTTAGAATGAAAATACTGCTAATAACAGCACAAACCAAAAAGAACATGGCAAAACTGACACTTTTTATTGGTTGAGTTGCATGATCAAAAAATTTAGAGACTCCTGGCCTCTCTGATTATCTGTCCCAGATGTTAGAATCATAGTTGCAGCTGGAGCCTGAAAATCCTTGGAAATGCTCATTCTTTTATAGTCGAGCATTCTCAGCAAAACATCCTTGCCTTGCAGGGACCAGTTCCCTTCTGGCCTCTGATAACTTTGGATCCTACCCTTTTCCTATGGCTATTAAAATGCTGTGAATGGGCTGATGTTTTAGGAACAAGTCTGGTTTCCTTTTTTCCCCAAGCCTTGTGCTTAAGCGTAGTCCCTTGAAAACAGTTCTGATCGCCAAAAAAGAAGGTTGCCTTTATCGGTAAATAAACAATTGAAGGCGGATAGAAGAGATTTCTTAAATAGATAATATCAGACGTAGTTAGCAATCCAATGATACTCTGAGAATTTTTCTTAGGCAATCTGTTGGCTGCTTTGTAAATGATGTCATAAAGTGAAGGCCCCTCTCTTTGCCTGAGCTACAAACCCTTATCTTTCTGATCTCTGAAGTCAGGATCGGGAAGAAAATAGTATAGTAAGTGAACAATAGGAATGAGGAGGCTTTGTG
Organism: Eidolon dupreanum; assembly: GCA_028627145.1. NCBI lineage: Eukaryota > Metazoa > Chordata > Mammalia > Chiroptera > Pteropodidae > Eidolon > Eidolon dupreanum. The sequence continues at coordinate 52,318,317 of CM053515.1, read as the reverse complement.
AGGGCCTCAAACTAGTAGCTGAGAGAAGCAGCTGGAGGAGAGCAACAAGGCCTTGCAGAGAGCGATTCGTGGAGAGGTGGCTGCTCGATCTGCGGTGGAGCTTGAAAGTAAATCCTAAGCAGTGAGAGAGATGATACATTGCTTCCTCGGGGATCAGAGTTTAAAGAACTTTGGATTGGATGAACTCTAGAAACAGATTGAAGTAGCTGAGAAACACTTGATCTAAGAAAGAGTTGGGTGGGCTTAACTGGACAGAAGGATTTAGGTCCTGGACTGCTCTGAGATGCTCTTCTTTGGTAAATCTGGACTCTGCTGCCTTGCTGAGTGAACACTCGTGCCTTCTCTGGTGCATGTTGTTGGTACTGGGGTTATTCACTGGGAGTGGTAGGGTGGTTCCCAGCATTCCTGCCCTGGTCCTGAGATTATACTGTGGACATATTGCCCCTGAAGACAGCTGAGGAGTAAAAGGGCAGAAATTTCTATCGGGATGGTACCTTCCAAGGAGAATCTTCCCTGAGTCAGCCCCAAAGAGCTGTTCTCACCTATCAACCCAGGCCACATCTTCCCAGAGTGACTAAGGAAAAGTTTACCTTCCTCTTTCTGTGAACCCGGCTCCTTTCAGTCCATTTTCTGGACAATGATGCCACCTACTGGGAGCCAATAATAACTCAGAGCATTTAAGTAAGGATACTTACATTTTCAAATATGACTCACATTTTCCTTCTTTATACTTGACTGCCTATTATTCAGTGCTGTTTGCCACCTCCTGATGAGGCCAAACTCAATGGCACATAGGCAGTTGAGATTTCATAATACTATTAAGTGTTTTTAAATGAATATATATACATTTCATATATGTATATAAAATCATCACATTGTACACTTTAAATATATTAAAATTTTGTCAGTTATGCCTCAATAGAGCTGAAAAAACCTTTTAATTAAAAAAAGATGGCTATATTCCAGTCAAGATGTCAGAGTAGTTAACCGTTGCCTTCTCTCACGACCATCTCAGAATTACAACTAACCTACTGAAAAACCATCTTTGAGAGTCACCTAAAGTCTAGCTGAAGAGAAGTCCTGTAACTAAGAACATAGATAAGAAGCCACCTCGAGACTGGTAGAAGGGGCAGAGATGCAGAACGGGTTGGCCCCACACCCACGTGTGCAAATGAGAATGGGAGTGATATCTCGGCTCCCGAAGTCCCCCCTCAGGAGTGAAGCATCCCAGCCACACATCAGAATCCTCAGCCCAGCGTTTCAGTGCCAGGAAGAAAATTTTCCACAATTTCTGGCTGTGAAAACCAGTGGAAATTGCAGCTGAGTGAGACGGAGGGCAGTGGGAGTCTCAGGCGTTACTCCTAAAGGACACCGCACACAGACTTGCTCACTGACAGACTCATTGGCTCTGAGCTCCAGAGCTGGGGCAGCAGCCCAAAGAGTGCTGGGAACATATGGAGAGCAACTGAATTGTCTGGCTTCAGGGTGAAGGCTGGAGAGGTATCTTCCAAACAAAAGTACTAGCAGAAGCTACCATTCTTTTGTTGAGTCCTCCCTGCTCCCAGCAGGCAGACGCAGGGGGTACCATAACTGAGTCTCCATTAATATAGCTAACACCATTAGCCCCACTCTGGTGATTCCCTGAGACCCTGCCCCGCCCAAGCTGCTTCTAGTGGTTTTTCCATACAAATAGCCTTCATTGGCACATGCTACAGACTTTCATAAAATCTCTCAAAGGTTTGTAAACCCATATACGCAGCATTTGGCCCCTGTGTACCCCGTACCTCTTGCTAAGCAGCCCCAAGCCCAGAACTAGCGGCTGCTGGCCTCGGTTTACAGCTTAGCCTCTCCTAGCCACCTCCAAGCCCAGCTGATCACTTTGTAACTCATACCAAGTGGCCCCAACCAGGACACAGGCAGCAGCACAGATCCCTTCCCAAGAGGCCCCAGAACCAACACACCTGGTGGCCAGCTTCAGACCATACCAAAGTACCACCCAAGCACCTCCACAAAAGACACACCCAAAGGGCAGACTGGGCAGACACCAGAGCCCAGCTAAAGCCAATCCTGCTCTGTAGGGTCAGCCCCTGCACAACAGCTCCTCCACTGTAGTCATGGCCAGTCCTCAAAACCAGTCAGACTGAGAGTCAGTCCCTTCCATTGATGTGCAAACATCAATTAGTTTTAATGTAAATGGATTGAGTGCTCCAATCAAAAGACTTAAAGTGGCCTAATGGATATGAAAATGAAACCCTTACATATGCTGTCTACAAGAGACTCACTTCATATCAAAAGACATATTGGAAACAAAAAAGCTAGGGTAGCAATTCTTTTCCCAGACAAAATAGACTTTAAAACCAAGGCTAAAATAAGACAAAGAAGGACCCAGTAATCTCAATTCCAAAGAAACCCAAACACTACTTCAAAGGAACATGTGCATCCATATGTTCATCGCAGCATTATTTACAACAGCCAAAACATGATGGCAGCCTGGGTGTCCATCAGTGGATGACTGGATAAAGAAGAGGTAGTACCTATATACAATGTAATATTACTCAGCCATAGAAAATAATTATTGCATATTATTGCTCTGCAATAATATGGATGGACCTAGAGGGTATTTTGCTGAGTGGAGTAAGACAAAGAAAGACAAACGTCATACAATTTTGCTTTTATGTGGAATCTAGAGAACAGGATAAATGAACAAACAAAACTGAAACAAGCTCATAGATACAGAGAGCATTTTGATGTTTGCTGGATTGAGGGGGATGAGGAGATTAAGAGGTAAAAACTGGTAGTTACAAAATAGTGGTGGGCATGTAAAGTATAATGAGGAATATAGTCAGTAGTATCGTAATAACTATGTATGGTGTCAGGTGGGTACTGGATTTATGGGGGTGATCACTTTGAAGTTGTATAAATGACTAATCACTGTGTTGTACACCTGAAAGTAAGATAATATCATATGTCAATTATAATTGAAAAATATAAAAATTTTTTTAAATGGCTATAAATTATGTAACTAAATGTAAATTAAAAACATGCATAAGACATTTAAGTGAATGGAGATTTACCAAAATGATAACTGTGACTGGTTTAGGCTACTGTGATTGTCTTCTAAATGCTTTATAACATAATTTTTATTTCTTTCTTAGAAAAATTGTGTTCATCATAAGTATATATTTTAAGAGACAGTAATTAAAGTTGAAAAAATACAGAAATGGAGACAAAACAAAATCACCTATAGTTCCACCACTGAAACATACCTACTGTTTACATTTTAGCATACTGCTTTTAGTCTTTTTTTTTTTATCATGGAGTTTACATGGTTTTTAAATTTTAATCATTCTTTGTAATTCTTTTATCACTTACTATCACTTTAGTAATAGCTCTATTGCTTTTATAATACTAAAATCACCCTTTAAACAAAGCTGTTTCCCGGAAACCCCAGTGTTTCATTTAAATAAACCAAGTTCCTAGAAATCTGACCTTAAAATAACTTTTATATTTTATTTGTGCTATATGTTCATGTACATAGAGACATCTTCAAAAGGGAACAGATGAAAACAATAAGAAGAAAAGAAAAGAACTTTAGAATTAGAATTTTTTTTAATGCAACATCAAATAAGCCTGTTGGGGGCCCAGCCGGGTGCCAGCGCCACCTAGTGGTTGTAGTTCAGAACGGTTTGTATTCTCTGCTCCACATCTGTGGGTCTGGAGGAGAAGCCCTGGGTTTTGGGCCTTTCTTCGGGACTCTGCCTCTGCTTATGCTCCCAAAGATGTAACACAACTACCGTCAGCACACAGATACCTAGGAAGTGTATGGATCGGAGTTTACATTATATGCACCAAATGGGCACCATCTGAGAGTTAAAAAGGGGTCGTGGAATCTATAAAATGAAAAGTTCAAACTGTGAGACAGCATTTGGATCTCCAGCCCTTGGGCTGCCTCCAAATTATCATTCTTTTTACAAATTTCTTTGTTAAACAGATCTCTTCTCTATGTGTAATTCATTTAGCTTATTATTTTTTTTTTTTTTAAATGTATGTTTATTCTTTCTCTCTGACCAAGATGTTTTGATCAAGTTCTTGGGAAGGCAGATTGTACAAGAGAAAACAGTCTGGTCTGTTAGAACCATAAAGGATGATATGAATCAGTTCTGCCACTTACTAGCTAAGTCACTTAATCTCTCAGAGCTCAGTTTCCTCATCCCTCAGATGGCAATAATCATAGATAGTTTCTTTGCTAGGTTATAATAAGGACTAGACATGCCTAGCCCTGTGCTTGCAGTGTAGGTGGTTAGTAAATTATAGCTATTTTTATAAGAGAGATCCTATTGTTAAGTTATATTAAGTTAGAACGATTTAAAAATTAATTCAGTTTACCAATTCTAGGACACACAGATTTTTCCCATTTTAACATTTCTGAAATCAGGATGTGTCAATGATATGCCAGTGTTTTTTTCTTTCTCAATAGTTCTATAAAATAATAGTACTCCTTACATTTGTTAGTGTTTTAAATGAAACAGGGTAATTAAGTAAGCAGAGTGAAGTGCTCCGGGGAGAAGTGCTCTCAGTGCTTTTAGGTTGTGTCTGTACAAATCTGAGAGTGATGTATGGTCTCATGGTGACAATTCCCCCACTGCTGTGTTCCCAGTCTGAGACTTGAACTTGTGAGGTACTATTTTTCTGAAGTTTATTTGGAAAGTGTACATTGAACCTTTTTAAATTCACTGAGATTACACAGAGCACAGTTTATAATTCAGCAGCCTGTAGCATTCAGCACTACACAATATACATGAAGTGAATAACGGCGAATTATTTTGAAGAGAGTATGTTGGAGGTTGGGTATAATTCTTTCTCTACTTCTGCTGGTTCTCTGCTGTGCAGACCGCTACTTTCTCTCCAGGGCTATATGAGGACTGAGTGGGATGGTGCATGGAAAATACCTGACACATATTCAACTCAATAAATAACAGCTGATTTTACTCTCCATCTCCTTGGCAACTGTCCCTAGTCTTTTTCTCTCTGTCTTTCAGTCTAATAAAGTTCCTGTTGTTCAACACCCACATCACATGCACCCGTTGACGCCCCTCATCACCTACAGCAACGACCACTTCTCCCCTGGCTCTCCTCCCACACACCTCTCCCCAGAGATTGATCCAAAGACAGGTGAGTCTGCTGCTTCTTGGGCTGGGCCACATGCAGAGCTAGGGAGTGGGGGGGTGGGCAGGCTTTTCTTCTCAGGTAGTATCCATTTGACCTGGATTTGAATCATGTCTCCAACTCTGTCATTCCACGATGTCCTTTATAGCCTTCCCCACCGACCTCAGTCTCTTCAGGATTTTCATCTGTGCCTTATCTGTACCTCCTACACCACAGGGTGATTGTGGGAATGAAAGGAAATTAAATGAGATGATGCACAGGGCCTGGCTCCGTAGTGAGCATTTATTATTTCTCTGCCTCTGTTTCTTTTACTTAACATTCTCTTAATACTTTGGGAGTGGGACAAGCTAGAAGGGGGAAAAAACCCTCTTTTTTCATTGACTTTGAAGTCTAGCCCACTACGGGCTGCGCCTCCCTAAACCCAGGCCTTTTCCCTAAACTGAACATTTTCAAGTAGAGTAATCAAATCTAGCCAGGCTATACAATAGCAAGTCTGAGTTGGCTTTTTTTTTTTGTTCACCAGAACTGTCTACCCCAAGGAGCCATAGTTTTCATAAAATTCCCACAGAGTTGCCATGGCTCAAAGCATTTTGGGAGCCTGTCTTTAGAGAAATCATAGTTACTCAAGGTTACAGGTAGTAGAGAAGACAAATATGGACTAGGAATCCAGTTTGTTTCTCCGTGGATGAGATGGGTTTTCTAGAGAAGAGTTAGCTAATGACTCCAAGGATATCTTGGATCTGGCAATCCAGGATTTCCTGTTCCTCTCTTGGATAATACTAACTCCTACATAAGCAGCTGGAAGTTACTCCTGCTGACAGAAATGGGATCCACTAAGTCAGAGAAAAGCTGTATTAGTCCTGCCTTCCCAGAATATGTCCTTGACCAATGGGCCAGCAGAACTGGGGAGGTGACGAAAGGCGAGGATAATGAAAGAAAGGGCCTTCTAAGCTCTGGAACACCTTGGGGACACACAGGACAAGGAACCTCCCGGATGTTGGTATTTTAAAGTGTTACAGTAGGGCCAGGGAACAGTCTGACACATCTTTCTTTGGAAGCAGGAATCCCCCGGCCCCCTCACCCATCTGAGCTGTCTCCATATTATCCACTGTCTCCTGGAGCTGTCGGACAAATCCCCCATCCCCTTGGCTGGCTCGTCCCACAGTAAGGAAACCTGCAGCCTTTCTTACCCTCCATCCTTTCTTGTGCTGAGTTCTGCCTTCCGTCCCTCCAGCCACCCCACCTCACAGGGGAGCCCTGTCATCAAAGCCCAGGACTCAGACCTCCCTGCTCCAACTCCTCCCTGCAGCTTCCTCCTAATCCTCGCTTCCCACTTCCTGCCCTTTATTTCTCAACCTGTCTTCCTAACTCCTCTCCTTCCCTGTCCTAAACATTCCCATATTATCCAAGATGCTAACTAGATTTCCTTCTCTTGGCCCCTGCAGGCAAGGACAGCCCATGTACTCCCTTCCTCCTGGTGGTTTCCGGCACCCCTACCCTGCCCTCGCCATGAACGCCTCAATGTCCAGGTAAGTCTGGGGACAGGAGCTGAGAGCATGAAGTGGCAGTGCAGAAAATGGTTCTTTGCTAGTGCCCTTGCCATTTCTGACCATTAAACAGCTTTCTCTTGGCAGTAAGCAAGGAGGCGCGGGCTCACCTTTCCTCCCACCTCCCTTTGATTAGACTCCTGTCCCATGGTGGGAAGGGCCCTTATGTCCACAGGGTCACTCCCAGTCTCTAAGAGAAGAATTTCAAAGCCCTAGCCCTCAACCCTCTGGCCACAACCCCCCACATGCTGGGCTTTGTGGCACTGAAGCATTTTTTAGTATAATCATACTGAAGCCAGAGACTGGGAGATTAATTTTTCCTGAAATGCTGTCAGGGGAAGGGACAGTAAAAGGGGATTTCTGCTACCAGTGACAAAGGAAATGCAACCCACATAATCCCTTATCTTTCTGTTGTGTACCCTGGCCACTGACCCATGACACTTTCTGTGTTTTTCATCCTATATCTGCTTCCAGGACCAGATATAGAAACCCTGTGCGTTTGTAGGGGAAGGGGAGGCATGGTGGGTGTTTCCCAAACCTAGCTCTGTCCAGCAAGGTCAACGGCCTTCTGTTCCTCAAACTCTGCCATAGCAGGTGGTATTTACATGCCTCTGCACTGAAGGCAGAGTCACCCACATCCTCTGCTGAGTGACAAACCTTCAGCCTAAATCTCTCTGTTGTCCTTTGTTTCCACCTGGTACACAGCCTGGTTTCCAGTCGATTCTCTCCTCACATGGTGGCTCCGGCCCATCCTGGTCTGCCCACCTCAGGGATTCCCCACCCCGCCATCGTGTCCCCCATCGTCAAGCAGGAACCAACACCCCCCAGCCTGAGCCCAGCCGTGAGCGCGTGAGTAACAGGCAGCTTGGACTGGGAGCGGCCAGTCTCTGAGCAGCAGTCGCCGTTTATTATTCTCCTGTGGTGTTTAGCAGGCAGCACAGCCTCCCTCAGCCATGTCCTCTCCCCCTCGGAATTGTTCTCTTTGGCTCTCTGTGTGCCCATTCACTCAGACATCACGCATCTTTTCTCACATTAAAAAAAGGATTTAGAGGCTGCAAGAGAATCTAAGAAAGCTTTTAGGTTCCCTCCCAGCATAATACACATGAAAACGTGAGGCCCAGAAATGAGAGTTTTCTCATAGTCACATGACTGATGTGGCAGAGTTGAGACTAGCACCAAGGTCTACATTTCTCCCACTGTGCCATAAAGGGCAGGAAAGCCAGTCAGTGCCTCATGGCTGAGGAGAGCCCCGCCCCTTGTTTCTGCCCTTCCCCTTCCCCCAATCACCTTTGGCCAGTGCATCCCAGCTCTCACCACCACCCTCTGCTCCTTCGTCAGGAAATTATCCTTTCATAGACTATGGCCTGAGGTGATTCAGAGGCTTGGAACTACTAGTGAAAGATGCTCAAGTGCTGAAAGCAACCAGGGGCTCCTTGAATCAGCATCAGTGATGCAGCTTATCTCCCCTCCCCGGAGGCAATGGGCTCATAGTCGCAGTGAGAGGCAGGGATTGGTGAGTTGGATGACAGCTGACACATGCTAACCTACAGCTTTGCGACTTTTTAGGAAATCACCAGTCACAGTGAAAAAGGAGGAAGAAAAGAAACCCCATGTGAAGAAGCCTCTTAATGCCTTCATGTTATATATGAAGGAGATGAGGGCCAAGGTGGTGGCTGAGTGCACCCTGAAGGAAAGCGCAGCCATTAACCAAATCCTGGGAAGAAAGGTAAGATCTGCCCTTACCCTCTATTCTGTGTGGTCAGCATCCCCTGCACTCACCGGTCCCTGTCATCTCTGACCCCCCTCCCACAGTGGCACAACCTGTCCCGAGAAGAACAGGCCAAGTACTACGAACTGGCCCGGAAGGAGCGGCAGCTTCATTCCCAGCTCTACCCAACCTGGTCGGCCCGGGACAACTACGTAAGTGCCCACTCAGATCCCAGAGCAGCGTCTGCAGGAGGAAGTGGGAAAAGGAAGTTGATGATGTGTACGGAGGACTCTTAAGGCCAGGGAGAAGTCTGTATATTCCCTAGAAATAAGGAAAGCATTTCATTTCTCGGGAGGCCAATAAGGACGTGGTTTTGGTGAACAGACTTAGATTTGTGCCCCTTGTATGTGACCGGACTCAGCCTTTGACTCCCTCTTTCATGGCCAGTGTGAGCTGTGTGGCAGCTCTGGTGGTAGACTGTCTCTAGCCAAGGCTCCCTAACCTGGGGCTCAGAGACCAGTGCATGAGCCTCAGCCCACGTGTCTGATAACTCCCTGAAAGTAGGTGGATTTTTGATGTATGTTCTTATTTGCTTTTTTTTTCTGGTAAGAGGATTCATAGATGTATTAGATTTTAAGTGGGACCTAGGACCCCTCAAAAAAAGTCGAGAAATAGAAAAACAAGCCTAAAGTGCAGTGAAAGGGTGAGGCCTTCCAAAAGACCAGCACACCGAGTGGGAGGGGAAGAATCGAATGAGGAAGGGAGGCATCACTCCAGGAAGGCTCACTCTGCCTCCTGTGGGGCATGTGATCTGAGTGGTCCCCCCTTCCTATCTGGGCAACCCCTGAAAAGCTGGTTGTTCTGTCCCTGTTACCTCTTCCTCTGGCCATATTTTTTTAGGGTAAGAAAAAGAAGAGGAAGAGAGAGAAGCAGCTGTCGCAGACACAGTCCCAGCAGCAAATCCAGGAGGCAGAGGGTGAGTCTCAAGGAGGGCACTGCCTCTTTTCTTCACCTTTCCGCTGTCACAGCTGCACCTGCCAGTGCGTTAAACCCAGGTCTGTGACATACACAGTGACAAGGCTGTATTATAACAGCTGCCATTTTCAGGGGCTCCGCCTCATGGGAACCTCATGTATACTCAAGTGGGTGTTACTACTCTCCTCTTTTTAGAGATAACCAATTAAGAGGCTCAGAGAAGTCAAGGTATTTTCCCAGTCACTCTGCTTGTTAAATGGTGGAGGCAGGATTTGATCCCAGCACTTTCTCACTTCAAAGCCTAGGCTTTTTTCAGTTTGGTTAAGTTGCATCTTATTTGAGGGTTAGGTTCTAAAATCAATGTATAAGGTAGAAACTGAATGTAGTTGAAACTGTCTTTGAAGTTCCCTTAGGCAGGTGGCACATTAGAGACCGACATACTGCCTATCAGTGAATCTAACAGAATCAGGTTTGCCTGCAGTGTTTGGTTGGTTGAACAGCAGAAGAAGTAGTTTGCTCAAGTTTGGGGGGGCCACTTCATGCCAAAAATTGTACAGCAGAATCACACCTAGAACAGAGATGTTCGCAGTGTGACAGGCATTTAGGTCTCTCCTCTCATGCTTACTCCAGGACAAATGTAGAACTGCTGCTACCATCCAAAGTGCTTTTGCTCTCTCCTTGCCTCTCCTCTCCCCTCCCCTCTTTTCTTTTTTTTCTTTCTTTGTTTCTTTGTTTCTTTCTCTTTTTCTCTTCCTCCCTCCCTCCCACCCTTCATTCCTAGTATCTCTATAATTTGTGTATCCATCTACCTTTGAGCACACATAAATAAAACATGTATATGATGCAACATCGACTGTATACCATGGGGCTTAGCAGGTGCTACACTATCTCTGATAGTACCATAAACCAAAGATTTTAAAGCAAACTGAGTGGAGATCCATCCCCAAAATGACAAGATTCAGGCAAGGAAAATCAGATGATGTGGCAGACTGAGCTGTCTTCCCTGTAGTCAGCTACTGAATACTTCTTTGTCATTTTGGCGTTGCCCCTTCTCTGTGCCCTAGGCATTTTTGAAGGCATCTGCCTAGCGTTGGAATCTTTAGATGTAATTGCATGTCCTCGCTTCCCTCCCCAGAGGGGTTCTTTTGTTTCCAGTGTAAATGTGTACAGCCAGGGCTCTTCTGCAGCTTCAGTCTCACTAGAGCTACTAGCTGCTCACTCTTTCTTGTGTTTCTTCCCCAGGTACTCTGGCCTCCAAAAGCAAGAAGCCATGTGTTCAATACCTGCCCCCTGAGAAGCCCTGTGACAGCCCTGCCTCTTCCCATGGCAGCATGCTGGACTCCCCAGCTACCCCCTCTGCAGCCTTGGCCTCACCGGCTGCCCCTGCTGCAACCCACTCGGAGCAAGCCCAGCCCCTGTCCCTCACCACCAAGCCAGAGACCCGGGCCCAGCTGGCTCTCCACTCGGCTGCCTTCCTGTCAGCTAAGGCTGCAGCCACCTCCTCTGGCCAGATGGGCAGCCAGCCCCCACTCCTCTCCCGGCCCCTCCCCCTTGGGTCTGTTCCCACGGCTCTGCTGACTTCTCCCCCTTCCTTCCCAGCCACGCTTCATGCCCACCAGGCCCTCCCAGTACTCCAGGCCCAGCCTCTTTCCTTGGTCACCAAGTCTGCCCACTAAGCTGCCCTGTGACCTATGCAGGCCGTCAGGTGACCCATCGAGTAGTAATGATACAGAAGAAAAAAAAAGGAAACTTTATTGGTCAATATTTGACCACTCTGGACTATTCTGTAAAGTGACTGGTAACAGCAGCACTTTACATTTTGTAGATGTAACCAGTAGCTGACCTTAAGGATTTTTTTTAAAAAAGAAAACAAAACAAAACAAAACAAAACAAAACCAACAAAAAAAAATCTTTAAAAGAAAGAATACTGAAAAGTAGTGTGTCATTCTTCCTATATGTGCAGTGGTGGATGGACCTGGGCAGAAGACCCTTTTCTCTCTACCTCTGACACTTTCTGCCCTCCTCCCTCTTCTCGTTGGCTCCACATGCCCCAGCTCCCGCATCCAGTCTGCATGGTGGCTGGCCAATGCTGCGATTTCTAGCCTGTTGCTTCTTCGTCTAAATCCCATTCCTGGACGTTTCCTTTTATCTCACCGAAGTTTTTCTCTTTTGTTCAACTCCGTGAGTTCCTACCTTCATCTTCTTTGTCCCCTGCCCAGTGTTAAGGCTGTCACCACATGAGAAGACAACTTTGCCTGGTTTGTCTCCACCAGCATCACCTTTCCCTCAGTGGGCCCTAACCTGCCAGTCTCCAGCTTCTGGTGGCAAAAGAGGCCTTCTGAATGGTTCTTCCCCACATTTAAAGGGACTCAAGGTGCTTGCCACTTCCTTAGTGACAAAGTCTGTGTTCTGCCCCTTTACCAGTCAAGATCTCCTTTTCACAGTCCCAGCATGGCAGACAGGACCTGCTCCAAGGTCTGGTTCCTGTCACCTGGGTCAGTGCCAGCACAGTCTGCCAAAGTTCTGAAGACCCTCCTCCCTTCCCCATCACCTCACGTGCTTCTATGTGTATGTCTTTTTGTTTTTATGGGGTTTTTTTGAAGCAATTTAAACTCCCAATAAGCTGTTTATTTTCACAAAAGAAAATAAAATTGCAGTTGCAAGACCTTTTCTGAGTGTTTTAATCCTTTTGTTGAATCAAGCCCCCTTCATACCAAGCCCTGTGCTAGATTTTTACAGATATGCAAAGAGATTAGCACTTATTGATGGGGGATATAAAACATGCTTGACACAAATAGACAGATCCAATCCAGCTTTCAGCCTCAAATGTACATCAATCAGTCAGTATCGATAACTGAGATCCAAAGGGAGGAACCCTTTTGTTTTCATTTGTCTTCTTATAATTACCAAGATGTGAGAGACATCCTTTGTCTGCTTTGCATGGTATCCAGCACTACAATTAATTTTTTTAACAGCTTTATTGAGATATAATTCATATAACATGTAATTCACTCATTCAAAGTGTACAATTCGATGGTTTTTAATATGTTCAGAGTTGTGAATCCATCATAGTCAATTTTAGAACATTTTCATCACCTCAGAAAGAAATCCCATACATACCCTTTAGAAGGCACCCTCCATTTCCTCCAGCCCTAGGCAACAACTACTTTCTGTCTCTGGATTTGTCTATTCTGGACATTTCATTTAAATGGAATAATACAATATGTGGTCCTTTCTCACCTCTTTCAGCTATTGACTTGTCAAGGTTCATCCATGTTGTAGCACGTATCAGTAGTAATTCATTCTTTTTTTTTAATTGTAGTAAATATATAACAAAATTTGCCATTTTAACCTTTTTTAAGCATACAATTCAGTGGCATTACTTACATTGACAATATTGTGTATAAACTATCACCACAAACTACTTCCAAAACTTTCATCACCCCAAATGAAATCTCTCTGAGCATTTAGGCAATAACTTCCTAATTCCTCCTCCCCTGGCCCCTCTATTCCACTTTCTGTTTCTATGAATCTGCCTACTCTAAACATTTTATATAACTGGAATTATAAGACATTTGTCCTTTTATGCCTGGCTTGTTTAACAGCATAATGTTTTCAAGGTTCATTCACATTATAGAATGTATCAATTTCATTCTTTTAAGCCTTGATAATTTAGTCTTCCTTTTTTATGAGTACTTGCCAGTGTTTTCACTCTACTCAGATATATATAGCTTGTTTTAATTGTAGTAAAATATATATAATATAAAATTAACAATTTAAACTTTTTAAGCAGACAGCTTAATGGTACATTTACAACACTATGCAACCATAACCATTATCAATCTCCAGAACTATTTCATCATCCCAAACAGAAACTCTGTGCTCATTAAGCAATAACTTTATATTCCCTCCTCCCCTCAGACCTTAGGAACTTTTAATCTACTTTCTATTTTTATGAATTTGCCCATTCTAGGTACCTCATATGAATAGAATCATACAATGTTTGTCCTTTTGAATCAGGCTTATTTCACTTTGCACAATGTTTTCATGGTTCATCTATATCATAATGTGTACCAGATTTACTTTTTTTTTGATAGCTGAATAATAATCCATTGTACGTACATACCACATTTTGTTCATTCATCTTTTGATGAATTTGTTTCTACCTTTTGGCTATTGTGAGTAATAATGCTATAAACATTCACATACAAGTATAATGTTAGGGTGTCTGTTTTTAACTCTTCGGGTTATATACACCTAGGAGTGGAATTGCTGGGTCATCTGGTAATTTTAATTTTTTAAGAAATTGCCAAACTTTTCCATAGCAGCTGCAACATTTTATATTCCAACCAGTAATATGTAGGGGTGCCAATTTCTCTACACCCTCGCCAACACATTATTTTATGTTTTTCTGTTGTTATAGCCATCCCAGAAGGTGTAAAGTGGTATCTAGATGTGATTTTGATTTGCACTTACCTAATACAATGTTGAGTATCTATTCATATGCTTGTTAACCAGTTGTCCTAGCACCATTTATTGAAAAGACTCTTCTTTCCCTCCTGTAACTATGTTGGCTCACTTGTCAAAAATCAACTGACCACAAATCTAGAGGCTCATTTCACTTACATGTCTTTAATGCCAGTACCACACTGTCCGAATTACTGTAGCATTCTAGCAAGTTTTAAAATTAGGAAGTGTGAGTCCTCCAACTTAGTTCTTTATCAAGCGTATTTTGGCTATTATGAGTTGCTTGCATTTTCATATGGACTTTAAGATAAGCTTGTCAATTTCTGCAAAGAGGCCAGCTGGGAATTTAATAGGGATTGTGTTGGTAGATCAATTTGGGGAGCGTAGCCATCTTAACAAAATTGTCTTCCAATTCATGAACATCAGATGTCTTTTTCATTTATGTAGGTCTTTACTTTCTTTCAATAATGTTTTATAGTCTTCAGAGTATAAGTTTTGCACTTTTGTAAAATTTATTCCTAAGGATTTATTCTTTTTGATACTATTGTAAATGAAATTACTTCTTTACATTTTCAGATTGTCCATTGCAAATATATAGAAATACAATTGATTTTTGTACATTGGTCTCACATTTTACAACCTTGCCAAACTCATTCTAATAAATTTTTAGAAAATTCTCAGGGTTTTTTATATACAAGATCATGTCATTTGCAAATATAGTTTTACTTCCTCCTTTCCAATCTAGATGCCTTTATTTCATTTTCTTGCCTGTGTGTCCTGACTACTTTCATTACAAAGTTGAATAGATGTGGTGAGAGTAGACATCATGGTCTGTTCCTTATCTTAAGAGGAAAGCATCCAGTCTCATCATTGTATGTTAGTTGCAAGGTTTTTGTACCTGTCCCTTTTCAGAAAGTTCCTTTCTTTTTCTAGTTTGTTGTTTTATCACAAAGGAGTACAAGGAAATTTTTAGATTTGTTAAAATTACCTTCTACCACTCCCTTAAACCAAAATTGATGTGAGCTAGCAGTTGGTGCTAAAATTTGCCTTTTCTTCTGCTATACCAGATAGAAGCATGGCCTGGAGAAAAACCACGATTGAAATATGTGCCCCTTTAGATTCATGGTGCCTAACATCAGCCAGGCCTTCAACGCCACTTAGTTATTACACTTGTCATTCGTCAGCTCTCTTTCCTGATCCCCTTGACCACTCTTCATCATTCTCAAGCCCCCAATTTAATCCCCACCCTCTCACTCAAAGACTGTTTTGCCTCTTAGAATATCAAGAAATTGAGGCCAGCTGAAATACTCTATTTTGATCTCCCACATCCCTACCTAACTATACCACCCTCTAACCATTCTAACTGCCTTCCCACAGGTCTCAAGGTCAAACCCTGGTTCAACCCAAGGTCAACTGCTCTACTGCCTCTAGACCCCAGTCCTTCATCTCTTTGTGCCTTGTTCTACCAGTCATCATATCTGTCTTGTAGTCTTGGTCACTCTGTCTAATTAGTTCTTCCCTTCAGTCAGTAAAAAAGTTCAATCCTCTCCAATATTGGAAACCCTCTGTTTCATATCCACACTTCCAGAAAAGGTAGTTTCAACTTACCTTCCACAACCTTCCACTACTTATACAACCACAGCTGGGTTTTGTTCTCACCACTCTACTGAAATATGTAATTCTAAGTCCTTATCTTACTTCAACTCTGTGCTGTATTTGATAGTGTCAATTTCACTTTCCTTCTAGAAATTGGGACAATTGGAATCCCTCAAAGGATGTTGAATAAAGAAACTGGAAACAAGGAAATGACAGTGTCCTGGAAGACAAGCACCATGACTAGTTGTAGCACTAAAGCTACAAAAAAGCCTTCAAGATAAGAATTGTATGAGTGATTTTACAACTTGCTTTATTTTCAGTTAAGCTATCATATGCACATAGATGCCTATAAAAAGGGGAGAATCAACAAAATACTCATGATATAATAGCTCTGGATTACAAGATATTTTTATTTTCTTACTTTGGTTTTTCTTTATTTTTTAAATGTTTGTATAATTGTTACCGTTGCGGCTATTGGAGTTCTGGTAACACACAGATCTCAGTCTTTATCACTGCTGAAGAAATGAATTTACACTCAGTTAATTATGAGAAGTGTTACTTTTTACAGGCACATTTTGAGGTATAAGATGGTCAAGCCTAAAGCTGGCTAGCCACACGGAAATGAGGATACTAACCCTGATGGTGGGGGTGCAGAGGCGGGTGAAGCACAAGTTACAACCAGGAGAGATAGCTGTAATGGCGGGGCGGGGCGGGGCGGGGCGGGGCGGGGGAGGGGTCTGCATTATAGTAGGGCTGTGATGGGTAGTTACAAAGGCGTCCTTAGGTGATTGGCACATGAGGTCATTTTGATGGATGGATACTTGGCTGCGGTAGCATATTTTGCCTAGTGCGCATGCGCTTACCCAGAATTCAGTCTGTTATAATTAGATTCCTGAATTTCCAGGCATAAACACAGTATCATAATGATGGCATAATGAGGCTGAGGTTGTGGGCAGGTTAAGGTAGTACCTTCTGTGTAGGCCGCTGTGACTGCATTAAACCAGCTATTGATTATGGCCCTCCTGTCCTTGGTCTCTGGGGATGCATAAGGGATTCTCTAAGTACCAACAGGGTGTTTTTTGGGCAGTCTCTAGGCTGGGCCTCTATTCCTTTGTTCCCCTGTCGCTCACGTCTGACTAGCTACCTAACATAATGAACGTATTAATTATAATAATAATAACTTTTGGAAGACTTAACTATATTCTACTGTGTTAAATACTCTGAATTATCTAATTCTCAACACTTTTATTCCCATTTCATAATGAAAAAATTGATACTTAAAGCAATTAAGTACTTTGCCCAAAATCATGTGTATTACTTGTGCAATCAATTTTAAGAAAAACAGTTAGGGACTATTTTTCTCCTATCAAATTGGGAAATTAAGATTACTCATTGCTATCAAAGGTTGAGTAAGATAATAATAGCATGACCTTAAGCAAGTTGCTTAATCTTTTTGAGGATCTGTCTCCTCTTAAAATGCACCTAACCAGCATCTGAAAATAAATGTTACAGTAGAAAACTGAAAATAATTTGGATTTCTAATAATAAGGGAACTGTCACAAAATTATGATAGTCATAAATTACTTTTTATGAAACCATTAACAATTATGTTTTTTGAACAATATTTAAATTAGTTATAAAAACAGTTCCTATGTTTTACCTTTAAACTGCATGCTCACATTTCCAACTACCTCCCTGATATCTCCACTTGACCATCTCACAGCATCTTAAATACATGACCAGAGGCAAATTCATTTTCTATGCCCCACCCCCATCAAATCTGGTTCTCCACATCTTCCTTGCCATCACCCCTCCTTACCATAAGCAGTCCATCTCCAAGGCCTGTTGGTATCACCTCTCAAATTTATTAAGTCCTAGCACTTCTCTCCATTCTCACTGTTTCTATGCTAATCCTACTTGGACAATTGCAACAGTGTCCTAACTGATTAATTTCTAAATCCATTCTTCTCTCCCTACCCCAAGACTAGATTCTTTACTCTACAACCAGATTAACCTTCAAAAATTTCCATCTCTAATTATCTCTTTTTCCCTGCTTATATATCTTTGATGGCTTCTTATTACCATTAAAATAAAACATAAAACCCTGGGCGTGGCCTACAAACTGCAGGATTTGGACCCTTCTTTCATCTCCTGCCTAATAATGTGGACACGAGGTTAATAATTTGACATTCCCCTCCCTACACCTACCTTCACTAAACAACTATCCTCTAATGCTAGTCAAATATTTATTTATGAGACTTGGAGAGAATTTCCTTTTAGACAGAGATTCATTTACCAATTCACTTCCTTTAGCCAAAGCAGTCATGATTCTAAAATAATTTAGTAAAAGATTTATCTTCTTTCTGATCCTTATTCTCTCCTCAGTAATGAGGGTGTGTGTGAGATTTTATTGAAAGGCAGAAACATTGAGAAGCACATTAAAGGGTTTTTAAATAACACAATACTCGTTCCTGAAAACCATATTTATGCCATCAACAGTCTTCAGAATTTCAAGTACTAGAAGTGAATGCAATGTAACCCAAATATTGTACTCAACAGACTACAGAGGAATGGGGGCTGTGGTCCTTTTGGGTGAGATTACCTTTTGGCCTGAGTTAACTGGCACATTTTCTACTGTACTTTCGTGTCCCATAAAGATTTATGTTCTGGACAACTTCCAGATCATTTACTCTTTAATCTGGCTCTGTCCAATCTCATCCCCTGCCATCCTCCTTGTTCTCTTATCTGACATTCCTATCCTCATCTTTAGATTTACACAAAATATCAGCTTCCCACTTGCCTCTCCAGGCCTTTGTACTTCCTGTACACTCAGCCAGGAAAGCTCATCCTCCCTGCAGCCTTATCTGGAAAACACCTATACTCTTTGGTCCTCAACTCAAAGGTCCTTTCTGAGAAGAGCACAGTTTCTGTACTTTTGTTTTTTGGTATTTCTTGGAACACACACACATGCAAACACACTCATGTAAATATTTGATTAATATTTGTGTGTCCTACTAGATTACATGTTCCATTAAGTTAGGGCTGATCACTTTTTAAATCACTGTCTACAAAGCACCTAGCCTGGCCAATGTTCATAAAACAATTTCAAGAAACATAACAGTAATTTTAAACAGTAAAAAGTAATTTTAATACAAAACTATTTACCGAATAATACCAATTTGGGAGAAAATAAATATGCATAGAAAAAGGACAAAGAAAGTACACTAAGAAGGGAAACAAGTACACTTGTATGGTTTTTTTTTTTAAACCCACTAGATGTAAACAATAAACTAATGTAAGTGGTAACCTGTGGAGGGGCGGGGAGCAAGAATTTTCTAATTTTTACTATAAAAAAATCCCTTTGATTTTTAACCATTAAAATGTATTATCTAATCAAAAATGTTAAATGTTTGCAAGACGGAAACACACACTTAAACAATAGTGATTATCCTGGAAGAATGGGACAAAGATTTTGTTTCCTACTTCTATACGTTCATTAAATTTTCTACAGTGAATACGAACAGCTTTTATAATCAGAAAAGGAATATACTCTAAGATAAAAAGAGCTTTGGCGACTTCGAGGGCAATTTCCATGGAATTGAAAAGAGGGGAGCAGTGATGCGAAGGCTCGCGCTATAAAGGTGACGGAATGGATTCTAGGAGAGAGATGAGCACAGCACATCTGTACGCTGCGGGAAAAAGGATCACGAGAAAGAAGTTAAAAATCCGAGCAAAGGATGAGAAGAGGCGCCCGGCCCCAGCGATGTGACTCCCGTGGGCTAGTGCACAGGCCGAGTAGCTCCTGCTCAGCATGTATTGTCTCATAAGTACGAAAGGCAAGAAGGATATGGGGAGTGACGATCTGTTGCCTGGGCCACGGAACAAAGAAACGGAGAAAAGGTGGACACGCCTTCCACAATGGTTGTAAAGCGCAACAACTGAGAAAAGTTACCACAGCCTGACCGAGACAGCGTAACTGCGCACCTCCCCGCCTTTCCCCAAACCCCTCCCCTCGTCCCAGAGGAGGGGCGGTGGGCGCACAGGAAGGGGCGGGGCTATGAATACTGAGTCCGTGCGCAGATCTCGCGACATCGGTAGATCGCGGAAGCGCAGTCTGAGCAGGATGCGGTTCTTGGTTCTGGTGGTCCTGTTGAGCGTTGCGGCGGCAGGTAAGACCCTCCCCATCTCCAAAAAAACTTTCACTCATGCGTCACATTCCCCCTCACCGTGGCCGGTCGCCATCGGAGCTTGCTTCTTCCCTGCCCAACACACAGCTCTCGTCGCCATCATCTCCACCGCCACCGTTTGCCCGTTGCCCGGTTCTCTTAAGTCTTTGAGGATTCCTTTTTTCCAGCCTGCCTCTCTTCAGAGCCAACTAGTTTCTCTTTTTCAGGAGCCGTGCTGCCCAGTCCTCCCTTATCAGCCGCCGAAAAACTCCTCAGTCGGGGGAAACGAGACACTTCAGCAAGAAACTCCAGTACGCCCGCCTCAAGAGAGCTATCTAAGGATATCCATTCACCCACTCTGGAACATCATTCTGTGAACGATAACCCTGCCAAGTTGAAGCCGCAGCTCGAATCCACAGGAGACGAATCCACAGGAGACAACTCGGGCAAAACAAATAAGGAGCACCAGTCTACCAAAGATACTTCTGACAAGTCGAATCCGGAGCAACAGCCCGCCAAAAATACTTCTGACAAGTCGAATCCGGAGCAACAGTCCGCTAGAAATTCTTCTGACAACTCGGATTCGGAGCACCAGTCTGCCAAAAATACTGACAAGGTGGATCCCGAGCGCCAGTCTGGGAAAGATACTTCTGACAGGTCGAATCCGGAGCATCAGTCTGCCAGAGATAGTTCTGGCAAGTCAGATGGGGAGCAGCAGTCCACAAAAGACAATTCTGGCAAGTTGCATCTGGAGCTCCAGTCCACGGAAGAGGCGTCCAACAAGCCAGTCTCCAACCCCTCCTCTAATAACAAGGAGCCCACCAAGCCTGACTTAAGCACACTCACTGTCAAAGGAGAGACTGCTCCTCACGCTTCCAGAACTGAATCTGGGGAGAGAGTATTACTGGACTCTGACTCCACTTCTCCCCAGCAGGAGGGAGAAAGTAAGTCTTCAAAACCTGCTGAAGATGTGGAGCGCAAGGAAGCTGTGGAAGGTGACAAAGAGCTTGAAGAGGGTTCTCCACACAAAGAAGAAAAAGAAATGCTTGGCCCTGCCTCTAGAGGGAATCATGAGGGGACACTTTTGGATTCCATGAGTAATGAGAAGGACGACCTTTATAAAGACCATCTTGGAACTGCCAGTGCAGAGAGCAGCCATTTCTTTGCATACTTGGTGACTGCAGCCATTCTTGTTGCTGTCCTCTATATTGCCTATCACAACAAGCGGAAGGTAAGTCAAGAGTTACCTTAAGAGAAATAGGATATTCTCCACCCTGAAAACTTGGTATATGGGCCAGTATCCATCACTCATCTATCTGCCTGTGAATACTGGGGATTTTAAGACATTTCAGTTTTTTTTTCAGACCCTGCTGGGCTCTACTCTAGTTATGTAAATCATTTGTTTTCATGTCTGTTTCCTCTGAGTGCCCTCTGCTGCTGCATTTGGTGCCAAGTTAGGACATTTTTATGATCTGACGTGAATTAGGGTCTCCTCCCATAATCTTGAACTTAGATCCTAATTACAGTTTATAAGTAGTTAGAGCACCTATCTTCCTGTTTCCACTCTCAAGACAGTGCATCATTTCTAGCTTCCTCTGTAAGCATTATTTTCCATCTGCAGTGGCAGAAAGAATGGTTACAGTCTTCAACATCAACAGCAGAGAGCCCAGGGACTATCTTGTGCAGTTAATTTCTGATTAGAAGAAAGACCAGAAATTGCATGGGTACACTCATCTTTTACTTGGTTTGGTGTGAAGTAATATGTGTGTCGCTTGGCAATCACTCCAGTGACAAAATGATTGCATTTCTTATTGAACTCTAAGAATTTAGTAGTTTCTGTAGCCTGGTTAAAATTAGAGTTCAATTCATGATGGCTGTAAGGCCTGTGGCTCTAAAGAATGAGGGAAGACATTTAGTTAAAATGATGCATTCTTTATTCTACATCTAACATCATGGAGAATAACTTTAGGTGTGAAATGAAAGAGGCAAGGTTAAGATAAAGCAAAGTATGGGGTGAAAGAGTACATTAGTAGAAAAGAAATAATAATTGTTTTTTTGTTTTTGTGTTTTTTTAAAAAAAAGGAACATCTTAGCCTGGAGCTAAGGGAGGAGTTGGCAGATCTTTGACTGTGTACTCTTGAGTAAATCAGCAGACTCCCACAAGCTAGAACCCAAACAGCCTTCCTCCATCTGCCATTTCCTATTTAGCAGTATTAAGGATTCTAATGGAACTAGGCCCTGGCCTCCCTAAAACTGTTATAATTTAGATAGGCCTCTTTGTAGGTATACTGCTCTTTTTACTGTCAGGGTTATTAACAGATGTACTCCCAGACTGAAATACATCATTATAGAGGCACTTGTTAATTATTTTCTTTTTCCTTTCCCTAGATTATTGCTTTTGTCCTGGAAGGAAAAAAATCCAAACTCACTCGGCGGCCAAAGGCCGGTGACTACCAGCGTTTGGACCAGAAGGTAAGAAGGAAGACCCAGGTCCATGCAAGGGATGTGCAGTCTCAGATGGGCCCAACAGTGGGCTTCCACGGGCATGGCAGCAGCTACCATCGCTCCTGCCCTTTTCAGACACAGAGACATGTATACATGTACAACGTTATCACTGAAGAGAACTTCAAGCACCCTACAGCAGCTCCCTCCCTTGATAGATGAGGAAACTCAGGCCCAAAAACATCGTGAATTTTTTCCCTAAGTTCCCACCTCAAATTCATGGCAAGACCTGATGGCAATTCCCTAGGCTTCTGTCCTGTTCTTTTTGTGCTATACCAGCTCTTCACAAATTTTAATAGGCATTTTGATAGAAAGCAAAATCTGATTCTCTAGGTTTGGGGTGGAGGCTATGCTTCTACATTTCTAGGAAGTTCCCATGTGGCTCCATATGCTGCTGGAACCATGCTTTAGGGAGCAAAGCACTAAACTACATTCCCTGAAAACAAGTCCAGGAACATATAGGTCTCCAACTTCCAGATCAGCCCTGCTAAGCACTGTGGACTAGATTTCCTTAGTACAGCCTCTGCCAGAAGCAAAGCCCTCCTTCCACCCTGCAGCAACAGGAGCTGAGTAACATTCTCCCAAGGGCAGCCTGGGTAAGCATGAACAGTGTACTTCCACTACCTTGCCGCCAGCATGCACCCTTCCTTTCTCCTGTAGCAACAGCGAGGGCAGGGCATTGGTAAAGAGTTGCAGGTAGCCCAACTGTGACTTGTTCCCAGATTCTCGTGCACAGCTTGTACCAGCTATAGAATAAGCCACTCAGCTTAGAACATCTTTGCTAATGGCCCAGTAGGTCAGCTTCAAAGTATGGTGCTGGCCTTGTACCTTCCCAGATACCATAAGAATTTCTTCCCCCGCCCCCCCCCCCCGGTATAATTTTTCTGATTAAAAATATGCAAATGTAAATAATTCAATATAGAATGGTATAAAATAGAAACCAAGATTCTCATATTCCCTCCACATAGTATCTTTCTACTGTTTTATTTCAAACTGACTTTTAAAGTAATTCTATGTGTTTCATTTTATCAATTGCTATTTGTATGGTGGAGAATCAATTTGTCTTAATTCTGAATTTCTGCCCTTAGCCACAACTCTTAAGAGATCTTTTTCCCTTGAAATCATAGCCATAAGGTATATTTCTCTGGGGACAAAAAAAATGAGTATTACCAGTTATGTTTCTCTCATTTCAGATTTGATTTTTCTGTTTTTGAGAACTGTGTCCTTCCTGATTTGTTTCTAAATCAAGAGAAATGAAGAGAAAAGTAATGTGACCCAAGAGACCCAAGAGACACCAAACCTCCTCGGGTTTGGGCTAGCAGAGGTGGGTGGGTGGGTGGGGGGAGGATTGCTTTGTTTTTTGCACCTGCACTTTCGTCACCCTGTACTCCTGTGTCCCTGTTATTTACGCTGGTGTCTTCATACTTTCCCCCTGAGTGTGAGGAGGAGCATGTGGGAACCCAACTGTGACCAAAGGGAGATCCAGCCCTAGGCAAACTAGTACTGCTGACCACCCTCCCTTGGACCTTGGCTCTGTAGGAAAGCTACCCCTTGAAAATAGCATTGCACTTGCCACTATTTATCTTCACAGACATAAGAGAAAACTCTGCAGGTTGAGGTGCTTTTCTGCCAAGGTCTCTTTGGGGGATGTACCCTACAAAAGATGTAGAAGGTGAATGCTGATGGGCAAAGGGCTACTTTGAACACATAATTCTCTTCAAAGGCTTCAGTAGCAAACCAGAACAGCTGCTTTTTTTAAAAAAAAGTGCTTTACTGCCTACAGGTCCAACCTGTCTAGCATATGTTCCTCACATTTTTCTGATATTTTCATATTACTTAAGACAAAGTGAATCAACTTCCATTTGGTTGTACTGAGTATAAAACTGAACTTAGGGATTCTAGGAATAACGCTCTAAAGCTACTATTCCTGTCACAGATTTTTAAAAATACAGTTGTGATTATTGAAACACTGCATTCTCCCTACTCAAAATTGTAACAAGAACTTTCTGAAATAGGGTAGGTTCATGCTTGTGCAAGCAAAGATGTGGGAGGGTTTTGGAGAGTTTTGGTTTTGGTCTCTATTCTTTTCAAAGGCCTTTTATGAAATAGGTTGCCCACAAACTCTATTTTGCCTTTGTTGCCTAAAATAGACAAATACTTTTGTTTAGAAACTAACTACACTTTTACTTTAATCTAGTTTAATGATCTTCTCATCTAATATAAAGTGCTAAGGGTAATTTAGTAAAAATCCTTTTTATATCCCATTTGAGTTATTAAAATTTAAGAAATTGAGAGTTCTCTTAAGGTAACTGAGGGTAGTGTTTAAAGTTTTATTTAAACCTTGTAGTCATGCTACCCTGTTATAGAGAGCCTAAAGAGAGTTGTTTCTGAAAAGAAAAAAATACAATAACTGATCTCAGGGAAATACAAAGATTGTAGGACGTGAGAGGGATATGATGAATTCTGTGCTATTGAAGTAAGTCTAAAGGAGGGGGTCATCCTGTGTTATATAACCTACCTTGCTTAAAATAATTCATGGTTTTGAGTTGAGATTTTCATTCTCTGCACGTACCTATTTGTAGAGATAAGGAATGAATGTTCTTGGCATCATTCTCTCTACTTGTGCAGCAGTTTTATAATACTTTCCTCCAATCCAAGGAGTCTTCTGTCAGGCTCTTCTGGCATTCCATAAGACCATGGTTATTTTATTCTCTTTTCTGTTTCCCTTTCCTCCTCTAATGCTGTCTGTTCCTGCCCATCTACACTAGCACCTTTCCTCCAAACTTCGTGCTTGCCCATATTTCTCCCATGCCCATCCATTCTGTTTGTTACTCATTCTACTGTTCAACTTCTCCAGTAAGCGTTGCTTCCATTACCTTGCCATTCATTTTGGTCCTTGTCTTTCTACTGTTTTTACGAAGGTTCAGATCACCAAATCCAGTGGCTTGTTCTCAAAACTTAGTCTTGACCTTAATAGCATTAGATATTATTGATCAAGTAGACATTCCGCTCTTCTAGATTTTCCAACAAACTGTCAGCGAGTCTAAGAACTCCTTTGTCTTATGCTGGTCCTCAGAGCCAGGTCTCTCTAATCCTTCATTTCCTCAGAAATTCATCCATTCTTCATCCTTTGAGTGACTCCTAAGTCTTTATCCTTGGCCGAGTTCTCAAAGAAACCAGTCTTGCTGCGTACTGAATACTTCAGCTTAGTTATCCTATTGTCACTAAAACTGAATTTCTCTCTTCTACCCATTAATATTGCCCTTCACAACTGCTGTTTCTTTAATCCTCTCCAAACTACACTTTTACCATTTTTATCTGTCACAAAAGTCCTATACACTAAAAAAAAAAAAAAAAATAGCTCCAGCTACAATCTTTTTCCATTTTCCTTGCTTCCTTGTCACATACTCCCACGCATTTTACCTCTCCTGGATTTTTTTTTCAGGAGCCACGTTAATGGTTTTCCTATTTTCTCTTGCATGCATATAGAAACCGGATTGATCTTTCTAAAATACTTACCCTGATCTGAAGCTTCCGTCTGTCTCTCTCTTGGCTTAGAGAATCAAGTTTATAGGCTCTTTAGTATTGAGGACTCTGCAGATGGGCACTTTCCTGCCCATCTTTCTCTGCGTCCTAGCCAGGCCCAAGGCCCCGGTTATGGGGTGCCAGTCTAGGCCTGTGTTTTTGTTCTTACTGTGTCCTCCATTCCCTGACTTCCCATAGTTCTTTGGTTAGGTTGCTTCTCCTTTCTCTTCTTTCCCTTACCTCCTCAAAATCTGTTTCTTTGGGGCCCAGCTCAAGTTTTGCCATGTACCTAATTCCACCCCTATGATTGGCTCTTTTCTTTCTACTTTCATAGTTCTTAATAATGCCAATCACAAATTTTGGAACTTTAGCAAACAGTATGTGATGTGTCTGGTCTCCCCAAGAAAACCAAGCTACTTGTGGGAGTGCCCTTGGCACTGTCTGCATATCTGCCTAGTATAGTGACATTCCTTAGGTACTTCAGTTCAGTTCCTTTGTTTAGGACATCTGGTTGCAAATTAACTGAGGTTTCACACAGCTCTTTCTGGTTACTAGTTTGTGTCCCTTATTGATGGATTTTGTTTATAAAGAGAGCAGAAAGGTTGGTTGGTTTCAGGAACCAAGAGTGTTGGCATCAAGTGGACACATAAGTATTGTGAAGTCCATATAAGTCCACTTTTGAACCTCTGATAAGTATCATTTCTTGTACTGAAAGAGTACAGTAGAATTTACGTTTCACTTTAGAAATTGCACTGAAGGAAATCTCACACCAAAGGAAAACTTGTTTTCTGCATAATTTTTAAAGAGACTGAAGCATGTTTTCCTAGAGATTGTATGGATGAGGGTGAGCTGGCTGAGGCATCTCAAGTCGGAGGTGGGTTGGGCAGGCAATGAAGTCCAGGGAGCCATGAGAGGCACCCCTCTCTAGACAGCTGTGTGCTTCCTTTCGTGCCCCCAGCTTTTGGTTGAAGGGCGATTTCTATTAGGAATCTGTGCATCAGTCATGGATGTTAATAGAGGAGCTTGTTTTCCTGCTAGATTACTGAGCAGAATTATTTTAGAGTATTTTTGGACTCTGGAGGGGTATAACACTAGTGTGTCTCAAAAGGCTAAGACCACTTGGAAAGACATGACAACTAGCTATGTATACTTAGGCATTTCTTTTCCCATGACGGCTTTTAATGAAATATTTGGCAATTCTAAACCTCTAAAATTCTCATTTTTCCATTTCCTGTCATTTAAATAAAGAAAAGAAAAAGGAAGCCTGCCCCTTGTTTTTACAGGGTAACTTGATACATAATGCTGCATGTGTGATAAAAGGTGGCACACTCTTTGCACATGTTCTGAAGTGCTGAATCATTTGAACAGGGAAGAGGGCATGTTACACACCAGACCTTGTAGTTCTGCCAGCTGTTTTCTGAAAACTTGCTGGGAAGGTTGTTTGGCATGGCCTCTTATGTAAGGATCCTGGGAAGAGATTTTCAGGTTTACTTTAACTGTATATCTTGGTCAAGACTGAATCACAACTGAGCTAGTTCTACAAGCTACGTGAATTTCCTAACTACCCAGGTTTAGAAACTCCTCTGTAAAGGGTTGAGCCTGAGCTGTGAAATTTCAAGCTGCCAACCAAGCCAGCCTCTTCACACTGATAGATATTCCTTTAATTCAGAAGTTTACCGTGTTAAATAATGATTGCTTGTTGACATGGTTTCCTTTTTTGTTTATCCAGTTAGTAGATTGCCACTGTTTTGCAATGTTTTGTATTTTCAGCCTTTTGTAACTTAACTATAATTTTTTTAAAGCTTATTTGGTCTGGTAAGTATTTTTCAGTACCTAATGATTTCTTGAGCTGCTTCTGTGAATACCATCTTGATGTAATTTTGTATTATTGCACAGAAACCAAAATAAGTTTCAAATATTAAAGCTATAAAACCATTAAATTTATTGATTGCATTGAAATTGACTGAAATAAGGCCTAACATAAGTGAAAGGTCATTTTATTTTTTCTTTTTAACCTTTAGTCTTCATTCACCTTCCCAGCCAATCTCCATCTATGTACCAATAAACTGGAAATGCCATTCCCAGGCTTTAAACATTCTGTAGCATTCTGTTGTAGACATGACTGATTTCCAGCCCCACTGTGCCTCCCCACTGGGCAACCCATGTTCTAGGTTTAGGAGGTAACAGGATCCTTTGTCATTATTTTCAGTTACCTCTTGGCACCTGTCCTCTGCTCTACCTTGGCCTGGAATGCTCCTGCAGCCTGCTTCAACCCCAGTGGTCATTTTTCCAGTCTCGTGCCTGATTACTAATATCACCCTTTGCTGTTTATCTTTGAAAGATAAGCTCTGAGTCTCAGGTACTGAACTCCATGAGGGTATATCTGTGCTGCCATTTTGAGAACCCAGTATCTGCCCAATCATCAGGAAGGCCAACTGGGGCCTGTCTGCATATGAACTAGATATTCTAACATATACTATGCTAACTAGTATAATTTACCATTATCCCAGCCCCCACCACCACATTGAACCTTTCACAAGCATGTCTCCACCTTCTGCAAGAGCCACTGGAATCAGCAGAAACAGGATCTGGAGACCTTAGAACCTATACAGCTACAATCAGCACCATGCCCAAGTTTTACACTGTTTAACCTCATGAGCACCTTTTTTCCTCAGTGTAGAACTGCAGGATAGCATTATGAGTACATTACCAACACTTTCAAGAGTTCTGACCAAAAGAATATTCGGTTTGATTGTTCAGAGTTAGGAAGTATGGGACATAGAGCACTGCTTGATGAGACTTTAAGGCTATCCAAATCAGTAGCTTACACTGGGCCTTTTAGAAGGGCTAGCATGTTATATAAGGTATGAAAGATCATCCCTTGCCCCAGATGGAAGAGCTTCAGTTAAAGAACTGTGATCTATATTAGACGTGTGTCTGACCTCCATGCAGAAATCAAAAACAAATGAGTGCGCTATATGTGAGCAGAAACTAAAGCTGAAAGACATGATGGCTAAGCCAGAGGCTTTGTCATAGCACTGGCTCAATTCCTCTGACGCATTCCTGACCAAATTAATTCTTTTTCTTCTGTGCCTGGATCCTTGAATGAAGCTTCTTAAGGTCTGAGTATAAGTTCCGCTTCAGGATAGCACTGCTGCACAGCAGAGCCCCTTGCAGGGCCCCTGTCAACCCACAGATGAAGATATCCTGGCCTAGGAGGTAAGAACAGAGGCCCATGAGCAGCCCGCCAAGCAGGGAAGAGGGCAGGGACTCTCATGTTTATCCCTCCATGCTAGGGCCACCCTGAGATGGCTTCAGATCAGGCCCAGGATCCACAACCTGCCAAGGCAGCCCAGCTAAGGGTGTGGGAAGCTGCAGGGGACAGTAGAACTCGAAGAACTGAAGACTATGGGTGATGGGGAGGTCTAGGGTCTCAGGTCATGGCAAAACGGCAGTGTACCTGTCAGGTAGAGGTTGGGGATGGGGCTTTGGGCCCTGATGGAGGCCATCACATGAGGATGCAGGCGGCCCAGGTCATGGTCAGCCCCATAACAGGCACCCCGGGGAGCAGCCAGATAGAACTGATTGGTCAGTGGGGATCCAACAGTCACACTCTCCATCTGAGAAGGAAAAAAGGCAGCCACAGGGTGGGACTGACACTTTGTGAGACCCTCATCTCTTCCTCTTCTGTTCTCCTTGAATGAGCTGATGCCTATGTGGGCTATCTGCCTTCTCTGGAGCTCAGTTATCTCAGGATTTTATTCTCCTGCCCCAAAGAAAAAAGAAATGGCACCAAGAAGTCTGTCACCACAACCACATGGTCTACCTACCTTTCCTTCTAGCTGTGGGAATATCTTCATCATAACCAACAAACCGGCTTCAACAAAAGAGGTTTTGAAGGTCTCATAGTCACTGCTTCGCTTTCCCTTTGGCTCCTCCTGCCACTCCTCAAACCACTCATAAGAGGAGGGTATCAACACGATGATGGTGGACCGGTCTAGGGATGCAGAGCCTGGGTCACTGCTGCCCAGTCACTTCCTACCCCAACTCCCTCCCCGCAGGACTTTAAGCCCCACCTGGGAATCGGTCCTCCCAAGTAGGGTCCTTGGCTGATGAGGAAGTAATGAAGAAAAAAGGTATGTTTGCTACAGCCTTTTCTCTGGGCATAGACAAGTAGCGTTCCGTCCTGGGGGTGAAAGAAGTGTGACTGCCCAGCCTGAGCCCTCTGTCCTCACAGCCACTACCACCACCCCAAGGACAGTTCATCTCCAGGCACACCTGTCTTCCTCCCACCCCATACCCCTAGGCCCCAGAGATGAAGCTGAGGCACAGCCTAGGTGTGAAAAAGCCCTTCCAGGAGTAAATCCTTGCCCACTTCCTTCCATTCTATATCCTGATTCTCTAGCGTCCAGGGAGGAAGCAGGGGCCCTGTAGGCTGTGGCCCACACTGACTCTCCCCGCCACGTACACACACAAATGCCTTACGCCTTGTCCATGTCTGTGTCAAAATGAACATAGTAGTTGGTAGACGGCAGCCCCAAGTCCTTCCTGGTACCTCGTAGGCAAATGAAGACAGACACCACGGTCATGCTGGGCCGCAGCATCTTCAACTGCTCCCTCACACCTGCCAGAGAGAGGGCTGGTGAGGGCTGCTCACTGCGCCAGAGATGGCCACTGCTTGTTCACGGTA
This sequence comes from Eidolon dupreanum, assembly GCA_028627145.1. NCBI lineage: Eukaryota > Metazoa > Chordata > Mammalia > Chiroptera > Pteropodidae > Eidolon > Eidolon dupreanum. Next base: position 52,287,975 of record CM053515.1, on the reverse strand, counting down.
TTGGCAGCCTATCCTCAGCTGCCAGCCTAGCGCCCTGGCCATTTTATGTTATTTCAACATTGACTTGGCAGGGGCCTACTCTCCTGTCTTCTACCTGTAAAGGACGCAAGCCCAGACTCTTACTCTTCCACTTCCATCCACTTCTGCTCTAAGCACCTTTAGAAGCAGCTAGCACCCAACCTCCGTGGGTGGACTCACAACACCTGCAGGACAGTTTCAGGCCAACCCACCTCCGCGCTGTGAAGACCAGATGTGAACAGTCATTTGCTATAAGCTTTGATTTCAGTATTAACTTTAATATAAACTACCTAATGAATGAATATACATAATTCCTATGGTGAGCAATGCAGGTAAACAAATGCAAACAGCATTCTGGACATTTGGCATTTCAGGATTCAGCTGGAGAGGAGGGAAGAACAGCACTGTGGTGGAAGACAACAGCCATCTGATGTCCCCCGGACCTAAACAGCTGGGCTTCCTCACCTTTCAACAAATCACTCCGGACCAGTTTTCCAAAAATTGCTCCCATAAATTCTTATCCTTTGTTCCATTCCCAGAACCATCTCCAGCACTACTGTGCTTGATTCATTTAGCAACTACTTGTTGAGGTCCTAAAATGTGCTGAACCCTCTGCTAGGCGCTGGGGATGCTACAAGGAATCAGATAGATATGCTACCTGTCTGCTGGAAAAGAGACTTTCCTGAAAGATGTTGGCTAACCTCACAGGCTGCAAAGAAATGAGTGGTATGGGTAGTGTGACCATAGAATCTAACTTCCCAAACAGGCCATTTTCAAGAGCAAAAGGGGTTGTTATAATGCTTACAGTTACAGGCGACTTACAGACACCAGCTGTGGGAGCACACTGAGGATGAAAGGGGAACTGAGTTTCCACAGCCAGAGCCAGGAGCAGTCACACTGCTGGCAACACCCTCTCTGCATGGGGTGTGGTGAGCCTGGAGAGAACCAAGGGCCCAGGAGTGAAACCCCTAGGTCTTCAGAGGCCCCTTAAAACAGCAACTATCTTCTCTGAGCTCCTGCTTTCCCTTTCCCCAACTAGAACAGACCCAAGAACCATATACCTGGCAGAATATAACCTTGGATCCCAAACAAGGTACAATTATACCAAGCCCTTCCTCTCCATGCCAGCCTTATCTTCCCTTGCTGATATTGTCAGACCAGTCTTCCCCATTCAAAAAATTTCCTCTCCAAACCATCTCCAGTCACCTCCTCAAGGCTCAGCAGTAGGATTTAACAAAGGTGCTCCCATTCCCAAAGGCCGGCAGATATCTGGTTCCCATCTCTGAGAGGCAGAACTATGAAAATCTCTACCCTCAAAGTGCTAGACACAAAGGATTCCAGTACTGGAGTCCTGGTAAAGCATCATCCCTGAAAAGTTCTCAAGCTGGGATTCATCTGGGGCAGCACCCAACTCCACACTCAAAGGGGGACTCAGTCCTTCAGCCAGGTGGGGGCTGGTGCCGTTAGCCTGTTTTCAGGGCTGAGCTACATAAGAGCACTGAAAACAGTAACCATACAGTGAAGAAGGGCAAGCTGAACAGGTAACATGGCTGCCTGGAGAGAAGCAGACCTGGGTGGGACCCTGGGACCTGTCACAGGACAGTCCTCAGGGATCAGAGGTCCTGGCAGAGAGGGAAGTAGAAAGCACCAAAGGCAAAGTCTGTTAGTCTACTTAGCCCTGCCCCGGTCTTTTACCTGGCAGACAGCGGGCATTCTCTGGCAATAAGTACTGGTAGGTATTGAACAGTCCTGCGTCAGAAATCACGATGGGACAATAGATGTTCACCAGCTCTTGATTCTTCTTCACACTGACACCTGCAAGCATAAGCTTGGCTGAGGTTCTGTACACTCCAGGAGAAAAAGAAAAGCCCATATTGCACCTACGCTTTGTTTTTTCAGATCTGAGCATCCAGCCCACTTAAGGCCAGGCAGGCAGACCCCAGGGGAACTGCAAAGTGAGTTAAACATCCTCAAGCACTCTGAGCGTGTCCCACAATTGCTCTGTGCTCACCTTCCCTAGCTCTCTACCCATCCAGTGTGAGCTACCTTTAGCCAAACCCAAGAGCCTTCACACTAACCTCAACAAAGCTCAAGAGCAGAAGCCCTTCCACTGGAATCCCAGGCCCTTCACTGCTGCCATAATTCTATTTCTGACATATTCTCTTTAAAACCCTCTAATGACACCTCAAGCTCTACGAGATAAACTCCAAAGTCTTATATCAGCCTTCCATGATTTGGTTCCTGCTACGTGTCCACCTCACCTCTGACCACTCGCTAAGCTCTTAGGTACAACCATATGAAACAGCTGATTGTCAATCATTTTTGATTTACTAAAAGGTTACTTTCTGATTGTTCAACCTAATATTTTCAGATGCCTAAAAATACTCAGCTCTTTCATACCTCTGTTCCCTTGCCTGGAATAACCTCCCCCAACCTCTGGCTGGCTAGCTTCAGACCTTTTATGACCTGGCTCAAGCACCTCTGCCTTCCCTCTGAGGTCTTCCCTGTTCCACCATCCTTTATTTCACCTCCAGTTTTAGTATGTGCCTCTTTGTGGCACTCAAATTATATTGCCATGATTTTCCCCATGAGACTGGAAACTTCTTGAGTTAGAGATTAGGACTTAACTCTTTATTTCCATCTTTTATTGCCTATCACATAAAAATACAAATAAGTGTATTCCAAACTGAATTTAATTGAACTGATAAATCCACCTTGCTTCACAGACCCCTTTAGGCTGGAAGGAAACTTGCTCATGAACATGAGAGAAAATCTCACACTACTGACAGCCACCTCTCCCTTACCACCAGAAGCTTCCTAATCTCTTCTACAAATATGTTCTCAGAGATCACTGATAGCTATTGGGGGGAGGAGTGCACTAGGCCATCCGTCACCACCTTCTCCTTCAAAGATTTATCTGGTGAATTCACTGTCATACCAGCCCTATTTTCTTCCCCATACCAGTGGGATTTTGACTCTGTGCAGGTAACAGCAAAGACCTGGGTGCCAAGATAATCAGATTCTAGGCCCCACTCTGCCATTTATAGGTTGAGGCATGATATCCTGCTGGCCTCCACTCTGTCCTAGGGAGTGCTCAGGTTATTTATTCATTCCATCAATCACTGAACATTTATTGAACTTCTATTACATGCTAAAATCTAGACATAAAGATTAAAAAGACACGGCCCCTACACTCAAAGAGGTCATGGATTACTGGATAACTATTCTTATCTACTGAATAAAAGATTAAATACTGTTCTCTGGAAACCATGCAACCCTTTATCCTTCCTGCATGCTCTTTACCTCCAGACCAATCACTCTCCCCCCACTGCTTGGGCAGATTCCAGCCTTTATCCCCAATAAGGAAGTCAATTCTTCTACACCTTCTGCCTTTAGTGCTTTCTTTTCTCTGCACCCCAGGACTCTCCCACTCCACCACAGGACCCATGAAGCATGATGCAGGACTCACCACAGGCTTTTCCAGCTGAGTCCAGCAACACACTCTGCACAGTGGCCCTTGTCAAGACAGCACCTCCGGCCCGCTCAATCACAGGAATGATGTGAAAGGGAATTTCACTGGAACCCCCTCGGGGATAAAAGGCCCCATTCATGTAGCTGTTAACCAGTACAGCATGCATGGAAAAGGTGGTGTTGCTGGGGATCACACCTACAGAAGTAAGGAAGGAGTGAGGAGGCAAGAGCAGATAGCAGCACCACTCAGAAAGGAATGTGTATTCCTCTCAGAAAATATGGGCTCAGGGCAGGCAGAGGGCCAGTTTCCATGCAAATATAGGGTTCATTACAGATCCTGGGGCCAGTGGGAATGTTCTCCCTGCAAACTGCCATGCTGCTGCCAAGACCAGGGAGGACAATGCTGGTTGAAAAGAAAAATCATCCAGGGTATGGATGAAGGGAGTTTTTACCAGACAGTCCAGCAGGTAGGTGGGCAGACTTCTCATTCATAAGCTCCAGAGGGCCTGGAGTTTACATTGCTTCATTTCAGTCAGCCAAGCACATTCGGGAATAAAGACTAAGAGCCAGGAGGGCAGCACCTCCTCCTCCAGAAGCCACCCAAGGCCAGTACACACCGTATGTTGGGAAGCTGTAGCTGAGCACTGCCTGGAGCTCTGGGGAAGCTGGTAGCTGCCGCAAAGCCTCAGCCAGGCTCTGGGTGGATGCACGAAGGAATGGGGAGAAACGTGTGAGCAGCCCACACTTGTTGAGGAAATGAATCACGGGCAACGGGAGGGTCTTCAACAAGATGGCATGAATGGATCCCCTGGATACTTCCTGGGGAAGACAATGAGCAGGGAAAAACAGGTTTCATCTCTAGAATTGCTGAGCCAGAATCACCATTCCAAAAGCCTACGCCAGCAGTGGGCCCAGCAACACTTACTCCTGCTGAACTTGGCTGAATTTGGATTTTTAAAAATCTGTACTCGGTGAATTTTTTCCATTCTACACTCATATGAGTCTTTTTGCTTTCCGTTGCCTGCCCAAATTCTTTTTGAAAAATCCCAATCTGGTGTTAGATGAATTAAAGAAAGAGTGGTGATCTGACCACACAGAAGACAGCCTGGTCAGGGAGGAGAGCATGGTGCCCCTTAGAGGCCAGAGTGACAGTGGCAGCTGCTGAGGCCAGACTCCAGAGGCACAGAGACCAACTAGGGTGGAGGCTGATTTCAGGACAGACATGACTCTTCCTCTCTTCTTGCCTCCCTCACCAGTGGCTCCACTAATGAGAAGGCCAACCTTGTCAGGAATAAACAGGGGATCCTAAGCATGTCCATGTTACCTTAACCAGCTTGATAAACTTGTCAATGGCAGCTTCTTCCTGGGGAAACTTCTCCTTGAGACCCTGAACGTAGGCTTTCTCCCCACTGTACCTGGGGAACTCCTTTCGGCCACTGGGCCCTTCTAGTACCATGATATCAAAGGGAGAGGACAAGCCAACCCAGTCCAGCTGCCCTTCAGTGATCTGGTCCAAGATAAAACGGCCAAAGCATCCTTCCTGCATGCGCCCAATATAATGAATTCCTGTTGGGAGACAGACAAACAAAGTGTCTTAGGGATAAGGGGATTGAGCCCTGGAAAGGTGGACAAGAAAGCAAGGTGAGAGAGCTCTGTTGTCCTGCATAGCTAAATCTATACCCAAAGAAAGCTACCCACCCTTGTTGTAGGGAAGAGTTAGAAACTACCAAAGCCCTGCCCAGTTCAGTTCCCAGTGAATATGGCTGTCAGACAAGGAAAGAGGTGCCCAGAAAGAGGACAGGACCTCCAAAACAACAGAAATACCCAGTATCCTCCCACAACGGCTATTCCAAGCCTCCTGAAGATAGAGCCATGTTCCCAACCCTTCTTCACATAAACCTTACCTGTGTCAAATTCAAGACCATTTTTCCCAAAGGTATGACAACAGCCTCCTGCCTTGGTATGTTGTTCCAGAACCAGAACTCGCTTGCCAGCTTTGGCCAGAATTGCAGCTGCAGCCAGGCCTCCAAAACCACTGCCAATCACCACCGCATCCAGCTTCTCCGGCACTCGGCTGGCTGAGAAAGCTACAACAGAGGGAAGAGATGGAGGGTGTGCTTCTCAGGTAGGGGCAGCGAAGCAGCAAAGATATGGAAACCAAGGAAGACTTCTCTAGCTTGTACAATGCCAGAAAACTCTAGAGCACAGAGCTCGTTACTAGAATATCTCAAACATTTTACTGGGGAAATGCTCAGGACCAGCCAGGCAGATTAAACAAAGTGATTTGGTTTAATCTAAACTAACTTAACCAAAGCTGCTAGTCATTTGTCCTACTTTAGAAGACAGTAGGAATCAGTAAATTATTATAGGAACAAAAACAGAAAGCTGACAACAATACAGGCTGAGAATTCTAAATGCAGACAGAGACAGAGCAAGAAAAGGAAACTTTCTGTGACCCACCAATAGATCATAACGTGGTCTGAAAAAAGTTAAACTAGTCATCTCATTTTTAGGAATGATTTGCTAAATGTTATGTAGTAAATTAGTGACAGAGTCCAAGCTAAAACTCTGATCTCAGAAGTTCAGACTAATATAATAGTCCTTCCCCTTAAAACTGTGTAGCAAGCAAGACATGTCATACATTATTCTAAAATTTTAAAGTGAGAGGGACTCTAGAGATCAAACAGGGGATCCAATTTTTTCTTAAAGCAGGACTTTCTTTCAACCCTAGAAGTAATCCAAAATATGTTTTAACCCTGACAGTGGAGGTACTCTGGTTGACGGAAGAGAGTTCTGAGTGTGAGGGAACCTGCCGAGTCTCTCTAAGTTTCAGAACCAGGGTTCAACCATATGAGTTGGAACCATGCATAGCCAGGCAAATCACATAATAGGCAAATGCAATTTCCTCCTATACAGGTTGGAAGAGATTTCTGTACAGCAATCCCATGCCCCTGAGCATAGGTGGAAAGATAAATAATCTCTTCTTGTCTCTAGCATCTTGTTAATGTAGCCACGGTCATATTGTTGTAGAAAAATCTCAAACCAGTCCAAAGAAACACCATTGCTTATATACCAAAATTTTTACACAAGCTATTTGGTCAGTTTGAACTTCAACCCTTACAAACGGCAGGAGTTACATAGTAACACCGGTAAGGCGGGAGTTGTCACTGGGGCACGGTGCCAACAGGTACGATCTATTACAGAAAGCCAGAGCTCCTAAGGATACAAATAGTAACATTTGTCGAGCAAAAGGCAAGTTAGAACAAGGTGTAAAAGAGCTCTGCAGTGAGCTATTGCATGCAGCAAGCACATTTACAGAAGTAGAAATAAAAAACGTTATTAATTTTCAATGAAAATCCTGAAATTTACTCTGGCCCTGGCTTTGCCAGGGCTTTGGCACCGAGGAAGGTGCCTGCGCCCATGGGTCCACTATTCCCCTGCCTTCCCAGGCCAAGGCTCTCGTCGTTGGCGTGCACTAAAGCGGAGAGCTCCACCTGCAAGCAGCCTTCCCAGCGCTTTACAAACGGGAAAACTGAGGCCCAGGTACGGCAGCGGCTCACTCTGCCAGAAAGGGAATGCAAACACGGAGGATGCCCCGGCGCAGCCTCGGACCCCAGGGTCCCTTCCTATGACCTTGTCTGAGAACTTTCTTCCGGACATCTTTGTCGGTCACCAGGGGCGCGGGTGGTCGTTTGACGTCCTCGGAGAAGGGGTTCAGGGAGCCGCTTGCGAACAGCCCCTGGTAAACTTTGCGGACGACGGCCAGCAGCAGGACTGCCAGCAGCACCAGCGTTAGCCACATGGCGCCAGTCCCAGGACTGGGTTCACGGCGTCGCGGCCCAAATTGATGGCCGTGGCTCCGCCCAGTTTGTTGGTCCTGCCCAGCCAGGAGGCGGAAGCAGCTTTGCCCATTGATCAGCCTTGGCCTTTTCAGCCAGAAGCCCAAACGCCGGTGCACATTGACGCTCCGCCTCTCACTATTTACTTGGAAGCCCCGCGGCGACTCCACTGCCTGCTGGGAGCTGCGCTCTTCGGCTGGAGCGGCTGCGCAGGAGGGGTTCTGCGCGTGCGCAGGGGCCGGTCCGAGCCCCAAAACCACAGAGGAAACCTCTGAGAACTCCGGACGTGTCTGGCGAGCCCCGGGGTACTGAGGGGGAGGAATGTTAGTGGGAAGTGATGGCCCTGGGGCGAGGCAAGGCTGAGAGGACTGAGAGAGAACCCCGACTGGAAAGCCGGAGACCTGGGTTCCGGTTCGGGCTTGGCCGTGGACTCGCTGGACGACTTGAGGCAAGTTGCTTAGCACAGTTTTCCCCACCAGGCAGTGAGAACGTTTCCGTTTGGAACCCCCACACAGCCTTCGCTGGCTGGCTGGCTGTCTTGTTGGATGGAGATCTCTCGGGAGATATGCGCATGGCAGCTGGCTGTCGCTCGACCCCGTGTCCCCCAAACTGACCAGTAGTTTTGGCCGCAACGTCCTCCTGTGATGGCGTTGCCTGCCACGGAGGTCTGCTGACACCCCAGGTCTCTGGCTGGGTCTCCATGGCACCTCCCTCTGTGGGAGCCGTGGGCGGGAGGTGGCGGGGGGGAGCGGCCCAATGACAAGCCTGATGAAAGGATCGGAGAACTTTCATACCTAATGTGCTCATTTGTATTTAAGGTATGGACCCACTGTCTAAATTAAATACCAACTGAGAGAGTTTAAGCTACAGCAAGCAATTATAAAATTATACTCTGTAATGAAGCTCTTTACCTAAAATGGATGCACCATAAATACTTGATTTGAAAAGGATCCATCTTCATATTTCTAGGAAGACCATTTCCTCAGGTCCAGGTATAAGGAACTTGCCTAATATTGGTGGAGTGACTTAACTTCAAATTCCTGCTCCTTTGACAGAGTATTTGCTCCTTTCTTTCTCTGATACAGATAGTACCAGTCCCTATTGAAGCCCCCAGTAGCGCTCCACCCAGAATGGACATGGACAGTAGACTAGTGGTTACCAGAGTGTGGGGGGCAAGTAGGGGGTAGATGGAGTAAAAGGGGTCAAATACGTGGTGACAGAAAGAAATCTAAACATGGGCGCTGAACACAAGACACTATATATATGCCTTACTGTTGAATTGTACACCTGAAACTTATTGGATTTCATTAACCAATGTCACTGTAATTAAAAAAATATTAAAATAAAAAAATAAAATAAATTACAGAGAGCCAAATGTCCAGCCCAAGAGCCAGGAGATATTCCTGCTCTTGGTTTTAGGCATCAATACATCTTACCCTCAACAAAGATTCCATTTCGTTACTGGCAGCCAGTTCTTAGGAAATCCAGATCATATTCTCGCAGTGGAAGACTGACCTCATAGAAATGCCACTGTCCTTCCTTAGTCATCTGTGGAGTATGACTGTCAGTTGTGTGCAGACCATCTGCCCATTATGATCTGGATTTTTGTTGTGTGCATCCATGATGTCCATTTCCACCATGATGAAGTATGAGCCTGTCCAGCCCTCTTCCTAAGGTAGACTCGTGGAATGAAAGACTGAGTTAGCCAAACTAACTAAGCAGCTGCAACATGTACAATATTCGTGACAACTGAAGAAGACTAGGCATTGTGTTGCATATTTAGTTTCTACCATCATAGGGGCCAGATCTAGTATAAGTCCCCCAACCCAACCTACATCTGAGACCTAAGCAAAGCCTAAGTACTTCAGCTAAGACCACCCACCAAGGTGCCACCCATTAACCTCACCCCTTTGATAAACTGCCTCAGATCCCATTAACTTCATTGTCAGAAATGGACCTCACCACTTACAGTGGTGCTCCTGCCTTCTGGATACTGAGAATTCAGCCTTCAGACTCCTACGGGGTCCCCTTCTTTCCATCCAGTGTCACGGGTAATAAGAGGTAGGCATTTGGCTAAAGCAGCTTATTTATTCAGCGTAAATTTACAGCTGCCTAAAGGTTTTTAAAGTCTTCTCAACAGAGGCAAAACTGAATGATGAAACTAGTTTTTTGTTTGTTTGTTTGTTTTTACAGGGCCAAGGCTTCAGAGACCTCAGGGACTTTTTTCAGTACTCACAGAAACCTCCTGCACCCTGGTGATGGCACATAGGGACTGTTTTCTTGCTCTAAGTCTGAATGACTGCCAAGAAGGAAGGCAGAGGTAGAGCAGTTGGATCTCTGGCTCTCCCCATAGTTTCTAATCTCAGACCTTATTAATCTTTCTGAGCCCAAGGACAAAGCTACCTTGAACAAATGATTTTGAGTCATGAATGAAAAATCTTGCTCTTTCCATAATGAGAAAGAATCAAGAGATGGACAGGTAAGCAAACACTTCCATTTGGAAAAAATGGTGTTGGTTTCGTATATATTGTTAATAGTAACGAGACAGCATATATGAAGAGAACTTGGAGCTTTATGTTTAAGAAAATGTTTAGGAAAAACTCACATTAAAGTTCTCTTTGTTCTATTAGAAGCTTCTGTTCACCTCTGGGTCAGTTGCCTTTCCATAGAGCTTATTTTCTAAATAGTTATGTGATTTGGGTTTGGATTTGCTTGGGTGGGAGGAGAACCTCAATGAGGAATTCTTCCAAAAGTTTGTATTTCATCAATTTGGATTGTTTATCTTACTGGCCCTTTCTTTGTCAAACATTGCTTTGGCCTGATTATCCTCAGGAATCTTGGTTCACTGTGATCTGTCTTTGTGCAAGCCTGGTAGCTAACCCCATGTTCCTTACCTGTCCCTCTCCCTTGTTCAGAAATGGTCTTAAATGGAACCTATAGGATTCAGTGGCTGGAGCTAGGACAAAGCCTTTGCCTTGGGACTTCAGGAATGTTTTCTTCACTGTACTAAGATAGGACTTGTTTTTCCAGAGGGAAGTCTTTGGACACTGGAGGGGACTGAGCTGGAGAGGGAAAGAAAGGACGAAATGAATCCAGAGCACACAGACTGCTGGTGGAAGTTGTTCATGATAAATCACCAAATATTTTTGGGAACATACTTTGTGCCTAGCACTGTGTAAATGAATATGGGAAATATTGAAGAAGTGTAAAAGAAGGTCCCTACGCTCAGCACAGCAGAATCTGATTGGAGAGATAGGCCTTTGCATAGGAACTTATGCTACATGCAGGAAGGCTATGGGACTTTAGAGAAGCAAGAGACCATTGTAGCCCCAGTTGATAAGATAGGCCACCTTGAGGAGATGGAACTGATCTTGAGGGGAATAGAGGACTCAGGAGAAGTTGGAGCCGGGTTTGTATTCTGGAGGAAAACCACATGACTCAAGGGATGGAGGTGAGAAGAACTACAGGAAGTGTGTTCATTGGATTAAGATGAGAAATACTAGTGCTTAGGCATCATGAAGCCAGTTATGCAGGAGTTGGCTCAGGCATGGTGTGTTTAGGTGTCCATTCTTGTGTCCCAGGCATAAAAAAATCAAAGTTTAAGGACTAGTAGTTAGCAAAAATATATAGGAGGGATTAGAGTAATGAGATAATTTAGGATTGCCTTGACATAAGCAATGATTCCTTTATTAGTTATTTTCCTTTGATCATTTTTTTAAATATTTTGTTTATTTTACAGAAAATGATATATTCTCATGGTTCAAATCCCAAAGGCACAGAGGGTGTACACATAGTGGAAAAAAATCACCTACCCTTGTCCCCTAGCCCTCGTTTTCCTGTTGGAGGCAGCGTTACTATTTCTTGGGTATAATTCTGGAAATAATCTCTGCAGAGATGAGCAAATATGTTTATGTTTTTTAAAAAAATACAAATGGTAAAATAGTGTACATACTTGGCCCTTTGCTTTCCCAAGAAGTATATCATGAAGACTGTTTCATATTGTCCATAAAACATTTTTTATTCTTTATGGCTATATAGGATCTCATTGAGTAGATATACTTTCATTTGTTTAATTAGTTCATTAGTAGATATTTAGAGTTTTTCTACACTTTTGTGATTACAAACAGTGCCACTATAAATGACACTGTAAGCTTTTTATTTTGCACATAGATGAGTATATATGTTAGATGAATCCTAGAATGCAATTATAGGCCCAAAATGTGCAGAGCAGGTGTGATTTTGTCAGGTGTTGTCAAGCAATAGAAGTGGTAACAATTTACTCTCCAATGTGCTATAAAACTTAACACTCTAGCCAACACAATTGCTAGATGGGTTTTTTTTAAAAGCTCTACTAAGGGAAAGATTTGGCTAAGCAGAAAGGCCAAAAGTGAGGAACTACCTCTCTGAACTTTACTTACTCAGAGCCCTGAGACCTTTAACAGAGCCAGGAAATCTGTGTAAGATTTTTTGAGATAACATTAACCTTTTTCCAATTGTTCTTAAAACCAAATTAAACAGAAGTTTACCCTTATAGTATTCCTGTAGTTAACTTCTCAGGTCGTCCATTTTGTGTGTGTGATACTAGGAAAAGGTGTGACATTTGAGCTGTTGCCTTTGGAGACTGACATGTGCCTGGGAGATTGACTCCGATTTGTCTTACAGGTTGAAAATATGTCTGCTGGGCACTCTTCACCGTATGGCAAGGACAGCGATGCTCTTCTGGCTTTCAGAGGAATTCCTGTACGTGTTGCCCACACCTTAGTATCTCTTGCTATTGCAGTCTTGTGTTGCATGCTACCATGCGGTGCTGGGAACCGTGACACAGGGTGGCATAGACCCTACTCTCCGAGAGCTCATACTCAGGGGAAAGAATCTAGGGCACAAACAAGCAAACAACCTCTGTCTATTAAGATGATTGCTGTAGTGAAGCAGAATATAAAGTACAGCAGGAGTACTAGAGGCACACCACAGTCTTAACTGAGTTGTGTGAATTTTTGTTTGTTTACTATTCAAGGAGGACATAGGATGTGGTCTCCACATCGCCCAACTTCTACATCATAGTTGGAGTTCTCCAGGTGCCTCTCTTTAAGATGGGCTTTAATCAACCCATCCGGGTAGAATAGATCCTTCTGGCCTCCAGTTTCAAGGACATTCAGTACAGTGGTGGGATGTGTTTGTGTGTATGGGGGATGTGGATTCTACCCTCACACTAAAGATCACTGCTTCTACAGATCTCAGAGTTGAAGAACCACAGCATCCTCTGGGCCCTGACAACAGAAGCTAATGGATGGGTGCCAGGTGGTAAGGTCCCCTTCAGGGCCCTTGGAGCCTGGGTGGAGCCCAAGTCAGAGCTCCCAGTAGAGCTCTGGCAGCCATACAAAATGGGTATCTGAGGGCAACAAGGCCCAAGGCAGGTATATAAGGCTGGGGCTGGCAGTGATCCAGACACCTGGATCTCAGGGGGGCTCCTTTTCTCGCTGTTGCAGTTATGAGCACAGAGGTGCTCAGAGCCCAAGAAGAATGGGAAGCTGTGGACAACATCCAGCCAGAGAAAGGTAACTGCAAGAATGGCACTATCTCCTTACAACAAGCTGCTAGTAAGACACCATCCACATGTGAGGCTAATGTTTCCCTGACTCTGGGATTAGGAGTGTTCTGATTTTAGCTGTGTAATGTAGAATAAAATTTCTCTTTCAAATCCAAAGATGGTGACATTCTGAAGGAAATGGGATTAAATGCCGTGGGGAAAGGGCTGCTATCCACCCAGCCCTGAGACAAGACAGGGAGGACCTCGGTCAGGGTCGGCTTCTGTAGGGTGATGGGGTTAAGCAAAAGGATGGAGGCAGGCAGCCAGGGCCCCTGCATAAGGATGAGCAGGTTGTTTACTGTACAAAGAAATCCCTAAAGGTGAGAACTGAAGCCATCTGCTGGAAGCCCCTGATGGCTTGGTAACAATGATCTCAATCCCTTTTTGAGAGCGGTGGGAAAGCAGAAGTAGAACCCATGTCTAGCCTGAGCCTCACTTGAGCTCCTGGAGAGATGTTCCAATGGACTGTATCAGCTATCACCTGTATCACTAACTGATAAGTTAATTCCCTATGGACTGTCACAAATGATGGAGAGGGTGTGAGAGGGCAAAGTAGAAATTAGGAAAGACCACTAGGCAAACCCATGGCACCCTCCTGCATGGGTGTCTACTCTAGGCAATGACTTGCCCCCTCACAGATGAGTGGAATTTAAGGAGCCCCCTAGGGCCAGGTCTTGCCCTACTCACTGCAGAGGTCAGTCTAGCAAGCTTATGAAAAGCTTGGTCTGAAAAGGGCATTGGCCCAGCAGGCGATGCCATTTCCTTGAAAGAGGATTGGTCGTAGTTTGGGGTGTCTTATGTTTACAGCTGGAAGCCAGTTCTGTTCTTGGAAGTGAGAACTAAAAGGTCCTCGGGAAATGTTTGCTGACACAGTACCTACTGTTAATCCCAGGGTGTTTTCCTTCTCACCAACAGGGAGCCAAGCCAGCTCAGACCAGCCTGTGCAGCTAATCTCTTTCGGTGAGGCGCTGCAGCATTTCCAGACTGTGGACCTCTCCTCCTTCAAGGTATGACAGTAGGGAGGTTTGGGATCTCAAGCAAAGCACCTTCCCAGGAACCAGGTTTCTATCCCACCAGGGAAGGGCATTGGGCAAGCAAGATGGAAGCTTCCAGTTGAGGGCCCTTCTCACCTAAGAAATCTTGGGGCACAGAGTTATAGGTAGGTAGCCAAACACCCGTGTGTTTGTGCAGGACCCTGGTGGCCTTTCTGGGACTGTGTCCTAGAGTTCTTGAGGCCCTATCATGTAATTGTCCATGTAGCTGCTCCCTGCTCTTCCTTCTTCGGGATGGAAGGTCTGGAATCAAATGCTAAGTAGTTCCTTGGGGAAGTAAGGCAGCCTGTCCAGAGAGCAGGGTAATTATTCATGGCTAATTTGGGAAAATCTTCCATTCCCTCAAGGTGCCAGAAGCAATCTGGGAATTTCAAAAATATGTAGGACTGGAAAAAAATAAATATTGCAGAGAATAAAAGCTAGCAACCTATTTGGGGCATCTTGAGTGGCCAGTATTAAGTTTCAAGGAATGTGATTTCAGATCTTACACCTAAAACCTGGCTCAAGAGAGGCTGAAAAGACAGGAATCAGGTTGCCAGAAGCTACCCAAATCAGTATATTCTAAGACCTCTGGCAATGGCCTTGAGCAGTGAGTAGTCATTATGGATGGAAGGCTCTAGCTACCCCACACAGCTGTCTAGCCCCCAAAAAGTCTCCATTAAACTCCCATCCCCACTGTCTGTCTCATCCTGGAAGTTGAGAGTGCTGCTAGCCTTTATAAATTATGTCCTTTACAGAAAGACATAGACAGACATACAAAGGCTGCGTAGAAGCAGCCCTTCTGGGAAACCCGGTCTGGCATTTGTCAGACCACAAGGGAGAGTCCCCACACTCAGCCATCTCTAATCGCCTAGGCTCTCAGTGGAATAGCTAATAATGGAAAAGCCTAAGGGACCAAATGTAGACAGCTGATGAATAATGCCTATGCTTGGGGACATCTTTCTCTTTACAAAAAACCTGAGAACTAGAAGAGCCTGTCTCCATAGATTCCACAGCTTCACAGCTTCACAGCTTCCGCCCCTTTTCATTGCCCAGAGACCAGCCACTTAACTTGGGGAACTACTTCTTTCTGTAAGAACAGTCCCTGTACTGAGCCCAATCATAAGTTCATTAAAGCAGGTGAACCCAGCATTCATAAGCTACATTTTTCTCCCAAGAAAAGAATCCAGCCCACAATTCGAAGAACTGGGCTTGCTGCCCTCCGGCACTGCCTCTTCGGGCCTCCAAAGCTTCACCAGGGACTCCGTGAAGAAAGGGACTTGGTCCTGACCATTGCTCAGTGTGAGTACGTGGTTGCCGCCACAAAGCAAGCACTGCATATGAGGTCAGGCAGAGAGTACTGTTCACCCACTCTGTTACTAAGACTAACCCAAGGGTCTTGCATTTCCCATGTTGGGATAAGGAATAGGACCTGAGGGGTGAAATTATGGGGGAGCAGGATGCCTTGAACACAGTCTGGATCTACCTTCACTATACCATTCTCTCAGAGACACTCAGTCCTCCGCTGAGAGGCAGTCCAATAGAGAGCATGGTATGTTTTGGGGCAGGTGGCCTGGATAGCCAAGACCCAGTGCATGGCCGAGTACTGCAGACCATCTACAAGAAGCTGACTGGCTCCAAGTTTGACTGTGCCCTCTACGGAGATCACTGGGAAGATCTAGGCTTTCAGGGTAAGAGGAATGGTTCGTCTTCTTTCCCTGGACCTGATTCCACGGTTAGAGTGATAGCCCAGATTCTCCTCTTCCTGTCATGCCAGAACTATGAGACAGTATATCCGAGGGAAAGCATTTCAGGAAGAGAGTAGAGCATGTGCAAAGGCCCTGAAGTGAAGTATTCTTAACTCTGAGAAATAGTATAGCTGAAGTGGAGAAGAGAGCGAAAGTAGAACAGTTCATTCGTGGCCTTGCAGGCCATTGTAAAACATTTACTCTAAGTGAGATGGAAAGCATTGGAGTGATGTGATTTGGAATGTAGTTTTTTTTTTTCCTCTTTTCCATTAATATCGATGAAAATTTTTTTAGATTTTATTTTTTGAGTGAAAATGATTACACCTGGTTTTGAATTGTGCTCTTTTTCAAAATCATATCAAATTATATTTGTATAGAATAAGAAATATTTTACTATAAAAAGGAAACTTCATATATCTATAATTGATAGTCTGTTGGTATGGACAATGTGCTGTAAGTCCCTTTACCCTCCCTCAGCTATATTATAATTGTCTTAAATATTTCCTCTATATTGAAAATCACGTGTTAGGATTTTTGTTTCAATCATTAAGCAGTTTTTAAAACTCGAGAAACAAAGTCTGTTGTGTTTACCCATATATTTGCTCTTTCCATTGTTATGTCTTCCTTTCTGATATTCTAAGATTCCTTCTTTCATCAGTTTCTTTCTGTTTTAAGAACTTCCTTTAGCCATCTTCTAAGGTAGGTCTACTGGTGATAAATTCTCGTAGTTTTCCTTTGTCTAAGAATGGCTTCATTTCCCCTTTATTCCTGATAGGTAATTTCTCTGGGTATACAATTCCCGGTTGGCAGTTCTTTTCTTTCAGCACTTGAAAAATATGCTACTTTCTTTTGTCCTCCATGGTTTCTTAGGAGAAAGCTGCTGTCATTTGAATTATTTCTCCCTGACAGTCACAGAGTTGTTTCTCTCTCTGTCTCTCTCTCTCCTCCTCTCCCCCTCTCTCCCTCTCTTTCCCTCTTTCTGCTTTCAAGATTTTTTCGGCAGGGGAGGGGTCATTTTATAGCTCATAGATCTCCAAGGCACTGTTCATTTTATCTTGGTTGTTCAGACTGAGTCATTTATATTGTTCCATCTTCAAGTTCACTGATTTCTTTCCTGTTGTCTCTGTTCTGCTATTGAGCCCTTCCAGTGAGTTTTTAATTTTAGTTACTATGTTTTTCAGTTCTAAAGTTTTTATTTGGTTCCTTATATCTGATATTTCTCTACCGAGACTTTGTTTCTTTATTTTTTCTAAGTTTGTTGGTAATGGCATATCAAAGACATCATGATGACAAATTGCTACAACAAATTACCACAAGCTGAGTGCCTATAACAGCACAAATTTATTATCTTCTAGTTCTGTCATTCAGAAGTCTAAACTAGGTCTCACTGGGGTAAGATCAAGGTGGCATCAGGGCTGCATTCTTTTTTGGAGGCTCTAGGACAGAATCAGTTTACTTACTTTTTTCACCTTCTAGAGGCTCCCTGCATTTCTCCTCCATAGCATCTTTTTGAGCCTGATTCTGTTTTCACATATCTTTCTGACTCTGTGTTTCTGCCATCCTCTTTCAATTTTTATATTGGGTCCACCCAGATAATCCAGGATAATTTTCCTATCTGCTTATTAACAACCTTAATTCTACCTGCAATCTTAATTCCCCTTTGGCATGCAACATTATGTAGTCATGTTTTGGGAAATCTTTGGAGAGGCCATTATTCTGCCTACAACAGCTATTTCAAAATCCCTGTCAGATAATTTCAATCTCTGTGTTGTCAATGTTGTTATCTACTTGATTGTCTTTCCTCATTCAAATTGAGACTTTCCTAGTTCTTGGTGTACAAGTGACTTTTTTATTGTGCCCAGGGCATTTTAGATATTACGCAGTGACATTCTGGATCTTTTTTAAATCTTTTATTTAGCAAGCCTCCTCTAACATTGAACCATAGAAGGAAGGGGAAGGTCACCCTGTTACTGACGGTTGGGGGTGGAAACCCTGGTACCTACTTGGCCTCCACTAATACCACTGGCTGGGAGGGACAGGTGTGCCTCGTTACTTTTCTCATGTAGCCTCCACTGACGACCACTTTACCTCTACTGATACCACCAGAGGAGATGAGGGACTTCTTATCACCAGCAAGGGATAACAGTCCCAGCCTCCCACTTTTCTGACTTCCCTGACAGTGCCAACGGTTACCTTATGACACTCAAGTGAAGTACAGCTTCTCCATTTGGCCTGTAACCAAGATGTTGAAGCTCACAGGAACAGGGATTTCATTACGTATTGTTCCCTGTCACCCTCAGTTTCCTCACGGTTTCTGTTACAGGAGCAAATCCAGCGACAGACCTGAGAGGAGCAGGCTTCCTTGCCCTCCTGCATCTGTTGTACCTGGTGATGGACTCCAAAACCTTGCTGATGGCCCAGGAGATTTTCCGTCTGTCCCGTCACCAGATCCAGGTGGGGCTTTGGTGGGAAGCCAGCAAAGAGGGCTGTGGAGCTAGGACCTGGGTACAGAGCTCTTCTGAGTGGCTGGGCAGGCCTCATGGGTAGATAATCTGTAATGGCTGAGGGCTCTCAAGACGGCTGAGGGCTCTCAAGACAGCTGAGGCACACCAGGAATGGTCTTCCCCTGTCAGCACTGGAATCTGAGCTCCACTACTCATTAGCGTGTGTCTCAAGCATTGCTTCAACTCCTGAGGGCCTTGGCTTCCTCATCTGTAGAATGGAAATTGTGGAAACTTGAAGCTGGATAGTTGGGAAAATTCATTGAGATTATGTACACAAGCACCAGCTACAACTGTGGTGTTAGTGTTTCGCCTCGCCACCCTCTCTGAGGAGGTCCCTGACCCTGAAGGAGGAGAGTCAGCCTTTCTGTCACCCAAAGGAGAAGGTGTGCCTCTGAGGGTCAGGTGACACATAGATTTACTGGTAGGCCAGAAGTAGCTTCTGTAGCCCTCAGTCTCTGGTCTGCTCTCTGGGGTTGGCTTTGGTGATTTTCCCAGGTAGTAAATGGTGATAGTCCCTCCATTTTAGAAAACAAATTTGCCTATCTCTTGACATTCATCTATCCTAGGTTCATGAGACCTGGAATTCATTCACTAAACAGATATTTATTCAGCATTCCCTGTGGTACTTATTGTTCGGGGTACTTGATATATATCAGTGAGCAAAACAAAGATCCTTTTAGCAGAGAAGACAAGACAGTAAGCATAATAGATACATAAATTATAGAATATGTTAGAAAGTGATAAGTGCTAAGGTAAAAGAACAAGTGGGGTAAGGTTAGGAAAATGTGGGGAGGGAGTTACAGTATTTATGGGTTGGGTCAAGGTAGCTCTCATGAGAGGGTGAGACTTAAACAAGGCCTTGAAGAGATAAAGATGTTAGCCAAGCTGATATCTGGGGGACAAGAAGAGGGAGCAGCTACAGCACAGGTCCTGAGAAGGACCTGTTTGTGGCAGGGAAGCCAGCTGGTGTAAGGAGGAGGATGAGAGGGCAGTAGGAAAAGAGGTTATAGAGTAATAGGACCAGTTGGCATAGTGTCTGGTAGGCTACGATAAGGACTTTTAATTTTACTCTGAGTGAAATGATGGTTTTCAGCAGCCTGAAGTACGTGATCCAGCTTGAAATTTTTTAATGGATCCTACCAGCCACCAGGTTGAGAATAGTCCAGGGTTTTATTATCAAGTTAGAGATGATGGTGGTTTGGAGCAGGGTGTTTTCAGAAGAGATGGTATGAAGTGGTCAGATGACAGATGTAGACTCTTGAGTGTACGGGTTTAGGAGAGTAGAGCCAACATATTTTTCTAATGGATTAGATATGGGTATAAGAAGGAGTCTATGATGATTTTTAGTCTGAGCAACTGGAAAGATAGAATGGCCGTCAACTGCAGTGGAAAGGAAAGAGCAAGTCAGAGGGTTCTGTTTGTCATATAAATGTTAGATTGAGGTTATGCATTTTTGGTCAGAACGCAGAAATGATGTGCCCTTCTCTGTTCCTCATATCGGGAGCATGTAATGTCAACATGTCTTACTGCTGGTGTGGCTAATCTTGAACACGTGGTTACGTGGTTACGGTGATGTCTGTTGGTTTCTCCACTGTAAAGTTACTATTTCTTCCTTTGTAATTAATAACTATCTCGAGGAAGATACTTTGAAACTATGTAAATATCCTGTTCCATCTCAAACTTTGTTCCAATGGTGATTTTCTGTTTCCCTCCTTCCTATATTTATTAATTCTGTAAGAATTAATAAATTTTTTAAGAAAGAATAATCTGTTCTCTTGTTTTTATTTATTCAGTTTTTATATCTGTGTGGACTCATGGATATTTATTTTATTCTATGAGTTATAACCCAACACTATCATTATTTATTTTGTTGCTCAAATTGTTCTATCTTTGGCTATTTTAAGAATTCTTTCAGGGTGGCACCTGTGCCCTTTCAACATGCCCTATCCATTTTTTGAGCACTTTTTAACTTTCTAAACACCAAAAGATGATCTGGGCTCATCTTGTATTTTCCAGCCCTGGACTCAATCACCTCTCCAAGGAGCTCTTGTTCCTTTAATTGGAGAATGATATTTAGAAACCAGGATCTGAGCACTCAGTGTTCAGATCTCACTGCTGTTAAGATCTCACTGTGTCTAGGCCCTGTCAGTGGCCAGAACTTGCCATATGTGCATATGTCACCGGTTCACTCCCAACTCTGATAAGACGTCTCAGTAGCCCTTCACAGAGAACAGGAAGGTGAGTGTGCTTTGATTCTGCCTGAGAGAGGAGCCCGAGAATGAGTGGCTGAAGGTCAGACCTACAGCATTTTCATCAGATCATTTTACCTTAGAGGGTTGGAGTTGGGCAAGCCTGAGTTGCAAAAACAGACTGTTACAATAAGTGTTGTTGGCCATGTTATATCCTTAATTCTCAGGACCTCAGTTTCTTCCTCTGTAACGTGCGAACATCATTCAACCCTATAGAATTACTCTAAGTTGAAGATAAACTATGTAAAGAGCCAAGCACCTTAGTTATTCAGTGAGTGTTAGTTATCAAAGTAACTTTTGATTTCCATGAGTAAAAATACATTTTATGTATCTTATATATAATACATCTTATATAAAATGCATCTTATATTTTTTAAATCAGTTAAATATATATTTAACTGATTTAAAATACACACACATACACACACACATTAGTACAGTAGATCTCTTGAATCCAAAACTTTTTGAATACAAAACAAAATAATCATACAGTTCCTGCCACCTGGGCAGTTTTTCATTTCTAACATTTACTGAATATCTCTATCTTTTGGGGGAAAACACTCATTAAATCTTAAGGCTTCACATATGCCTGTCTATTCCAGGAAGCACTGGAGGAGGCAAGAGTGGGACTTCATGAGTGTCTGGTCTTGAGGTATATCAGGACTCCACAAGTAGAGACTAGGCATATTCTGTGGTCATTATGATTCAGGGTAGTATGTCTGGGTCAAGTTCAAGAACTGTACCAGTTAGCTTATGTAACAATGCGGTCTCTTAAAGCAACACTGCTTTGTTGTAACAGACTCCCAGAGGTTGAGAAGTAGCTCAGCAATCACTGATCTGGCCCCTCATTTTAGAGATTGGGAAATGAAGACCCAGAGAGGGGAAATGGCTTGCCCAAGGTCACACAGCTAATGATTTCCTATAAATCATCTCTGATCTCAGTTTCTCCCTTCTTGTGATTTATGAAGACTTGTAAGACCTTCCTGAAGAAATATGAAAGCCAGGGTAGAGGGTTGTTGCTGACTCAGAATCCCTCATTTGTTTTCAAGAACAGGCTTGAATGAAGTGAGGGCACAAACCATGCAAATATCTGAGGGAGGAATGTCCCAGGAAGAAGGAACAGCAAGATGAGCAAATACAGGGGACTTGATCTTTGACTGACCACTTTGACCAATCTATTTCTTATCCCTTCAACTGCTGGCCTTGGTGGAATTTACTGGAGAATTGTGTTTACTTTACAATATGAATGTCAGAAAATATGAAGGAAGAGTAGCTTAGTAAAATTATGAGGGCTGATGTAGGTGTCAGGAAGCTAGATGCTAGTTTCATCTGCAGTATTATTATTTAGCTATAATTTGAGGCAAGTCTCTGGGCCTCAGTTTGCTCTTTCATGAAATAAGGGGTTTGGCCTAAATAATTCTAAGATCTCTTCCAGCTTTATAAATCCTTGAAGTATTAGTAATTCTAAGGTTTTAAAGTAAAACACGAACTCAAATGTTTATGAATCTTGAACATATAGTTTTCCAGAAGGCACGTATGAGATCAAAGTAACAGTTGAGGGACACAGTCTTGCCAGCAGCCAGCCCTGTTTCTCTCTGAAGGGGAGAGCTAAAGTTTCAAGTATCTGTGGTACATCCTGCTAAAGGGAAATTGGCCAAAAACTACAACCTCTAGAGGGACCCCAGGATGCCCATCAATCTCGGCAGTGTGGAACCGCTTAGCCCACGCTGTCCTGAGGAGTGATACAGCCGAGAGAGGCAGGCCACATCAGGCTAACCGCTGGCAGGCACAGAAATGCCTTATACTAATATTTACTCATGTACAACATTTTGTATAGCTTTCCATGCAATTTCCATCCATTATTTCATTCCATTAACATAGGCCTGCGAAGAGGTAAGGCAGAGATGATCCTTATAAAACTCCTTTATACAGTGAAGGAATGAAAGGATCAGAGAGGTAAAGTGTTTCTCTGCAAAGCAGGGTGGCTAGTTAAGTGAAGCTTGGCCTGGGACCCACATCTCCTGACAGCTAGCTAGTGGCAGGCTCCTTACCAGCAACACACTTCAGAGTCTCCTAGAGGGATGTGGATGCTCAGGTCTATCCCCTGAACTACTGAATTGAAATCTCCAGAGGTGGGGCCATGTTAGCAGCAGCCACCAAAGACAATCTGGTCTTCCTGCTTCAGTATATGGAGGTATTTAAGCCCAAATATGAGGCCTGAAGAGAAATGAAATTTTAAATGAAAACTCAAAAATGTCTAGATCTTATTTCCTCTGCTTTTAGTCAGTTCCCTTAACACAGCCTCAGCGTAGTATTTTAGCTCAAAGGGACACTTTTCAGGTCCAAGGGAACTGCTGAAGGAAAGGAGACATTTAGATCTAAATTCTAGTTTTTCACTGCTTTTTAGTAAGTGGGCTTTATAAGAATGTTCCCAAGAGTGAATGAACACTAGGTTTAAATCATCTGTTAATTATATTGCTGCCATATTCTTGTTCCCATATTTATTTTTAGACTGAAAAAAATCAAGGGAAGGGGCCATACTATGTAGATACATGTGATAATTAAATAGGCAATACATGAAGATATAAATGCATTGGTGCTGACCTCAGCCACACACATTGAGGCAAAGATAATAATTGTGAACGTTTGTTAGCACCTATTTAGGCTGACACTGTGCTTGCTTGTTTATGTGATCTAAATTACTCCTCAGAGCAACCCTGTGAGGCAGATTATGGGATAACAGAAAATGTAAAGTACGGATAATAAAACCTTTCTCATAGAGTTTCTGTAATGATTAGTGTCTGGTCTCTGACCAGCATGGCACATGCATCAGGGTCCCCAGGAACCCCCCAAGTTCTTTGATTCACTAGGAAGACTAACGAGACTTGACATATGGTCATATAGCTGTGATTTAGTACAGCCAAAGCAAAATCAGCAAAGGGAAGAAGTGTGGGGAACGAAATCCATAGGAAACCAGGTGTAAGCTTCCAGGAGTCCTCTCCCAGTGGAATCACACAGGACACACTTAAATCCTCCAGCATCAAATTGTGCAGCATGTGAAATGGTGCCAACCAAGAGGGTCATTATAGATTCAGTACCTGAGGTTTTTATTGTGGGCTGATCATGCAGACCCCAGTGTGTCTAGCACATACCAAAATTCCAGAATCACAGGGAGAGCAGGTGTTCAGCACAAACCATATTATTTGCACAAAGGGTTTAGGCATAGTAAGTTATCCTGAGGGAATGGTGGGACTCCGTAAGTTCCCAGATGCTCGCCAAGGGCTAACCTTGTAAGCAGGCCTTTCTCAGGACAGCAGTCTCAGGCCTGTTGTACTCACTCTTTTCTGCACAGCACTCAAAGTTTATTTCCTTTTTGGTTTTGAAAGAAGAAAGCTGAGTCTCATAGAATTTGGACTGCCTTACTAAGGATACACAGCTAGCAGGTGGAAAGGCCAAGATCTGGAATCCAAGTGCCGTGTAAGACCTTGAGGAAAAAGCACTCAACAGTTCAGTGCTATCAAATAGAATTTTCTCCAGTGGCCGAGATGTTTTAGACCTGCACTGCCCA
Organism: Eidolon dupreanum; assembly: GCA_028627145.1. Lineage (NCBI taxonomy): Eukaryota > Metazoa > Chordata > Mammalia > Chiroptera > Pteropodidae > Eidolon > Eidolon dupreanum. The sequence continues at coordinate 52,263,960 of CM053515.1, read as the reverse complement.
ATACAGTAGCACTGCCCAATACAGTAGCTACTGAGCCCATGTGGCTATTGAGGGCCTGAAATATTGTTAGGATGACTTGGGAGTTGAATTTTAAATTTTATTTACTTTTTAATTAAATTTAAATAGGTACATGCGGCTAGTCGCTACCTTACTGGACAGCGCAGGTCTACATCATAATGTAATAGAGTTTCCCTCTTAAGGCAAGAGCCCAACTTTGGCTCTTGTTTTAAACTAATAAGGAATGCATTCATCTGTGTATCCCTGTCAGTGGGTGTCCTTGTGTATGTGCCACAGTGGAAATTAGCATGTGATATTTGTAAACTCCCTGGAAAAAGCCTCTTTTCATTTGCTTGGTATTCTTTTTGTTATCAAATAGGAAGGAATTTGCTCCTCCAAAAGTAAAGCTTTGACGTGGATCCCAGGGGGTTCTGAGGCCCATCCTGGTGAAGTGCCCCAGCTGGCCTCCATGCTGCCCCCTCTCAGGAGCTTGGCCCGCACTGCTGGTTCTCAGGCTCCATGTTGCTGAGAGGTGGGGTGTGCCAACAAGTCAAGGTGGACTTCCTACTTGCACCTTCTCTGCTTTGGGATGAAGTGCTTATGAGCAGTCAGATAACCAGAAAGGGAGTTTGTTAGATAACTGAGCCTTATTTCCCTTGTGGATGAAGTGCTTATGAGCAGTCAGATAACCAGAAAAGGAGTTTGTTAGATAACAGCCTTATTTCCTAACCCCAGGGACTGATGTGGTCCACGAGTGGCATACAGGTGAGTCTGATGAAGGCAAAAGAGAGCTAATGGGTCGGATGCTGAAGAGGCGAGAGAACTAGCATGAGTTATGCATACCAGTTTTGGAGTGAATTAACCTCCACTGGAATCCTGGTTCCACTGCCTTAGGAAAGTTATTTAAGGTCACTGAGTTTGTCCTCATCTGTAAGATGGGAAAGAGATCACTGTGAAAATTAAGTGTAAGCATCCGTAATATTGGCTGCTGCCTCTTGGCTATAGCTATTGTTATCGCCTGCAGGCCAGGCTAGGTCGTAGAAGATGGGAAACACAAAAGCCAAGACATGGGTTGCCACTGACCTGGTGCCACTTCCATTCCAGCAATTCCCCTTCTGTTTGATGTCTGTGAATATCACCCGCATCGCAATCCAGGCCTTAAGGGAGGAGTGTCTCTCCAGGTGAGTCCCCAAACTGCTCACCCCATACCGAGTGGCCCAGCACAGCCTGGTTCCCTCCCATCCCTGCCACATTCTCCCCAGCTTTCATCCTCACCTGCTGGTGTCTGGGGAGCCTGGGCAAAGTCCCATTCACGTCTCCCAACCCATCTCTCTTCCCCAACCCTGACCTCAGATGTGATGGCTGCCTGGGGAGTGGCTTCCCTGGAGGAGTGGGGGGTCACCCAGGTGTCAACCTTTGTCCGCTGCTGAGCAGGTCACCTCCCTTGTCCTGCAGGGAGTGTAATCGGCAGCAGAAGGTGATCCCAGTGGTAAACAACTTCTATGCCGCCACTTTCCTCCACCTCGCCCACGTGTGGAGGACACAGCAGAAGACCATCTCAGACTCAGGCTTTGTCCTCAAAGGTATGCTCTTTCTTCTGGGGAGGACTAGTTCCTGATCTGGTGTTCCCAGGCTCAGGGACCTCAGGGTGGTTCCAGACTGGTTTGGGCTGCAGTTCCCTTCCCGCCCAGCCTCTGGAGCCTGCTAGTCCCTTTCTCCGCCACCCCTCTCCTCCCTTTCTGGCATTATACCTATGGTGATATTATTTTCTGAGTTGAAAGCTGGGTCCAGCAGTTGGACTCTGTTCAAAGTTGCAGCAGTCCTGGACAGGGTAAAGTGTGCGTTCCCTGTGGCTCTGTCTGGTTCCTTGATCTCCCTCTCTGGTGTACTCTACATCTTAGAAGACTTCTTTACCTTCTCTCCATATGCCCTGGGTTGGGGGTAGTTCCTAGAGCTGCTGGGCCCTGACTGTTCTGTAATCCAAAGCCCACTCGAACCTTCCGTGCCCCGATGCTCTATTCCAGATGTGGAAGTGCTGGCCAAGAAGAGCCCACGTCGGCTGCTCAAGACCCTGGAGAGCTACTTGGCTGGAGTGTCAAAGGGGCAGGCCTCCTTACTGGGAGCACAGAAGTGCTATGAGCCACAGGCCCTTCACTCCAAGGATCTCACTTTCACAGGCGTGTGTGACCTGCCACCACATTCATCCGAAAGCACATGGCTGATCTGACCAACCCCAGGGACTGACATAGGAGGACTTAAAGGCTGGGCCACTAGGGCTTTAGGAGAGCACACGGCCCACCCTGTCAGGAACACCCTGGCTGGGCCAAGCCCCTTCCTGCCTCAGCAGAAGGGATGTAGGAAGCTCCTGGGCCTGGTCAGGGCAGCAGAGGACCCTCGTCCCCATGAGACATCAGGTACAGTTAGACCTGACCCCGCAGACCTGTCTCCAGAGCAAGAACTTTGTTATGACCTTAGTTGAGCTATAGCTTACTAAGTTGGGTTCCAGGTCATCTCGATTGTGAGGTGGGACAGCCCCATCTGGGTGTCCCACATGTCCTCACAATGAAGGACATTCCCAAGTAGAGGCACCAGAGTTCTGACTCCTGGGCAGCAGGGCTTTCAGGCCTCTGATGGCATAGGACAGGGACCAAACAGACATTATAGTAGTTAGAATCAGAAGGGAGAAGGCAGCAGTGGCAGCAGCCAACAGGGGACATCATGAACCAGAGCAAGCTGCCCAAGGCTGCATCTGGGCTGGCTTTAATCTTTATCCACCAGGCCAGTACCAGGGCCCCTCTGGAGGTTCTGGCCTCGCACTTATTCCCCTCTTTTCCCTCCCCATCCTTCCTCCCCAATAAGATATAGAACAAGGCCTTCAGCTAGGTATCTCCATTGTTGCCCATCTTAACTGCCCACCAACTGGACTCCCCCATAGAGGTTGTACAGTTCCCACCAGGGATGGTTTTCTAGCCTGGCTGAGGGAAGAAAATTCACATACCAGCAGTTTTTGAATAAAAGAATTGTTCTGGGTTAAGGGTCCCAAGTGTTTTCCTCCAAGAGAGGCCTTGCACCTTCCTGGGGCCCTGTTCCAGAATGGCTTCAGTCCTGCCAGGCCTCCAAGACTGTGATGCAGGCTTACATAGCTCCCTCCTTGCTCTTGCCCACCCCCCTCCCCATCCCTGCGTCATGCCCTCCAGGGTGGGACTGCTTTGGGGCTACTCCATTTCCCCCACTTTAGCTATCAAGCCTCTTTGACATTCCAGCCACATACCCATTATACAAAAGAATGAACTAAGTCCTAGATAAGGAAAAGCAACTTGCCCAGGATGAAAGGGAAGCAGGGTAAGAACCAGACCCATGACTACTCTTGACAGCAGTCCAGGCATTTCTGGCAGCCCCATGGTGGCCCTGGGCTCATCAGCCTAATACGTGATGCCATGTGCCTACGAAGTGACAAGCCAGACTTCTGCACAGTAGTAGAAAGTTGTACTTTTGCTTGGTGAGTATACGTCAGGTGGAAGCTGCCTTGCAATGGTTTATTAGGGCAGTTGAAATACTGACTTGACAGAGATGCACCCCCAGCCTCTTGCCATAACCCTGTCCCAGTTGGAAATGTGAGACTAAACTGAACCCCTGGCTGAAAGCGATCCTGAGGCCTGGCACTGTGCCACCTACCTACTGGATTCACAGCAGTACCTGCCAGCCCTATTGGGACTCTAGACCCCTCTGCCTTAATCATGCAAAACCAGTTCTGGCCTCTCAGAGTGGCAGAATTGTCACCTGTGTCCTCCGCCCCAGCATGTCAATGAGCCCAGGTGAGCTGGTGGCACAGGGAGAATTAGCCCAGGGCAGGCAGTGCAGGCAGAGTGGGGAAAACACTTGTCTCCTTTATTGAACACCAGCAGGTGCACTTGAGCACTGACCAGGCAGGACGAAGAGGAGCGAGCAGGCAGAAGGTGGGCACAGGGAGATGCCCACTCTCACTTCCAGTCTTTGAAGAACTGCTTGAAGATGGGACTCTCACGGCCCTGGGGCAGAATCTCCACCTGTAGGGACAGCAGGGGAGAAGTCCTGCTCACAAGGTTGCCACCTCTGCCTCTGCCAGGGAGGGCTGGAGCCATGGAGGAGGGTACTGGGCACCAGGTCTGAGTGTACATGCCATCCAGGCCAGGACACTCCTCCAGATAAGCCAAGAGATGAGAAAGATTACAGGGACATGGGCTGGGGAAACTGATGCTTCAAGGATGGAGGTACACAGTTTGATAGATGCACCAATTATAGATGAGCCTTATCAGCACCCCTTGGAATGACGTAGAGTCACCATGCTGGCATGAAAAAAGACAATACCAGATAAAGACAATGGCCCAGAGAAAGGACACAAGCTGTCCAAAGGCACATCTGGCTCTCTGGGCTCCCAGAGAAGTGCTGCCCCGCATCCTCTCAGAAAATACATACTTTAAAATTTTAAAGGAATGAGCAGAGCTTCTCCACTGAGTGGGTCTGGTAGGGAGGCCTGGCTGTTCCTGCCTTTGCCTGAGGCTTTCCTACCCTTCTTGTCCAGTATGAGGAGTAGGAGGCCATGGGAAGAGCCCGCAGAGGAGGGCTTGAGGCATGGGGTATCTCCTCACCTGAGTGTTTGGGGCGTACCGCATGCGGGAGATGAAATCCTCCGCCACTCGGAGGGCCGCCTGCCGCTCCTTCTCGTTAGCTTTTCGCCCTGGATCATTAAGGAGATTTTTAAAAAGAGCAAGGACCTTCTCTAGCCCACATTCCATTTATCTCAAGAAAAATTTAAGGGGGTCAATAGAATAGCAGGCAACTTTAAAATAAATGGACCAAGAGGTACTAAGAATGCTGAAGAGCTCTTTGGAGGTATGAAGTTAAGCCCTTGAGACTTCCAATGTGGTAGCTCCAAATCAGACAATAACTGCTGTCTGCTCTAATCAAAACCTTCTGCTCGGACTAGGGCCCCAGGGATATTCATAAGAACTAGTGTTCTCCTGACATCAGATGTTAGAGCCGTGGTCCCAACCCAGGACCCCTCACCTCTCACGTCTGCCAACCATTCTGTTTATCAAGCTTTCTTTGTTCAACTGAATAGGACAAAAGGCTGTGATTTACTCCAATCTTACTCCCATAATGCCAGATACCTGACATCAGCCTAGTAGTTATGCCAACTAAGAGTTTATAAAAAGGGAGACAGTCATCCATTCCCTCCTGTAGGCATTCCCTTTTTACACAAAATAAGCTCCAGCCTAAGGCATTTTTCCAAGGCAAGTGTTGTGAACTCTGGTTAGCTCTCCAGTGCTAAAACAAACAGACCCAAAATGGAGTCCCTTGTGGTAAGACCCACCAAGACTTAATACCTAACCTCACTGCAGTTTCAGCCTCTCCCAAGAGCAGTATTTTAAAACCAATTGGTCTAGAATTTCCTAGTCAGCAATAGTGAGGTCATCCGTCTGATAAGACCCCTGTAGTCCCCTAAGGGAGTGTGACCCTGTCTGAAATATTCCACTCTTTTCACTTCCTTGTCCCATTCTCTTTCTGCCTATAGAAGACTTTCATTTTGTACAGCTCCTCTGAGCTCCCTTCTGTTTACTAGATAGGATGCAGCCTGATTCACAAACTTTAAATTTAAAGCTTTAAATTTACTCAGCTGAATTTTTGTTCATTAATGCTGTAGCCAAAGAACCAGCTTAAACTGGCCTTATCCTGTTCCTAACAAGATACTGAGTTGTTTTCAGAGACAACAGAACAAAATCATTAAGTCATGCAGCTAAAGCAGGCACAGAGAATTTTGCCTCAATAACATCAGGAATCAAAGTTTCATGTCCCCATCCCCAACAGAACCAAAAAGCTTGGATTTGATAGGAACTTGTAAACCACTGTCCAGGAAGATCTGATGCCTTCCATCTGAAACCTTCTCACCAGCACTTCCACATACTAGCCAGTCCTCTCCTAACCCCTTAGGACAGATTTGAGCCTTGCCTCCTGTCTCCTTGCCAGTCAACTTCACAATAAAGGTTTTTCCTTTCTCAAAAGCCTGGGCCATAGCATTGGCTTCCATGCAAGAGAGGCCGCAAGCCCTTGCTGGGTAACACCAGCCAGGCTGTAAAATCCAGTTAGCGACAATGTATCTCAAATTAGTGTGCTGCATCCTTCCTATGATTGACCAGCTACTAGCCAGACACTTCTCTTCCTGCCTCCCAAGTTTCCTGTTTTTTCTCCAAAATGGTTTGGGTCTTTCTTTGCTTGGGGTTAAATACACTTACTTCTGTGGGCGTCTGAGAACCTCCCATGCTTGGCATGGGTTCCATGGGGAGAGTACCCCATGGAGGAAAAGGGCAGCCACAGCAGCACAACCGCCCCTACACACACGCACACTTTTAACTCTTAGAAACCTGCCAGGCTGCTTCCTGAAGCAAAAGTATTATGCCTAGTAGCAACCATCCTTTGAACAGCTAACACATCTCCATCTTCCTGACCAGGCTGGAGCTGTGAATTTCTCTTGGCCTTGGTTGACCCCATAGATATTTATTGAGCAAATACTGTACCATCAAGACGCTAGATACACTATGGCTCTTGCTTTCAAGGAGTTTATAATCTGGTCAGAGAGGTAAGACATGCTCAAGAAAAGACAAGTGTGGAGAAGGTAGGTAGCTCCCAGTATCACAGACACTCAGTTCTGTTTCAACATTTCAGAGTCAAACCAAGGAACAGGCTTCTGCACAACAGTGTTTCTATTTCCAACCAATACAATCTCTTAGAAAAACAAGTTCTACCAGTTTGCTACCCAGTGCTTAAAGCGAAATTTAATTTGTCTAAATTTCTGTCACACGGTAAGGCAGAATGTCAGGATCAACAGTCTCAGCAGCCGGGCGACCTAGGAGTGCTCTGTGTCAGTGTCCACAAATGTGGTCCCGGGACCTGCAGCAAGGCCTAAGAGCCAGTAACATATGTAAATATTCCTCAGGCTCAACATCAGACCTAGTGAATCAGAACCTGGAGTGGGGCGTGGTCCCACTATCTGTTTTCAGAAGCCCTGGGCCCTGGGGTGATTCTGAGGCATGTTAAAGTTTCAGGAAGTTTGCCTAGAATTTAGAGGGTAGGAACAGCCAAGAGAAAACACTCAGCCTGGAGGTCAGGTCTAGAGCATCCAGGCTCCCAGAGGCTGTCTTTTGAAAGAAGCCAGGTAGGCTGAGCCCTCCAAGGGGAAGCCTGCCAAGATCAGAGAAGGCACAAGTCTCAGTCTGGAGTGGAGAAGCTTCATGTACCCTTCCAGATGTAAATCTTGCCACAGAGCCCGTTGTCCAGCACAAAACAGTCATCAGGTATCAGCAACTCGAGGGCAAAGGGGCTAGAGTCGGCCACCTTGGTCAGGTTCATTTGTCCAGTGGCATCAGAGACCTGGGGAAAGATATATCAAAATAATATAAACGCAGCCACTTTAAAATGGAGCTGGAGCAGCCATCAGAGGTACTGCCTTGCACATCTTATATCTCAAAACTTTGGAATGTCAAACAGGACAAAATAACCTTTGGACTGGGCCTAAGCAATATTGTGTCCCAAAGAACTATTTGCAAAGATAACAAGAGAGCAAATGTGATGATACCAGACAGAAAATTAAAAATATTCTTTAGAATTAGCATCATTTTGTTATCTGCACCAATAGAAATGCCTTCCTTCTATTGATGTAACTGTTCCCCTTCTATTTCTCATAAATACCCATTGTCTTTGTCTCCTAATCAGAACACTGTTTGGGCTTCTGCCTGAATCAGTGGGTCCAGAATAGCTATTCTTTTGATCTCAAATAAATGCTTGTTGCCTCTCACTTTGAAAGGCCTTTTCTGTTTTTAAGTTAACAGATGAGCAGTGCTGGATCACCCTTCTCCCCCTGAAAACACAACCCTAACCTCCGCCCAAGGAGTAGGCTGCCACCCTGCACCACCACCTCTACCCACCAATGGCCAAGGAGCAGACAGGGGACAGAGAGGGAAGCACTGACTAACAGGCAGCCTCCCCACCTCACATCACCCTCACCACTGCAGCCCAAAGGCCCCGATTCCATTTGAAAATTAAATGGATTGCAAATTACAAATAAATACAAAGAATTAAAAAGTAAAGCTCAACATCTTCTCCAAGAATGGGCCGGAAATAAAGTGGCATTCATCTCTTTAGGAGGGCCTGATGTCCACCCACCTCCCCTCCTCCTCTCACTCCTAGCCCCGAGTAAACTGAGTAAACCTCCCTGGTGTCCAGTACAAACTTCCAACTGTTCTCTCCCTTCAGCCCCTGGTGCCCCAGGCTCCTGGGCTCCCGCCCCCTGCCTGGTCCCAGGGCAGGCCCAGAGTGCCCACCTTATACAGAGCTGCAGCCTGGGCATTGGTCCGGTCAGCTGTGAGGTCTTCCTCGGGGTTGCCCTCCTTCAGAGCAGGCTTGGGGCCCAGAACCTGCAGGGGTCAGGGCACATCAAGTTTCCAGGGATTCCTGGGTACCTGTCCCAGACCTTCCCAACCTAATTAGGCCCTGTGCAGTGCCCCAGGTGCCCTCAGCCCAATCTTCCAGTGACCACCCTCTAGCTCCCAGCTGATCACCACCTCTCAGTAGTTTTCAAGCAGAGGCCACCCACCCCAACATCCCCTCTACCTGGATCATCTCGGCAGGCTCCTCCCCATCAGTGACGATCTCCACCTGGGCCTTGCCCTGCCGCTCACTGTCCCGGATGGCCAGGGCCAGGTCCCGAGCCTTGTTGCGCTCCAAGATGTTGGACTTACCACCACACCAGGCAAAGATGTTCTAAAGGGAAGTGGGAAGCCCAGGTTAAAGGAGGCAGGAAGAGAAGTGAGGCTTCTTTGGGAATGGTGACGATGACACTGTTAAGAGTGTTTCTCTGCCTGGTCCCCATCCCCCTCCTGCTTTATTTTTCTCCTCATCATTTACTGGCATATATTACAATGTCTTTATCTCGTTTATAATGTATCTCCCCTGACTAGAAAGTAAGCTTTATTAGGGCATGAGTGTTTTGTTTTGCTTTGCTTTGCCCACTGCCGTATGCCCAGTGCTAAAACAGAGACTGGCACATATTTAAGCACAAAATATTTATCGACTGAATGAATAAATGAATGAACAAATGGGTGAATGCTATCCTTCAGCATCCTACCTACAACCCAGCCCTCATCACTCCTCCAGAGCTGACCCTCCTGCCTCTGTCTCACGGCTTCTAATCCCTCCCTCTGGACAGCTCTTGGGCTGATCTTCCTGCCCAGAGTCTTCAGCATAAGTCTTGGTTCAGACTCCTCAGTCAGTCTCCTCGTGACCTGGCTCTCACCCTCAGCGATTTTCACTCCCATGGCTCTTGTTTCCACCCTGTCCCTGCTGTCGACATACATTTCTATACTCTTCCTCACATTAGGGCCTCAGCTCACCTTTCCCTTTGCTTGGAATGACATTTCCCATCTGTGAAGGTCTAGTCAAATGGCACCTTCTTGGGACAATGGCTTCAGCTCAGGCTAGAGAGCCCTTCCCCATGTTGCTGCCTCTCCTAAATCCCTCAACACACCCCGCCATGGATTACAGCAAATGACAGGCCAGACCCATCTTGATTGTCTCCTCAGGGCAAGCAATTTGTGGTCCCCATGCTGGCTTAGAGCGGGCAACACAGATTCACTGAGTGAACCAATGAGGGAACAGATTAACGAATGGTCTGGCAGGCAGCTTAACTCAGGGTGATAATGGCTGTAAGAGAAGGAGCAAGTGGGCCCCAGTGTTAGAGTCAATGGCTGGGAAGCAGAGGGAGGTGTCTGTCCTTCTGAATGCAGGGATGTTTCTAATGGCTAGAGTGGTCCCACTTGGAATGGATGTTTCTCAGCTTCTCTCTCTCCCCACTGGCTGCCTGGTCCCTGCCTACTTATTTATTTATTATTTTTTTATAAGTATGAAATATAACTTTCCTTTAATTTTCAAGTTAATTTTAATTATACAAAGTAATATAAGTAGATTCTCTTTATTTAAAAAATTAAAACATTACAAATAAAATCCCTTCTGAGTATTCCCCTATACCTATCCCCAAACCTTCCCCCAACCACTGTTATTATCAGGTAGGTGAGGTTTCATCTACTCATTTCTAAAGTATTTGTTTACATGTCATAAAAAAAAAAAAGCTTCTTTTAATGCTACATATTTCAATGTATTTCACAATAATATGATTGAGCCCTAAGTAAATAATATGACCAACATGTTCCTTCTTAAGCCTCATTTCTTAAGGGGCCTTTTGAGTTGGTCAATCCCCAAGAGAAATGCAGTTTGTTAATTTTGTTTGGTATTTTTAAGTGCTAGACAAAATCTAATGTGTGGCATAAAGGTGAGAATTGATAGTCACAGCCTACTGTTACTATAATTAGAAATCATCAGAAGTTAATTAGTACATTAAAATGATAAATTATGAACTAAAATATCTTTACTGAGACCAAGATCAATTCCCTAAATTTAAAGATTAAAAAAAAACCCAAACTTGCTTCTTTCATAGCTTTTAATGTTCTACACCTCTCTTCTTAAATTAAGATTTCATATGAGTTTCAAAATATTCTACCACCACTTTTCTGTAACAGCACACCAAGTCTGACTCAGATCAGTAATATTATTAAGATGTTTTCTAGATTTAACTTATAACTATGTGTATAATGCTTTTTTTGTGATAGTTCTTGAAGCTCGACAATTACCTCAGCATGTATATCATCAATTAAACTTTAATCAATTGAATTAATACGCTGAGTTGGAAAAGAATTAGCAGTTACCAAGAAATTGATTGTATCTATTTTAACATTGATGGTAAACTTAAGAAACCTAATCTAAAGATATCATTTTGCTCCACTCCTACTTTCTTTATTTAAAAAATAAAATTTATAGTTTATGCATGCTCATAAAACCTGCCCTTTTAAAAGGTGGTGCCAACACATAGTGCTCAGTCCTGCCCTGCCTACCTACCTGGCCCAGGTCCAGGATGAAGCAGTCCCCGGTGTTGAAGCTGTCCCAGCTCAGTGCTCGCTCAGTGGCACGGATGTTCTTCTTCCCTTTCACCTGGTAGAGTTTCCTGACGGCAGCTGGGGTGGCCCCTGGGGAGGTCTTGTGAAATGCTGACTCCACTCCACCTTCCTGCAGTCCAGATGGCCCGCCTGAGTGGGCTGGTTGGGAGGCCCAGGGCCCTGCATACCCCATCCCACTGGGAGACAGGGGGAAAGGTGGGGATAACCCAGCCCCAAGGGCACCTGGGCCTTTTGTAGGGTAAAAACCAGCTGGAAGTGGGGCAGCTGAGAGAAGCCACGTGGTGGGCTGACCTGGTACTTGAGGCCCCTTGGGAAGTAGCTCATGAAGAGGTCGGACTCGTTGCCCTGCACCTCTCGGTGTTGCACAGGCCTCTCCCCAAGCAGGGTGTTGAGGTGCACGGCCAACACAGCACAGGCGCCCTGCTCATCCCTGGACGATTGCTGGCCTGGGGTGGTAGGAGGGGCCAGGACCAGGCCTGTGAGACCCATACCAGTCCTGGGGCCCCAGATTCCTCCCTTCCCCCAGCCCCTTACCAATCCACAGGTGCAGGTGGGAGAGCTCTTCCGGGCCATTGTGCAGCACTAGGTAGGAGTCCCCCGAGAAGAAGATGCCCTGGTTCTCACGGGCCACTGGCACCGGCTTCAGCTTTTCCACCCTCCACACATGCAGGCCAGGGTCCTGCACTGAGGCCGGGAATGGAGAGCCGCTGCGGGAGGGGAGAAGGTTGGCAAAGGCCAGGGTCCTGGAGGAGTGGCCGCAAGCAGAGAGAGTGGGGCAGGCCTGGGGACTGTGGTGTGGGGCAGAGGTGGGCTGGGGTGAGGGGCAACCCCTGGAAATGGAGGAGAGGAAGGGTGAAATGGGATGAGGTATACAGCCTACCTCTGGGGAATAGGTGTGTACATGCTGTTTCTGGATCTGGAAAGACAGAAGAAGCCATTATATTACAAAAGTCATGACAAGCACCTTTCACACTGGTCTGGGGAGGCCCTTCCAGGTAGCTAAGTGTTTTCATGTTCATCAGCTACTTCATCTCCCAGAGCCCAAGAGAAGATTATCCCTAGCTCCATTACGCTAACAAAGAAACTGAAGCTCAGAGAGTCTAAGTCCAAAGTCACACAGCTAGTGAGTGGCTAGGGAAAACTAGGTCTCTGGCTCCTGGGCCAGTGTCTTCCCCTTGCTGCGACCTCTCAGCCACACTTCTATTCTGCTTCCAGGCCCCTAACTCTGGACATTGCATGAGGCCAGAATATAGCTCTCTAAGAAATAACTGCCTATATTAGAAAAGTCTAAGATCAATGACTTAAATTTCTACCATAAAAAAAGGAAACACATACTAAACTCAAAATAATCAGAAGAACATAAATAATAAAAATAAGAATAGAAATTAACAGAAAACCAAAAAAAAAAAGAGAAAGAGAAAAATCACTGAAGCTGGTTTTCGGGAAAAAAATCAGTAAAACTGATGAATCTTTAGACAAACTGATTAGGAAAAAGAAAGGATACAAATTCCCAGAGAGGATAATGAGAATATTATGAAAACTTTATGATGATATATTCGACAACTTATATGAAAGAGGCAAATTCCTTGAAGGATACAAATTAGGGAAGTTCACTCAAGAAGAAACAGATTACCTGAATAGTTCTAATATCTATTAAAGAAATTGAATTTATACTTAAAAAGCCTTAACCCCTCCCCCCAAAAAATTCCAAAACATAATACCAATTCTATACAAATTCTTCCAGAAAATAGAAGAGAACACTTTCTATTTGTCTTATGCTGCCAGCATCATCCTGATATAAAACCAGATAAATATAAAAAAGAAAATTAGACCAATATCACTCATGAACACAGACACAAAAAATAGTAACAAAATTTTAGCATATGGAATTCAATAATATATAAAAATAGTAAAACATATGACTAAATAAGGGTTTATCCCAGGAATACAGGTTGGTTTAACATCTGAAAATCAATGTAATCCATCCTATTAACTATTTTGATCTCAGCAGATGCAGAAAAAGCATTTAAGCAAAATTCTACATCCATTTCTGATTTTTAAAAAAACTTTCAGCCAACTTCACTAACCTGATAAAAAGCATCTACCAAAAACAAAAACAAAAAACTGAACAGCTAACATTAAACTTAGTACCTTCTCTAATTCTAAACCCCTTTCACAGGGAATTTCACCCATTCCCAGGCATCAGCTATCATTTCTGTATACCCGGCTCCTCTCACACGCCAGGATGACGAACCTCACCTTTATTCTGTTGGTCAGTGACAGCAACTTTTTTCGGAAAAAAGTTACTCGGGGGAAAAAATGCTAAAGGCAAGCACTTAAAATTCAGAGTTGACACCAGCAAGCACTGCAACACAATTCATGCAAGGTAAATCCTTTTGTAAGGCCAATCCAGGCATTTTTGTAAGGTGAGCCCCAGTGATGTAGGATAAAGGCCTTTGAATTTCAGACTGAAGAGGCAAACTGGAACCATTAGTGGGCTCTTGGGGGCTGGGCAAGCAGGAAGGGCAAAGAAAAATCTTTGGGAGATGGATGTTTTGAGTCTGAGAAGCAGGACTAGTGGTTGTAAGAAACAATGTGAATTATGACTTTCCTTTTCCACGCCTAACTTACAACATAGCTGAAGACATTTCTTGGAACCACACTTCCCCAAAGCGGGGAGGCAGTGAGGGGGAAGTTTGGGGGAAGGAAACTTTAACATTTCTCCAACCCACAGAGGATCACATGCTGTGCCCACATCCCCTACCACAGGCAGCAGCCTGTGACTCAGGTCTGAAGTGGTGAGGTGGCTGCCCCTAGCCCAAGAAAGTGAGGAGAGCTCGAGGGAGGAGAGAGAATGTGAACAAAAGGGCCAACTGTCAGCTTTACCATTTTTCATTCTGTTACTGATCAGAGAGCTCAGACCCTAACCCAAAAGCAGACAGCCCACATGGCGGGGCTCCAAGCAGGCAAGAGCCACTGTAAGGTTTTGATGAAAGGATTTTGGCTGCCTGCTCCATCATCACTCTGGCGCTCTGTCCTGGCTTCTGTTATAATTACCTCATGATTTTATAAAAACACGGATGCCCAAACCCCAGCCTGGAGATTTGGATTCCACAGGTCCAGAGTGGAGCCTGTGTGTCAGCACTTTGAATGTATGTTCCAGATTCTGATGCTGCCAGCTAACTGTCCAGGACACAGTCTCATACTTGCCTGCGCATTAGTATCATCTGGGCGGCTGCAAAAAAAAAAAATCACAATGCCCAGGGTACATAGTTCAAATCATTCTGGAATGGAGCCTGGATATTAGTATTTGAGAAGTTCCAGGTGACTCTAATGCTTGGCAAGGGCTGACACTCCTGCTGCTCTATCAGATCCCTATCCCTCAGCCTTCTGCTTCAGGCTCTCACAGGCAAGGATCCACCTGACATTTGGCCTTTCTCCCCTGTCCATCCCCCCACAGCCCCTCTGCCCAAGCCCACAGCTCCTTGCGCCTCCTCAGTGCGCACCTCCACCCTCAAGTCCATCAAAGCCCCTCCAGCCCTCCAGGCCCATATCAAGGCCCAGCTGTTCGAGGAGACTTCCAAGACATTCCGTGGCCTTGGCCTTCTCTGGGAGTTCTCCCAGCCCTCTCACCTGGGAGCATACACTTTGGTCCCTGCTTGCAGGCTGCCTTATAACAGGACCTGACAGCTTCATACCTTAACCAGAGAAGGGCACATGTCTGATATACTTGCATTCCTCAAGCAGCCCCTGGCAGGGTCCATTCAATTCCATTCAAAGTCTATGCTAGAAACTTGGCATTGGACAGAATGGGGGGTGGGCACAGAAATGAAGAACAACAACCCCATGGTCTACATGGGGAGGGCCATGAAGTAGGGAGTCATCACAACCAGTGAGACCGCAAACTTCCCCTGGGTGGGAGATTTCACAAAATAACAGATGTCAGCATTAGAAGGAGCTGTAATGCTTATCTAATCCTACTCCTTCTCTGCCTCTCAACATACCTATACATGTGAAGCGCAGAAATCCCTCCTGTAGCAATCCTCTCCATCCTCTTTTCAAACACTTCTAGTGATGGAAAACTGATCTTCCTTACCTCCATGGTACAGCCTTTGCTTTTTCCCACTCTGCCATAGTATGGTGAGTTATGGGCCTGCCCATCTTCCCTACGAGACTATAAGGGCCTTTAGGGCAGGGACTGTATTTTGCCTCTCTGAATCTAGTTGGAACCTCACACTGTGCCTGTCACCCTGCAGGTGCTCAGAGAATGCATTTGATTAACTGGACTTGCTGGGCTCCAATTAGTAGATCAGATGGAGCTTGAGAGAACAGAATTTCAACAGTCTGGAGCTAGAGCAGACAGGGTAGAGCAGCCCCAAGGCAGAAAGCAGATGTGGCTAGAAATCCAGTCAGTAGAAGGAGGGGGCAGGGGAGGGGAGGTTGGGGGGAGTAGCGTGCCCAGGAGCCTGTCTTTGAGGACGTACTAGGGGCAGTGTTGGGGGGAACCCTGCTAATAATATGTGTACCTTTAAGGCAATGTTTGAAGGCTGTCAAAATGGCAAAAGTCCTCTGGTGGTATCTTAGCTCTCCTTAGACCCTGATTCCATTGATCCCTAACAAGTCCCTTCACCTCACAGCCCCTGTTTGTCCCTAGTTGTGAAATGAAACAGCCCCTACCTCTCTCCTCAAAAAAGGTGGAAGAGTGAGTGTTAACAATAGAAAGGGCACCAGATCCTCCCAGTTTGAAACAAGGGCATCTAGAGAGCTGGGTATAGAGGCCTCATCAGGGACTCTTTTCTCTGACACCAAATCAGCTGCCTACCCTTCCCCTGTTCCTCCTTCATTTCCCCGTCCCAACCATACCCCAGGCAGCTGGCCAGACCCTCCGCAAAGGTGTTGTTTAATGTGCAAAATAATAGACTAGAATTCAAATGCTAGGCATGCTCCAACCCCTCCCCCAGCCACTTCAGTCCACCTATCTACAGTCATACCACTGCCCTGTCTTAGGAATAAGTTTCTTCAAATCTAAATGCACTTCTGGGCTGGTTGAGGGCCTTCAGGAGTCCAGGTGTGGTGGCCTCTGTCAGGAGGTTGGGCTCCACCTCTCACACACCAGGACAAACCCCAACCCAAGAGCTCCTGGTCAATATCATGATGACAACCCCATCAATCCTGGGTGCTGTGAGGCTCCCATCAGATAATGTACCCAGAGCCCAGAGGAGAGCTGCCAGGGCAGTGGGCTGCCAGACTTGGTCCTGGACAAAGCAGCGTCCAGAAATATGAGTCTCTTTCCAGACCATGGCAGCCAGCCCCCATCTGCCCACCTAAGAGGGTACCAGACAGCCAGCACCAATTCCACTCTCACCGTTACACAGCTCTGCTTCTGCTTCGGGTCCTGCTTTCCAGGCTCTGCTTCCCCCACAGCCTGCCCCACCCAGCCTTTCACTTCCCTCTGACTCCTCCCGGGGTGCCCCACCCACCTGCCTCACCCCTGCTCCATCCCCAGCCTGTGGTGAGACCAGGCTGGCTCCTGAGAGGCACCTACAGGGAGGCTAAAGATCCACCCCAGCCCCCTCCTCCCTACTGGCCTTAGCCAGCTGCTGGCCCCTCCCCCAGAGTTAGCATCTGAGTCTGTGACCTGCCTGTGAGGAGAGCCACACAAAGAAAGAAAAGCTGCCATAGGACCTGTTCCCCACTCACTACCAGTTTAAGGCAGGTGTGTCTGCCCAGCCCCAGCCCCTGCAGAGTTAGTCACTTTTCCTGGGTGGGGCCATTATTTCTTCAGTGACTTTTTCCTCCTCCCCAGACTTCTCTTTTTCCTTGCTCTGAATGCAGATATTTGATTTATTTGAAAACTCAGTTCTGAGGGAGTGGCTGGGGCCTATCAAACATTCTGTATTGGTTCTATACTGTGCCCTGTATGCCTGAGGCCTTTCAAGTCCATGCTTGGTCAGTTTGTCATTCATTCACCACACCTTTACTGTCAATCTTTACTGTCACACTCGGCTCTCTGAGGGACAGCAATAACTAAGTGTAGTTCTAGCTCAAAACATATTGCCTACATCACATCATAGGACCCTAGAGCTAGTCTGCTCCAACTCGTTTGCTCACTTTCCAGAGGAGGAAACTGAGGCCCTGAGAGCACTAATGACTTGCCCAGTCTCGCAGGGAGCATGAGGCAGAGCAAGGGAAGCTTCCATTCCCTTCTGAATCCATGAAGAAGGATGAAGTGGAGTCCGTGTGGCTCCAGGAAAAAGTGAGCGTGCAGTCATGGTGCCTCCCGGCACCCTCCTCCCACACACATGTGGCTCCTTGGCCAAGACTGGCCTACTTGTCCTGGACACAGACCTGCCCTGGCCTCTCTATCCAATCTCCCCGTCTCAAACGAAGTAAAAGAAAGCTTTCTTTAGCACGGACCCGCCTTCTCCCGCCCCTCCTTACAGTAAGCCAGGAGACGTGATTAGACACGCAGGGCGCACCAAAGAAGACAGGGGGAAGCGGGGCGCCGGAAGGAGGCGGCTCTGGAGCAGCCTAGCCTCTCCGACCCCCTAAGGGGCGCCCGGGCGCTGGGGCGGTCAGACCCCAAAGCGCTACTTGCCTGGCAACGTCTAGCAGGGTTGCTGCGGCCGCGTCTCTGCTGCCCGCCGTCCCCGACGTGAGCTACTGGATGCCCCGCGAGTGAGTCAGAGGGCGGGGCCCGGCGGCCTGAGCCGCCTGGGGGCGCCGCTGAAAACTGGCCAGCCAGTGTCTGCACCGCGAAGCCGAGGGTTCCGAAGTGAGTGGGACGGCAAATGATCCGCACTTCCACCCTGGCTCCGAAATGGGGAGAGCCAAGAGCAGCGGGCAAACCCCATAAGATGTCAGCTGACAAAAGGCATCAGGGCTCTGACTCCCTGACACAGTGGTAAGAAGACGTTTTCCTTTCTTGCGAAGCAGCTTCAAAATTTCCAACCAGCATGAGTTTTTCCCACTAATAGATAGTGGGGTAAGGGAAGGAATCCAAAACCTGGTTCTACCCTTTTCCATTTGGGTGACGCTGGGCAACCACAGTTCCCAGAGGAATGCTTAGAGACCACCCTTCCTCCCCTGGTCTTCCCTCCTCTGACCAACTGCTCACCTGCAAACCCAGTTTATATATCCCTTCTATACAACCTACCGTGATACTCGCTGCTCCCCGGATGCTCTGGGCATCAACGGCCACTGGGCCATCTGGGCCTACAGCCTCCAGGGGAAAACCTGCCAGCCACACCCCACAAGCAAAGGTGGAATTGTATCCATGGGCAACCGAGTCGGCCCTGCTTCTGTGACAGCTACTAAGAATTTGCTAGGCATAGTCCTTTCAGAGCATTCCCATTTTCTACATTTTTTTAAGGTAAAATTGACAGTAAAATGCATGAATTATAAGTGTACAATTGGATGTTTTGACTTATGTAAACACCCATGTAACTCACATCCCTACCAAGATATAAAACACTTCTACCACCACCACTCCCAGAAAGTTCCCTGGCCACCACTTTTTATTGTCTGCGATATGTGTGCCTCTTCACAGGGACCATGTCTGGCCATCCTTGTGACCCCAGCACGGAGCAGAACACTCAGCAGGAAAAAGACCATCGCCCCTCAAAAAATTTTTATTGCTGTTTAAACAGATTAGAGAGCAAAATCCCCACATTCTGCTGCTGCTCTCGCCCCTGTTGCCTTGGGAAAGTTACTTAAACAGGTTCCTTGCCCATGGAGCAAAGACAATATCCCAGCCCTGCTACTTTGGGGAATTGTGAGGACCTAATGAGACGATCTATGGTAGGCTCTTTGAAAAATGGCCTGGACACTGTTAGGTCGGCGGGGGAAGGGCCAACCAGATGTCTGCCTGGAGGCTTCCCAGCCTGATATAGGAATCCTGACCTTCCAGCCAGACTTCGATGTCCGGAACGCCCAAAGGACCCACCCTAAAGCCCCGGGCGCCACCACCCTAATCTGGATGCTCAACTAACATTTGATTAACATTCTCACCCTATACCACCTACCCCCACATAACCCCATAAAAACTGCGCCCTCCTGTCCCAGGGCGGGGCTTCTCTGGCCCCTCTCCTCCCTGGACCAGAGAACCTCCCCCTCTGGGAGCCCTCTCCCAATAAAGGCTTGCTTTTAAAACTTGTCTCGGCGTGACACGCGTTTACCTTACAGACACATGTAAGGTGCTGTTGATGCGGAACAGGGCAAATTCCCCAGAGAGGGGGGAAACTGAAGCCCTGTGCTGAGAAAAAAAGGGTTCTTGGCTGAGTGCAGGAAAGAATTCAAACTCCATCAAAGTCAGTCAAAAGGAAAATTTATTAGTGAAAGGATAACGCTCCATATATAGAACACGGTCTCCACTCAGAGACAGAGTGAGAGAGCCTAAGAGAGACTCAGAGGGACAGAGATAGGAGTGAGACAGGGACAGTGAGAGACAGAGTAAAGACACTTAAGAGGGACCCCAACACTCAAGGCATTCAATTTACATATTATTATTTAGTTTCTGTGAATTACAGGTTAAAGACTTTGTTCATCCATTTTCCTCTGATGATACGGGTTTACAGTGAGGAAGGATAAATGTGTAGCATGAAAAGGTAAGAATATGTGGTGTGAAAGGCCTACTGGCAATTCCCAGCCTTTGATCCACAGGTCCCCCATGGGTTTAATCGTAGTGAATGATTTTGTTTTGTGTATGGCCAACCACTCAGAGACTCTGTTTTCCTGTTGTTTTCCCTTCACAGTGTGGGGAAAAGGAATGTTAACAATCCCAGCAGAAATTTTCCTTTGTTCTGCAGATTTACTCTTTGTAGGGCTGATCAGCATATTGCAGTCTCTGAATAGAGCTTGATTTAACATTTTAGTTATCTTGCCTCCTCCCTACATCACTATGACTATTATTATTAATAAACTCCTACTTCTAGGACAAACATCTGGCTGAAAGAAACCGGGAGAGGCATCAGACACTGACTTCTGGGCTTGGCTGCTTGGGCTCCAGCCAAGGTCTGAGGATGCCAGACCTTGAGAACGCCAGGCCAGCTTTCTGCTTCTGTGTCCATGGACCTGGGCTATGCACTGATTTCCAGGGCTAAGAATTTCCTGAAATTGCAGAGGATTCTCCCTAAGTGAGTTCCCTAGCTGACTTCTAACTACCCTGCCACATAGCACTCTCTGAGCCTCAGTTTCCCAGTAAAATGTGGACATCAAACAAGAAAAGTCCCTTCTGGTTCCTCTGACTCCAATCTAGAGGCGCAGCTCAGGTAGAGGTGTCAAATTTCTTCAGCCTGTGGTACTGCAGGGATCTGTCACAATACCTAAAAAATTTCAATATCAAAATATTCCTTTAAATATTCCTTTGAAGGCGTTAACTCATGCTTCTAACCTTTAAATCTGATCTGCAGTGAATTTTTCTAGATCATTTCAGCCATTTCTGAGAAATGGCCAGGGGTCTGGGTAGCCATATTTCCTACATAAAGCTCAAGATTTGAAAAGTTTTTGTTTGTTTGTTGTTCTGTTTTGTTTTGTTTTTAATCACTGCTGGGTGCTCAGAGGCATTCTGGTAATGCAGGATTTCCCCGAGTTGTTAGGAGACCAAGAGAAGGTCCTTTGGCAGAGAGTGTGGAAAGAATTCAACACACATGCCAAAGTTAGAGTTAAAGGGAAGTTTATTAGAAAAGGGTAACAGACAGATCGTGGTCTCCTCTCACAGGCAGAGTGAGAAAGCCTAAGAGAGACTAGGACAGTGAGAGAGACAGAGTAAAGAGTACCAAGAGAAAGACAGTGAGAGTAACTGAGAAAAACACTGAGAGGGACCTTGAGTGTTCGGGGAATTCAGTTTATATATCATTCATTAGTTCCAGTGGGTTATACAGACTTTGTTTACCCATTTCCTTTAATATGGACATACAGTGAGGAACAAGGGGAAGAGTATATAGGGAGAAAAAGTAACAATATGTAGCTGTGAAAGGCCTGCTGACAGTTCCCAGCCTTTAATCCATAGGTTCACTATGTTTTTAGCTATAGGGAGTGAATGATTTTATTTGCGTAGGGCAGCCATTAAAAGATTCTGTTTTTCCTGTTTCCCCCCCCCCCCCCCCCTCTTCAGAGTGTTGGGGAATGGGTTGTTAGCAATCCCAGCAGAAATCTTCCTTTGTTCTGCAGGTGTCCTCCTGGCCTGGCTACAGGGTGATCAGCATATTGCAGTTTCTGAATGTAGTTTGATTTAACATTTTAGTTCTCTTGCCTCCTCCCTATATTACTGTGCAGTGATACTTTGGAATTCCTTGGTAACTTCTTGGAAAAGTGTAGTATGAATGAGCAGGTCAGGAGCACAGGTGGAGCACTGTAATGGTGGGGAAGGGTACTGTGTCATTGGGGCAGGAGGGACTCGTCCCCAGGAAGGACACAAGAGGACAGGTTTACTTCTTAAAGCCAGGGTCACACTGAATCTTCATCACTACTGTAAGGTCATAGAGAGTTAATACTATTGAGTGCTGGCACTATATGCCAGGCACTCTCCTTTATATAATTTTTTCCCATTTACCCTCTAAAGTAGATCATCTTATCATTTTACAGATGAAGAGATGGAGGAAAAGTGAAATCAAAACAACTTGCTCTGGGACCCCCCCTTAGTAAGTGGCAGAGAATGGGTTGGGAGCCAGGAGGTGGGACACCACACCTCTCCCCAACCCCCAGCACTCACTTCCCACAGCCTCCTGAGGTGGAGCTGGGCTGAGATGGGCCCCTCCCCATTGCCAGGCTCTGCTCTTCCTTCTCCTCTCCCAAGGCCCACCCTGCTCTCAGTATTGAATGCTAGTGCCAGCTGTGAGTCCTTTCACATGTACCTCTGCTCACTCTCTAGATACCTTATGATCTTTTTAATATAGACTCAAAAGAAGTTACAATAATAGTACGGAGAACTGATACATGCTACAACCTAGATGATTTTTTAAACATCACACTATGTGAAATAATCCAGTCACAAAATACATATATTATATGATTTCATTTATATGGAGGAGATGGGGCGTACCTTGGAGGGGTGACTGCTAATGGATACAAGTTTCTTTTGGGGGTGATGAAGATTAGATTGTGTTCATGGTTGCATAATTCTGTGAATATACTAAAAACATCGAATTGTACACTCAGTAAAGCTGTTAACAAACAAAAAACTTATGAGTGGCAAAGCTATCCTTGACTCATCTGCACCCCACTTTAAAAAAAAAAAAAGCAGTATAGAGAGGTCCCATATTTCTATTGCCCAGCTTCTCCTAATGGGAACATCCTACAAAGAAGTCTACTTTCTCCTTGAAAGTGGGGCTCCTGAAGGCCCAGAGCCCTTTCTTCAGCGCTTCAAGTTCAGATCCTGGCAATGGCTAACACCTCGCACAAGTCCTGGGATTTATTGTGTGCAAAATACCCCCATCCCACCCCACACACACTAACCCCATTTGATCCTCAAAGCAAACCTGTGGGCACAGTCGCCCCATTTCTTGGTTTTCTTGATCACAAGATACTTCCTCCCACCCTGGGCTACCTCTGCAGAGTTGCTAAATTTACCAAATAAAAATTTTATCTGTCAATCCTATAAGGTAATTGGCTCTAATGTGCCAGCCAGTCCTGGACAGGTCTGTTCATTTTGACACAGCATTGATCACAGACTCTTAAGAACTGAAAAGGCTCGGGACTCTCCCCTAGCCCAGCGTTGCCCAGGAGACCTATAAGCCTCACGCGGGGCTTTTTCTCCCGCCTTTACACTCGGCTGGCTCCGCCCCTCTTCGTGCCTCAGTTGGCCCATCTGGAGAATGGTCCTTCATACACGGACAGATACATCGCCGGGCGAAGGGCCGGCGGAAGGGGAGCCGGGAGGGAGTTTGAAACCCTGTGCTAGGCCTTCTTCCAGATCCAGGACACGAGGAATAGGAATGACACCACTCAGGCTCGGCTCTGGCGAGCCTAACTACAAATCCTGGCAGGAGTGGGCCGCGGGGCGGGGTTCAGGAGCTGCGGCCTAAGACCTTTGCGCCGAGCCGAAGCTAATGGATCACCGCGAGTGAGGTCTGGAGACGGACGCCACAGCGGACCTCGGGACTCACAAACACACGCACGCGCCGGCCCCGCCCCCCATGGACTACAAATCCCAGCAGGCAGTGGGCTGAGGGGCAGGGCCTCGAGGAGGGGGACTTTTGTGCCCAGAAGAAAGCATTCTGCGCGATGACACCTTCATCGTGGGGTGGGGGCTTCCCTGCTACGGTGATGGGGGACATCTCTCCCTGCAAGCCCGACTCCCCGCTCTTGCACACACTGCTTGGCCGTGGGGTCGCCGGCCTGAGCCCTCCTTCATGAACCTGAACCCCGCCCCGCCCTCCCAACAAGGCTGAGGCTGCCCAGGAAGGGCGTGGTGGGTGGGGGCTTGGGCTGGTCACCTGGGAGAGACGCAGAGAGCGCCGCCCTGACCTCCCTTCCGTCTCCTGGAGCGAACTCCCTTTTCCTGAAAGGAGGAGCCGTCTCGACCCTGACCGAACCTGTTAAGGTCGCTGGGTCCCTTCACTGGGAGAAGCCCTGAGAAGGCTTGTATTCTCCGTATCCCGGGTTGTAGGTCTGACCGCTCTCAGCGCCCTGCGCCCAGGTATCGACTTTACATGGCAGTGCCAAGTAAGGATGAGGGGCTGCTAGGAAGTTATAACCAGGGCACTCTCATTCAGTATTGCTCTCTCTTAAAGTGCTCTGCTCGCACCTAGAGTCAAGTGCCAGAACTCTTGTCCTAACTTACCAGGTTACCCAGAGATCCTCTGTGGCCTTACAGAAGGGACTTACCCAAACCCTTCAGAGCAAGTCAGGAATTCAGGGGTCCAGCCTGCTCGGTGGGATGAGCTGTGCTGAGGCCTCACTTCATTCACCCTGTGGGGCCAGGGCAGGCTCTCTCCAGAGGCTTCTTCTCAGCTGATTTCTGGCTCCCAAGTGGGGATTCAGGTTACACCGGTATTGGGAGCAGTGACACCACAGTGGCCAGCAACACGTTGAACTTTGTGTCTCCAACCCCATTTTCAGCTTTTACATTTCCTGATCTGATCATATACTGCTGCGTCCCTGACCGTCAAGGTTGATAAGAAAAAACCTAGTTTATGAAGTTATGGCCAAGACCCTGTAATGTCCGTGAGATTTTACTCTCATTAGGTCTCTAGTTAGTTCATTTGATCTTGGCACAGTTAGAAACAACTCCAAAAAGGATATTCCAAGTAGATTGCTCAGATTCCCTTGGTAGCGGGAGTGGGGGTCATATTAACTGGTTAGGTGGTCTCTAAGTATGCCTATTTTTGCCTAGGAAGTTCTCAAAGGCTTTCCAAGTATTTCTGTTAAGACAACTAGCCTTTTGTTGAGTAGCCTCTGCTCCTGGACGTGAAAGATAGATACCATAGAAACTTGGAGAGAGCTGTTGCCCCAGTGTCTGGACTCTTTAATAAGAGCCTATTCTCTCCTGCTACCGTGAGCTTCGGCATTCCAGGGCTTAGCGCCAGACTCTTGAATCAGTAAGAGCCTGTGTTACTTGCCCATGATGTGCCAGAAGCCATTTAATGCCTATCTCTGCTGCCTGAAGGTCCAGCCAGCAGAGTGCAGTTAAAGTCACAGGGCAGTGTTAATAGGTCATTACAGGAAATGTGGTTAAAGGTAAGGTATACCTACCTTGAGAGCCACTCAGAAACAAACATATTCTATACATGGAAGTACCTGCACATACACTGGTTACATCCTGATGCAACTACAAGATTCCCATTTTAGCAGAGACATCCTCAGCACATGAATATTTTCAATAAAAGTATGTTAAAACTAGCATTTAAAAATTCTAAACAGAAATTCATTTTTAATAACAGCTTCCATGTTCAGTGAAATTATGATTGAATTTTTGTCAATATTGTTTAGACATATTTTTTAAATCTTGCATATTTATAGGACTTCACAGATTTCTGCCGATTTTCGAAGTAAGGTTTTTGCATCAATAACAGGTGATAAACCTGTGCTGGTGGTCCTCCGGGCCACGCCTCTTCCTGTCTGTCTGTTCTGGAGGTGAAGGGCAGGCTGCCATGCTTCTCCTCACCATCAGGGGTCGCCCTTTCCCATGGAATCACTGCTCGGGTCCCCATGGAGGCCTGAACCTCAGAGATGGGACTGAGGTCTTTGGTCTTGTGTACATAGTTAGATGACCTTGGCCTGAGGCCCAGCATTCATCTCCTCTTTAGTGTCAGTTTTTCCATTGGTAAAGGTGGGGAGAATGCTCTCAGGGCCTTCCACGCCCATCAAGGAAGGATGTGGGGATAGAGACACATCCAGGAGTGCAGTGCCTGCTTTTTTCTAAGGGGGAGGTGGAAGGTGAGGCAGATTTTTTGGTCTCTCTCTGCTCACCAGTCTTAGGAGAAGGAAACAAGGATGCAGTGGAAACAGGAGATGCCTGGCTCCTGGGCTCTGAGCTTAAGAAAGGAGCCTAAGCAGGGCCATATTACATCTGGCCAGGGAGTTAGGGGTTGGGGAAATGGGGAGGGGTTGAGTGCTATGGACGGGGGAGAGAAATACATGCCCCCTTCCACTCAGGAAGGTAGAGAGAGGAAAAGACCCATTAGGGGGAAGGCAAGATAGGTCAAAGGTACTCAGAGAAGAGTTCTTGATAATCCATCTACATTTAGAGAAGGCAGCTGTTTGCAGATAAAAGGAAAGGGCCTCAGGTACTGTGCTCAGTCTAGGTCTGGTGGTTGATGTCCAATGTGCAGGAAAGGAGCAAGCTATGGGCCTTCCAGAGGAGAGAGACCAAGGATGTTTGCAGAGAAGTTGGCTTTGCATAAGATTTAAATATGCAGCTACAACAAATATTTTTGGGGAACTCACTATGTGCCAAGCTGTGGGCTGGCCCCATGGAATTTGGCTATGAACCAAACACAGCCACTGCCCATTTAGAGAGTTTACAGTCAAATGGGAATCTATAGTCTAGTCTGGAAATAAACCTGTAGATTTCATTGTGGTGAGAGTGTGGGGTGATAAACTGCCCTGGTTGGGACCCCTGCTGAGGATCACTTAAGCTGTGGCCTGAAGGAAGGAGTGCTGCAGCAGAATGGCAGGTGCAGAGCACGGGGATAAGAAGGGACCTGTTTGAGACCTGAAAGGGATGAAAGAAACCATGTAACATAAGTGTTTGCACCTTACCCAGGCTTTTTTTTTTTTTGAAAATGACAGTGTTTAATAATAGTCCTCAGTTAAAAAAAAAAAAAAAAAAAAAAAAAAGCTTCTTACACACTATATACACATTTACATGGCTTTGGAATGTCTCAGTGCTCAAATGAGGACTGGGGAAGATCTAGCACATGACAGGACTGAGGTATGTTGGGGCCTCCGGGGCCCTGGGTCTCCAGCAGGAAGCACCTCTCTCCCCAGATGACTCTGAACCTTCTGGCCTGGATTTTGGGGAACATTTCCAGGATCACCAACTGGGACACCTCCTGGGCTCTCTTCTGGGTAGAATCTGAGAAGTGAGCTAATGAAACAAGTTTAAAGACAACTAAAGAAGCTATGTTTATCTGCATAACTGAGGTGGAGGGGAGAGGGCTGGGGTCTGGGGGAAGGCGAATGTGCTTGTACCACCTCGTGAAGAAGGCATTCCCAGTTGCAGAAATAAGGAGAATGGATTTGGGAGGTGGGGGTGGCATACATATAAAAAAATCTTTTTTTCCTTTTTTCCTGTTTTGCTATACATTAAGAGCACCCTCCCTTATTGTATTCTCTAAGGACTGAGTAAAGGTCTAAATTTCTTCCAAATGAAATTTCCTTAAGTCAGTAGGGTACAGAATGGGCTGCCTGGGGCTCCAATCATGTTGGAACCACAGAGAACAGGTAAGTGTGAGTGAGTCTATGGGAAAAATGGAGGAGCTGGGGTAGGAGAAGTGGGTAGGGCCTGATCTTATGAGACAGTAAGAAGCATTTGGTCTCCATTTAAGGGGCCATGAGCAATCACTCAAGGGTTTTAGGCAGAGCTGTGACAGAACGTGATCCACTGTGAGCATAAGATTGCAGAACAGGGAAGGTCAGGGCATGTGGGACAAAGGCACATCACCCTGCAGGGGCACAGGGAAGCAGGGTGGTGCCAGCTCGTGCTCTTTACCCAAGAAGCCAGAGAAAGCCAACCTCAGCTTTTAGCCCCAACCCTAAAGGAAAGCTAGTGTGCTGCTTTCCAGAAAAACAAACAAACTACACGCTGAGTTTTGTATCCACTTTCAAGGGGAGATAGAGGGAGGGCCTGTCACAACCCTCTGAAGCTGCAGCAATAAATGATTATGTACCAAGGAGGAATGGACTAGAGACCACACTTAGCATGCTTGTCTGCCTCTGCTTGTCTGCTTCTGCACATCACAGCTGCCACCAGAGTAAGCTGAGTCAACAGGCATGGGAGGGCAGCAGGCTGAGCAGGAAGAGGGGTCACTGCCAGCTCATGCAAAACCAGCCCCGACCTTCCCCTTCGTTCATTAGCCCGGGAGAGCCCCTTTTTACCCTCTTGCCGGCCACCTTGCTTCAAGATTATCCCTGACGTTAACTAACTCAACCAGAGATGGAGTTCAACAGGACCTTGACCACCTGCTTGGGTTCATTCTCCATGACCCCTCACAGGGCCTCATTCTCAACTCCCAGCCTCCCTTCTCTAACCCCTCATGTTCAGGCCTGTCCCATGCCACCCGTTTGGCCCTAACCTCGTGTTCAGAAAGTTTTCCCTTCCCTCTTTCTACCCCACCCCTTCCTCTTTCCCCTATGGATTCTCATTCCTCTGGGAGAAGAATCCTTGTATTCTCAGTACCTTTCACCCTACTTCCATAGCTAAGGGAAACCTGGCTGTCTGGTGGTGGCCCCACATCCCAGGTCCTACCCTCAGTCTCAGCTCCTACTGACAGGGCCCCACCTGCCCCGAAGGCATCCTTCTCCCAGTGCTTCCTCATGTCTGAAATCCAGGTCACCCTTCCTTCCTTTCCTTCCTTCCTCTTTTTCTCTTTTTATCTGTATTGAATGATGTTTTAAATTAAAAAATGGTTAATGTTTGTCATAAAAAAAGTCTCCACAGTATAGAAATATAAAGCTATGACATTTCTACCTGGTCTCGCCTTCCCAGGAGATGAGCACACCTTGTTTCATGCTTTAGGCTTCTTGGTGGCCATGTGATAATCCCAGTGATGCTGCACTTTCATCTCTAAATTAGAGCTCTTAAATGAAAATAAGAGAAGCCAACCTAGCTAGTTTAGGCTATTAAAAGAATTCTGTAGTTCACAGTATCTCCAGGAGGGCAAGAGAACCAGCCAGGAACAATGTCCCAAAGGTCACAGCCAAGCTGCCCTAGTGGAGGCACCTCTGAGCACAGACACTACCTTCTGCCAACACTGCTGTCCCAGGCCTCTGGAAACAGGGTATAGCTGTCACCCCTTTCCAGGGTGGATTCCTCTTGGTGCCTGCTTCGGATACAAAGTCTAGCATGGGGGCATCTGACTGGCAGAATGCTTGCACCCAGCTGCAGTGCAGGCTGGGACAGCCTCATCTAGCTTCTATGAATGGAAGCAAAATTCGTAAGATGGAAAACGCCCAAAATGTAGGAAGCGCTCAACAACCAGAAAGAATGGCTGACGTCCCCTTCAATTCTCTAGGAATCCAGCTACCTTCATCTCTGCAGCTCCTGCTCTACATGCCACACTCTCCCACCTCTGAGACCTTTGGCCACAGACTGCTTACCTGTTCTCCTTCAGGTTCTCAGAAACCACCACCCCATCCAGTACTTCCTATTGTGCTCACACCAGGGATCCCAACTAGTCTTTACCACCTCTGCTGACAATGACGTCAGCTATAGCATTACCACCTCAGGAAGAACTGACATTTATCGTACACGTGCTGTGTTTCACGTTTGGTCATCTCATTCCCCCTTCAAACCCACCTCCCATGCCCCCACCAGGGGAATTATCTTATTAATATCCCCACTTACATGAGAGGAAAAGGGAACCTAGAGGAACTGAATGTCTCCTTGGGTTAGCCCTCTCCATCACTCATAGTGGCCCCTTGAGAGCAGGATCTGTCATGTTCCTTCTCTGCTGGGGATCCCCGTGTTTCCCACGAGCTGTGATTCTAAAAGTGTCCTAGAAGTCACATCTCAGACCCCTACAGAACAGCGCTTTTCAAACTCCACTGATCATAAGATTGATCTAAGATGCTTGTTAAAAATAATACACATTCCCAATTCTCCCCTGAAGTTCTCAAGCTCTCAGGAAGGTCAAGAATCTAAGACTTTTAACAAGCCCTCCAGTGATTCTTAAGATCATGCAAATGGAGGAAATATTACTCTAGAGAGCTGTTTGTTTCCTTAGGGTGAACTTAGACTACTCTGGGCCTGCAAATTATGGCCTGCTGTCCTTAGAGATCAGCATCTGAGATCCGAAAAATGTGCGGAATCACTTGGTGCTTTGGAAGAACCGTAAAACAGGCACTCATGTGCTGCCAGACAATGGGGCACTGAAACCTTCAAAATGTGTTTCCAGCAATTCCCCTTCTAGGAATTCATCCCGAGGGAATAGCGATGGTTCTGCACTAAGTAATCTTGTGCCAAAGATGGAGAATGAGGGTGTCCAAATCTGCCTGTGCAATTAACAAGAAGCATAGTCCTGCAGGCCTGGCTGGGGTGAGACAAAGCCATGACGTAGGCTTCCTTTCTTTCCCTTCTCCCTGATCTGTCCAGGCCACCAACCCACAGAGAGGACGTGAGTTACATCTTTTGTCTAGGGCCCTTTTACTAAACCAGGCCTTGGTGTTTGCCTATGCAAAGCCCTGAACAGAGGGAGGGTGTGGCTGAGGCAAGGGCTGTAGGGACTGGGAAATTCACTCAGTTGGCATATGCAGTGGGGTGATATGTAAAGCCTCCTACTGATTTTGGCCTGCTGAATCTGGTCCCAGAGGAGGTCCCCTTGGGTGAGGGAAGTGCTCCCCCCACACACACCTTATGGTCCAAAAGTGGAACAAAGGTCAGCTGGGGAGTAAGGTCAGGGAGGAGACCTTGTCCCTGCCTCCAGGCCTGAACTGTTTCTTTGTTTTTGTTTTCTGTTTTTCCCACTGCACCAAGTGGGCTCCATGTTAAGTCACCCCAAGGACTGTTCATAGCTTCTTAAGTGTCCCTTTAGCCTGCAGATCCCAAGAATCATCTGGTCTTCCTCTCCGTAGGCTGTGGCCAACTCCAACACTGGTGCTCTCTTCCCAGGACCCCCAGCACCAGGGCCTCCAAAGATGCAAGGCCATGGCCTTCATTTCTCCCTTATGCCAACAGCCAGGACCTCATCAAAATAATAAACACAGGCAAGTTACAGTGCCCCAGAAAGTTCTTACATTCATGATCTGTGTTTCCTTATTCCTTGGTTTAAATAGAGCTAGACACCAGGCTCCGGCCCTGCTTTTTTCCCCAACCCTTCTCAGAAGTCAAAGTTCCAAAATTCACTCAGGTGCTAGAGCACCTAAAAGTCATGGGCAAACCTTGGGCTGAATCTCACCTTCAATATTTACTAATTGTATGACCTTGGGAAAGTCACTCGACTCCTCAGAGTCTCAGTGTTATGGATTCAATTGTGTCTCCATAAAAATCTATATGTTGGAGCCCTAACCCCCAATATGATTGTATTTGTAGATAGACTCTTTAGGGAGGTAATTAAGGTTAAATGAAATCATACGATGAGGCCCTGATTCTATAAGACTGGCGTTCTTATAAGAGGTAGTGACACCAGAGATCTCTCTCTTCACCTATGCACAGAGGAAAAGCCATGCGGGGGCACAGCAAGAAGTTGTCTGCAAGCCAAAAAGAGAGCTCTCACCAGAAACCAACCCAGATGGCACCTTAATCTCAGACTTCTAGCCTTGAGAACAGTGAACAATATATTTCTGTTTTTTAAACCACCCAGTCGGTGGTATTTCACGATGTCAGCCCAAGTTGACTCATACACTCAGTTTCTCCATCTGAAAAGCGGGGATAAAACTATTCTTTTGCATTATGCAGCTATTGTGAGAATCCATTGAAGTACACCTGTAATGTCTGCCTGTTTAGTTTTCCTACAGCATCTTTAGCACCTGGAACAGCGCCTGGTTCATTGTAGAAGTTCAGTAAATACCTGCTGAATTAACAAATACATCCGTCAAAAAAGGAAGCTGTCAAACTAAATACAAGTGCCTATCTCTGAGCTTTTCACTAACCTCCATTTCCTTAGTCATTGACCACCACTCACCAGCAAATGACAGCAGGGATAAAGGATTTAAGAAAAGTGTCTGCAAGGACAGTTTACTGTTTTTAATTGGATCTACCCATTAAAGTCATGTCTTTTATGAATTGAGAAACAACTTGGTCTGGTTGATCCAGAGGCAAGTGTTAGCCTCTGGCAGGAGAGGACATTGATCAGAGAGCTGAAGGAAGCCTATGAACCTTTGTCCAGCTTTGCAAGCCTGGCCATGGAGGGGAGGGAGCTCTTCCTCCAGAGGACTGGAGGGGCTGGAGACCATAACCCTGGAAGGCATTGTGAGGAGAGCTGGGCCTGGGTCCTGAGAGTGGCATGGGGGAAGTTAGTCTGGGGTTGGAGGCCACAGTAGGCCCACCTTCCAGGTGCTTGTGAGATGCAAATGATGGAAACAATAGGGCCCTGTCCTCAGGCCCTTTGTAGCAGAGGCTTGGCTTCAGGGAGGGATAGCTCCTTCACCTTGGCTATGGTGAGACTTGGTTCTGGGGTCACCCCAAGTGCACAGACCTGCATACCCCTGGGGGCCCAGGATTACAGAGAGGGAGAGACATCCAGCTGCACTGATTATTCCCTTATTCCCCTCCCTGTCTCTTTCCAGGACAAGCTCCAGGGGAGCAAGCCCAGGTGAGTATTCAGCTTCTCTCTTTCCTTCTGCCTTCCTCTCTTGTCTCCACCTCGCCACCCCACTCCTGGGCACAGCCATCCTTGGAGCTGTGCTGACTGGGCCTGGGTCCCGTCCGCACACCCAGTAAGACCATTCGTGTACCTCCACCCTCTGTGAGCACTAGGGCTCCCCCACTACTGCTTCCCTGGGGCACTAACTCATCCAGCTGTGACCCATGGGCACTAGCTCTGCCCCCAGAGTCTTCCTCTTGCTGCCCTGTCCCATGGTGCTGACACAACTCCAGGGGGCTCCCTGCACATTGTCATGGATGTGAACGTCCTGGAGTTGTGCAGTGTCTGGCTGACACAAACTCAAGGGTCCCCCTTAGCAGACTTGACTGGAGTCTGATTACAGGTTGGGTCCACCCCTTCCACCCCCCAGATGCACAGGTAAGTGATACAGTAGGCAAGAGGGGCCCCTGAAAGTTGAGTCTCCCATCAGTGGCTCTAGAACCTTCTGCCCATCATAGCCCAGCACTGCTAAGTCACTGGGGCTTAGCTCTTCCACCTGTCTTGTTCAGAATTAGGGGTACATGAGGGTGGGTGACTGGCATAGGTGCAACAGGCAGCTAGCTGGGAGGCACCCTTGTTTCCAAAATGCCTATGTCATTGGCCCTGCTGCAATGTCAGAAAGGCCCATTGTGAATGCTTCTTTTGAGCTGAATGAAGCATTGAGGCCCACTGTGGAAGTACAGATGGTTTAGTGCACTGTGGGGAGAGAGTAACTCATTGTGCTAGAGAGAGGATGGGCTGGGAAGAGATGAGGCCAGTCTCATCAGTCTCCTGTCCAGACTCCCCTGTTTGGAGAACAGAAGCCCCCCACCCATCTCCTCTGCCTACTCCAAGGACCTGGAGACACAGGGTAAGTCCAGGGCCTGAACCTGGGGTGGGGGCAGGGGGAGGCAGATGCCACCACCTGTCCCACACCTCTTCCAACCTCCCTGTGCTCAGCACCCCTTCCCAGAGGTCCAGGAGGAGGAGGAAGAAGAAGAAGATAAATACGAGTTGCCCCCCTGTGAGGCTCTGCCCCTCAATCGAGCCCCTGCCCCCCTTCCTGGCACAGAGGAGGACTCTTTGTACCTGGGTGAGGGCTGGGAAGCGGAGGCAGAAAGGTCGGGTTGTTGGGCAAGGGAGGAGGGTACAAGCCTGGCTTTTTCTCCATCTGTGCTGGGCAGCCAGGGGAGGCCTCAGCTGGCAGTCGCTGGTGCCTTTTGGCTGGGCAGAGAGGGAGAGAGAGAGAGAGAGAGAGAGAGAGAGAGGGATGGAGGAAAGGAGGGAGGTGGGAAAGGGAGAGGAGTCTGGAGGGGCAGTGTAACCAAGGCAACAGTGAGAAAGAAGGAGGCCCAACCTGGTCCCTGGGGCCTGGCATCCCCTCTCTGCTATCCCAGCACATCTCAGAGTGAGGGTAGGGGTGCCAGGAAAGCCCTCTGGCATCCAACCCCCACGACTCCCCAGGCTGGGCCAGATGGGGGCAGGGAGGCTGGCCGCCTCCAGTTGCCATGGAGACGGGGGCTGTCAGGAAGCCAGTGAGCTGGGAGTGGAAGGAGGAAGAAATAGAGGCTAGGTGGGGGTGGGAGGAAAATGGGAACCTAAGTGAGAGGAACCCAGTGACCCACAAACCTTGGGGTCTTTTCCAGATCGCTCTGCCCCCCTGGGTCCATCCAAGTCACTACTGCAGCCCCAGCCCAAGATGGTGAACAGCTTCCCGGTAAGCCCCACCCCAGACTACCATTTTCCAGTGAGTAAATCTAAGAGGCATCTTATTTTCAAGACTCCCTGCATCTGCACTCAAGAGGCCCCTGAAAAATTAGATGCAATAGAAACCAGAGTCCTGTGAACAGTCACTCCTCCCACCTGTCTGGCCTGGTCATTTCACCCTCCCAGTCAGCATCACCCAGGATTCACCCTTCCAGCCTGAGCTGGGAAGGTGAAGGGAAGGGAAACCAAACTAGCTTGGTGGCCCCTCTCAGGACCCTGAGGATGAGGCCCCCTCCCTGCCTAGAGAGCGAAGATATCCCTCAGCTCAACTGCCAGCTCTCATTCCAGCCAAGACCCTGCTATAGGCTTTGAAAGCTACCACTTTCATCATATACTTTATTGGAATAAAAAGAAAAACAAGGAGAGATTAGCAACAAAGAGCCACAGAAGCGAAGCAAAGGAAAGAGTCGCCTCCTTTACACTTTAACTCTTATGTTGCAGTGTTTTTAGAAGCTGCACGGATATACATTGCCCTACCATTCATGCCCTCCCGATGACTCAGTTTCCCTTCCATACCCAGACCCTACCCAGTTCTCCCTCACCACCCCTTGTGCCCACAGCTGAAGGTAGCACTTAGCTTGCAGGGGGCTGTGAAGCAGAGCCGGCCCTCAGGGGGGCGAGGTAATGGGGACATCTTCTCTGTCCAGGGCCCTCCCACTCCCCTGCCCTGAGAAGGGGGATCTGGTCCCACAGGGTACAGCTGAGCTGCCTTACATCGGCCTCCTGCCAAGCCTGGTTACTGTACTTCCCCAGCTGTTCCTCAGTTTTACCTGTGGACCCCCCACTAAGGCAGGCAGTTGAGGAGGAAGCTGAGGCCCCAGACATGAAATGCTTTGTCTGAGATCACACCAAAGCAGAGTTCACTGTGGTCTCTGGGTGAGGGGAGAAGCACCACAGGGCAAAGAGGTCTGAGGTTAGCCTGCTTTGCTTGGAAGGCCCTCACCACTGAGACATATCTGGGTGTTATCCTCCATTAAAGGGGCCCCTTTGGCCAGTAGTCTCTGATTTCTTCTATGTCATTGCCACCACTTTGCAGAGACTGTCCCCCCCAGTAAGTGCCTGAAGGCCTGTGACTTGAGAACCCTGGATGTGAAACCAGGGAGGAACCCCGGCCAGCTTGTTTTTGTCTGAAAGTGGACCCAGGAACAGCAGCCTCCTTCTGCCCAAAGTCAGACAGCTAACTGGAGGCACATTTATTTTTACATGCTCAGTGAGTGGTAAACCTTCATGACCTTGAGGGTAGTTTTGATTGTTGGAACAGTCCAAAGTCATTCGGAGCCAAGCCTAGCAAATCAGTCAGGAGGTCAAGTCAGCTAACACCCTGGGGTTGTGAGGTAAGGCAACACCATTGAAAGCGGCTTTCTACCAGGGCCTCAGATCTGCTCCAAGGATACCCTCAGTAAGTTCCAAGGAGAGAACTTCACTCCTCCAGCCTAAGTTTCACTCAGTTCCGTTCTCCCTGTGCTCATGTCTGGTGGGCTTCTCCTTTTCCTTCCAGAGCTGACTGCACCAGCCCAGGTGTTGAGCAGCCCCACAGTCCGCTCTCCCACTCTATGGTTCTGACTAGGAAGTTGGCAGGGTTGGGGTGGGGGGCTTGGGAGGGGCAGGAAATGTCCCTGAAACTGATGAGGAAGGCCCAGAGCCGAGTCCTTCCTTGTCTGCCACAGGCCCCAGGCAGGGTAAACTCAGTTGTCCTTAGGGTGCCACCCAGGGTGACTGAGAAGGCCCTTGCCTGGAGCTCCTGCTGGACACCCATGTTCTCTGAGAGCTGGGGCCTGGGGGCACCTCTGAAGGGGAAGGTGTTCTTGGGGTGCTCCCTTCTCAGCAAAGGAGCAATTTTAACCCTCCAGCTGGCTCCCAGAAGAGGTCCACCTTTTGAGGAGGTGTGAGATGTCAACAGCCCTCAGTGATGGCTCTCCCCTCCCTCCCACTCACTTGTCAAACCCTTGGTCCTACACACTCTCCCTACCTTAGGTACTAGGTTCTCCAAAGAGACCTGATGAGGACATCTACCTGGAGTGTGAGCCCAGTCCAGGTGAACATCTCCCTCTGCCCCAGATCCATCCCATCTCGAGGACCTCGGCTACCCGGAGCATGACCCATTCTCCTGGCTCCATCTTCTTCCTGTGTCTTCTTTCACCACCTCCATCAACACACATTTGCCTTTAGACACACACTTCCACCTTTGGTCCACTGACCCCCACTGTGCAAATGAGGGAGGGGACCTCTTAGAAAAAGGGCTGTGTGGGGCTTCCCAGCTGTTGCGGCCTGGTTGAAAGGACTCCCAGAAAGCCCAGGCTGCAGAGAAGCAGCACGCTCTGCTGCTGTCCTCGGTCACTCCCTGGCCTGTGTGGGTGTCCTTGCCTGGTTTCCCACCCAGCCCAGCCCAGCCTGCCCCTGTTTCAGTACCTGCCTTGCCTCAGACTCTGAGCTCCCAAGTCCTGATGCCCCCAGTCCCTCTGCCAAGGACATCAGTAGTGCCCAGGTGAGTGCTCTACCCCCTGCTATGGGCACGCGTGTGCATACGCACGCACGCACGTGTATGTGTGTGAGAGAGAGAGAGAGAGAGAGAGAGAGAGAGAGAGAGAGAGAGAGAGAGACAGAGATGTGTACACTCAGGCTTACCCAGCCTCTGGGACCTCTGGGTTCACTGGGCCTTTCTTTTGAGGGAATTAGACCCTGAGCCATTCCCCAATTTGTTCCTCACAGGCCCACCACAGCCCCCAAGGAATCTTGGAATGTAAGAGGTTGGTGGTGAGGGGGAAAGTGAGCTGGGTGGGAGGGAGGGAGTCTCTGGGTACAGCTTCAGGCCCAGGGAAGCAGGCCTAGTCTCTTCTGACCAGACCTCCTGTGTCCCAGGGAGCAGTGAATGTCACCTCTAAAGGTGAGTACAGGCATCTTCAGCACGAACCAGGGCAGTCCTACCAGGGTCCATGCCAGCCACAGCCCTGCAGGCCACAGACTCCCTCCCAACCTCTCATGCCCTACTTTGCTGAGGAGGTGCCTGTAGCTGTGCCTCCAGTTGAGAGCAGGCCTGAGGGGACCCTCTTGGGCATTTTCCAGGGTTTGCACTGAAATGGGAAGCTCCTAGCTTATAACTCACAATCATCCCTCATTTGGAGGTCACATGTGGCCTAGCTGGTGGGTCCTAGCAGAGCCCAAGACCAAGAGAGGAGGGGTGAAACACCAGGTTCTCTGCTTTCAGTGTCTGGCTTGTGCAAGCCCCGCCCCCAACCTCCCCTACCCCTGCAGCTGGGCCCTAGGCCTCCTTGTCTAATCCCTTCCCAGCCCCAGCTCTATAATCTGCTTCTTCCAGCAGGAGAGAGAACCTCTCTTTCCTCTGTAGCCTCCACTGGGAGCAACTCAGCTGTTGAGGTGCGGAGGGGCTGAGAGAGGGCTGAGGGCAGAGGCCTGTGGGGAAGAGGCCTGTGGGGAAGCCTCTTGGGCTGGTGTCCACCACTGCAAGGAGTACACATCAAATGTGTGTGGCACACTGTGCTAGGCACCAGTCACAGACACATCTTTGTTCTGCTTGTACAGATTCAGTCTGGGGAAGGCAGCTGTGAACACCAATAACCTTATCCTGGGTTCTCTGTTCCCCACCCCCTACTCAGTGCCCCTGCGCACACATCTCTAAGCACCTGTGTGTATGTGTATATGTACAGGACAGCAGCCTGCTAGGTCAACCGTGGTACTCAGAAAACTGTGACCGTCATGCTGTTGAGAGTGCCCTGCTTGAATGTCAAAAGGTGGGCAACTACAGAGCCTCTAGGCCTTCTTGGAAACCCTCATGGGCTGTGGCTGGCTGAGTAGGCAGGGGTAGCAGGGCAAGGGTCTGGGAGCATCTGGCTATCGAGGGTCAGGGCTGTGGGATGACAGTTGGAAGATGAGGCTGATGGATGGGTCTCTACTACAGGATGGGGCCTACACCGTGCGCCCCAGCTCAGGACCTCACAGCTCCCAGCCCTTCACCCTGGCAGTGCTTCTCCACGGCCGGGTCTTCAACATTCCCATCCGGCAGTTGGATGGTGGGCACCTCTATGCCCTGGGCCGGGAGAGCAGGAACCATGAGGAGGTGGGTGCTGGAGGAGGTAGGGGACTAAGGGGAACAAAGACAGCAGAGAAGTACTCTGGGCCCAGCCAGGAGTATTTGCCTAGGGAAAAACTGTGCTTGCTTTGACAGCGCATATACTAAAATTGCATAGGGAAAAACCCACATTCCATATTTTCTGGAATTGGTGGAAATGATAGTGGACAGACACCTGAGTCCCTTCCCAGAGGTCCACCTTTCTCTGGGAGAGGCACTTCCTCCTGCATGGCTCACTCCTCACAGCTCCCAGGTGTACTTGTAATGAACGAGCGGGAGGAGGGCAGGGCCCCGATAGTCCAGAGTCCTGTCTGTGCCAGGACTCAACATGCTCCCAGCACTTGCTGGGCTGCAGATCAGAGACGGTCACCCATGCTGGAGGACAGGGACAGAGGTACATCCCCACAGTTTTTTCCACCTGGCCTTGGAAAGATGAGTCTGGCCAACAATATGACCATGGGTGGAGTGGCTGGAAAGGTGCACAAGGCCCGGAATTGGGGAGCAAAATGGCAATGGAGCCTCATGGGACAAACAGGAAAGAAAATATTTACAAAAATAGCAACGAGCCCCTCATCAGATGGCTGCAGTTCCCTTAGGAAGTTTCTCTCTGCATGAGGCTCCAGGAACTCATAGATGTCCTGCCTCTCTGCCCAGCGTTTCTCTTCCGTGGCTGCCATGGTCCAGCACTACATGCAGCAACCCTTGACTCTTGTGGACAGACACAATGGCAGCCGGCAACTCACCTGTCTGCTCTTCCCCACCAAGCCCTGACACCCCAGCTGATGTCCACACTCACCTCTGACCCCATCAGTTGCTTCTTGCCCCATCCACCTTGGGCTGTCTCCTCTCCCAGGACTCTACTCCTCCCCATCCCTTGCCCAAGTCCCTGCAGGCCTAGATGAGAGGCATAGGGAAAGAACTGTTGCCCAGAGACAGAAAGGGGCCCCAAGCCCCCATCCCATGCTCACCCAGAACCTGGTGCTACACTCCCTGGGGTATCTACAAGGCTGGGAAGCAAGGGCCCCCCACTCCCAGCCCCAGGAATGGCTGTGTCCACTGTTACTAGGGCCTCCCAGGCTGCTCTGGATGAAAGCCTCCTCCGGGAAGCTGAGCCTCTCAGGGACAGTACGGGCTCTGCTGGGACACAAAGAGAATCCTCTCACATTCTCTAGGGGGTGAACACAGGGCTGGCATCTGGGAGGGACTTGGCTACCCTGCAGGTAGTTCACTTTCAATAAATATTTGTTGAATAAATTCTTGAATTTGCTGAATGAAGCAGAGGTGTCATCCGTGAGGCTCCAAGGTTCTCAAGTGTCCCAGGGCACAGACTAAGCCTGAGGGTGATAAGAGCCCTGATGGCCAGTCCAGGGTAGAAAGGGCCAGCCCCATTTCCGCCAGTAACTGGGGCTTTTGCCCTTCAGTAGTCTGTGCTGAGGAGGAGGGAGGCCAGCCCCAGGGTCGCTGGGTTTTGTTTTGCGGGGAAAGAGGGAAGGTCAGTACTGTCTCTGCCATCCGTTACTGATGTGAATGCATTAAAGTACTTGTCCACGATCTGTTTACCGCACAGTGTCCCCCTTCACACACCCCTCGGGAGGGAGGCGCCTGATTTTGCTCACTTGGTGCGGTTTAGAGCAAGGGAGACAGGCGGATCCCAGGAAACTACTGGATGTTGGGCGCACCAGTTGAGCTCGAAGGAAGGCTCAGCGTGGGCGCTGCAGGGGACGAAAATCGGTCGGGGTGCGATGCCTGCAGGGCACGGCCCGCGAGGCCCAGCGGGTGGCGGGGCTCAGGGCCCGGAGACCGGCGGCGGAGCGGGGCGGGGCCGAGGGCGCGGCGTCCAGGCCGGCTCCGCGCCCAGAACATCCGGCGCCGGAAGCGCCATGTGACCGTGACTCCGCAGAAACAAAGGGCGGCTCTGCGGCCGCCTGAGGCTCTGGCTGGCACCGAGGGCGCACACCCCCTACTCGCGCCGGCCCCTGGCCCTGCCTCCTATGGGAGTCCGGGCTCTGGCCGGGCGGAAGATAACGGGTCACACCCAGGCCGGGAGCGCGGGAGCCCCAGGGAAACGGGGAGGGAACGGCCCGAGGACCCTGCGGAATACAAGTGCGAGGCAGAGGGTCGGGGGGGGCGGTCTCCGGTCCTGATTGAAGGTCGCTTCCTTCGCTGCTGCTGCTCTGGCAAATTACCCCCCTGAATCTTGATTTCTGTTACAAGACGAAGATGATCGTTCCTACGCAGTTTTCTGAGGGTCAGGAGGCTTTAGTGAGGCTTTTCGCCTCAAGCGGCCAGGCTATTCAGGGCCTGACGCGCTGTACTCCAGCACTTTTCTCCCAAATAATAAGTATGTGCATTGGGGTCAATGAACTGCCACTTTCAAGTCACAGCATGGCTTGAAAGGGAGGGGAGCAGGAAGGGGAGCAGGATGGAGCAGCTGGCACAGGGCTGAATGAGGGTTGGCCCTGCTGTGTGTGTATTTGTGGAGGGAATTAGCAGCGAGGGACTGTAGCAGAGACGGGGGTGGGGGGGGCGATATGAGACCCCAAGATAGCCTCCCTCAGCTCTATTAACCAGCTCTAGTTCCCTCAGGCCCTTGGATGGGAGCGGCCTTTCTCTACACTTTTCCCAGCCTGACCTGGGTGGAGAGGCCCGCACAAGGACTGCTGGCTTTGTCCCATCTGGGGGACTAACTTCAAGGAACTAGCCTCTATTCCTTCCCTCCCTGGGAAAAAAAAGAGAAGGTTTAGTCGGGGCAGTGGGGAGAACCTTTAATAAGGCACCATGAATACCAAAAAGAACATGGCCTGTAGAGGGACTCAGCCTGCAGTTCAGCACTTAGATGTCCCCTTTTCTAGGAAGCTTTCCCAGCCTAGTCTCAGGCACTTAGGACACCCCTTAGCAATGGACTTTCACTCCCAGGAAGGACCAGCTGTTCCTACTGCCCACTATTAGGTATCCAGGGCCTGGAATATAGTAGGTGCCAAGTATTTGTTGAGTCATCCAATGAATCAAGTCAACCCTGAATAGGCTGATAATTCCTTGATCAGGGCTTCCTTTGTAAGAAATAAGTACAAGCCAGTGCTGTCCTATAGAAGTTTCTGTGATAATAGGAACATTCTATACCCACATTGCTCAGTACAGTAGCTACTAGCCACAAGAGGTTATCAAGCACTTGAAATGTGACTAGTGTGACTGAGGAACTGAATTTTTAATAATTATTTTAGTTAATTAAATTAAAATAACCATATATAGTTCATGTGATCCTATTATTTCAAGTCTCTTGCCTTACCAAGTGTGAAGGACAGTGGTGAGAGAGAAAGCTGGAGAAGTTGCGGGGGGTAGGTTGGTCAGGAGGAGCCCAGGAGGCCACCATAATGAGTGTGGGAAAAGGAGGGCTTTTGAGGATCTGAGCAGGGGTGGCTGCAGGAAGAATGGTATTTTAGGAGGATTACTCTAGCTGTGCAGTGCTGAATAGGCAGCTAGAGGCAGGGAGACCAGTTAGGGGCTGCAGATATTTCTAATTCAGGTGAGAGATGAACCCATTGTTTTTTATTTTATTTTTATTTATTTTTTTTACCATGCCAGTGTCCCTCCAAATACCCCATTCCCATTCCCTCTTACCAAGGAGGCAAGATTCTAGAAAGTTCCAGGCAGGGTCATCAACTGGGGGATCAAGTCTTAGAGAAATGCCATTTGGTGAAGAAGCCCATATATTACTGAGAGTGATTGCCTGTCTATGTTGGCTGGGAAGGGCCTGTAGGACTGGGGGAACTGAGGAAGTGTGTAATGGGAAGGGCACGAAAGCCATGGTTATGGCTTTGGACTCTGTCAGGACCACACCTGCTGGGGTCAGAGTGTGCACTCTGGGCTTGATGTAACCATCTAGCGAGCTTTCAGCTTTGGTTTCTAAAGAGGCCAGACCTTGGGAAACACCTGTACTCTGGAGTCCAAGGGACCCAAGTTTGAATCTGACTCGGTTATTCGCTACCTGCATGAACTTAACCTCTGTGTCTTCACTTTTAAAATGAGGCTGATAATACCTACTTCTTAGGGTGTTTATGAGAATGAGAAATGATATATATGTATGAATTATACTTAGCCTAACACGGAGCCTGACATATAGTGGAGCCAAATGATTTGTACCTGATAATCTAACTGTGAATAGACCCAGCCTGGTTCTGATCCCACCTGCGCGCACCACGTTCAGGGGCTTCTAGTGACTTGGACTTCCCCAACACACACACATACAGCTGTGACCTTTAGGTATTACAGGTACTGTGATTGTCGTTTGCCCACCTGGCTTTCCCATTCCCCTCCTACTGGTACCACTACCCACTTCCCTCACCATGGGACCAGACATGTGATTGAGGTCTGGCTAGGACCAAAGCAAGGCCAATCAAAGTCTCCTCTGAGATGGATCTATTGTTGAGAGAGAGAGAAGTCCCTGTTTCAAACCTGAATTTGGACTGCAAATGGCCAACTTCCCTGCCACATAGATGGAGCCTGTCTGCAGAAGTCAGGCAAAGATGAGAAAAATAGTCTTGGAGGTATTGAGTCCTGCCCTAAGGTCCCGGCTTTTGCTGTCATACCCGACCCAGCTGTGTGAGCTAGATATTTCTTTCTTGGTTTAAACTAGTGGGAGTATGGCTTCTGATATTTATCAAGAAGACTTCTGCTTGGTAAAGGCACTCATGTACTTGAAGTTTGGGGTTATTAAAGCACAGAGTTAGCAGTAGAACCAGAAATCAGACTTTCTGGCTGGCTCTAGATCCACCATAAACTGTACCACACACCATAAGTATTAAGTGCATCCTCTGTGCCAGGCACCAAATGAGTATCTCATTCCTTTTTCACACCTACCAAAGGGCCCCCTTCCCACCTTCACCCCATAAAAAACAGCCCTTCACCAGGGTAGAGCCCAGCACACTCACTGTCTTCCAAGAATCAATACTCTTAGAATCCTCGTGTCAAGGACATGAGAAGAGTCAGCCGTCTCCCTGCCTGCCTGCCTGCCTACCTACCTACTTGGCTACCTACCTCAGTCTGCTCAGCA
The DNA here is from genome assembly GCA_028627145.1 of Eidolon dupreanum. NCBI lineage: Eukaryota > Metazoa > Chordata > Mammalia > Chiroptera > Pteropodidae > Eidolon > Eidolon dupreanum. The sequence continues at coordinate 52,221,075 of CM053515.1, read as the reverse complement.
GAGAGTATGTCCTAGCTCCGACCCAGGAGCCCCCGGCAGAGGTCCTGTCTGCACCCCACAGTGAGCGACTATGATCTTGCTGCCTTGATGGCCACAGTGACTGCTTATGGAGATCCTGAGGTCATTTAAAAATCTTATTGGATCTAAATTATGTTCTCTCTTTCTGCTTTGCAAATCTGGTTGAGGAGAGAAAGGAGTGTAGCCGGCAGGGCTTCGGAATCATACTTTCCAAATCTGTCTTCAGAACAACCATGGCCCATCGTGATAATATCACTGGTCTGACAGAGAAAAATACAACTTGTGGAGCGAGTTTTTCTGAAGCAAAGGACCATCCTTTAAAGGAAAATCAATTTCTTCCTTTTTTTTTTGGTATTATACTTTCTTTCAGGTCCTATTTTGCTAGACTTCATCTTCAAAATGGGGTGGGAGGGCCAGGGCAGTTGGCCCTCAGAGGGCCTTTCCAGCTCCAATACTTCAAGGTCCTTAGGGCCTGGGGCCGGGGGCCAAGTACACTGCTGCCTGAGATTATGTCTGTCACGCCTGGCCTGCCTCCCCCACAGTCTCTATCCCCACCCCATCAGACTCTCCCTGCTCAGCCCCGCAAGGTTGGCCCTCTCTGCTGAGCTCTCTCATGTTTTCCTTGGGGAGAAGCGACCCCTCTGCAGCGCACTCTGGATTAAATGATAACCTGGAAGATACAGTTTATAAAGGCAAATGTGGGTTTTGAATAGCCTGGTGTTTGTCCGGAGTTAATGAGTAGATTCCAACCTCACTGCAGGCCTGGAAGTTAGAAGGACAGAAGCCAGAGACCAGGGGCAAAAACCCAAGAACATACACTACTAAGGGGGCTGGATATGGAGTGAGTGTCAAAGGTTCTGGCCAAAGAATGGTGTCACAGACTTAAAACCTGAGCCGAGAGCCATCAGCCATCTTGTCCTGTCTCCTCATATTACAGAGGAAGAAAGTAAGGCCCAGGGAGGTGAGAGGAGTCTATAATGGGGTGGGGATATGTACATTTTTTTCTCTAGTACCACCTTGGCTGGGGGTCAGGCCTGCAGGTGTAAAGAAATTGAGGGAGACTTGGAAATCAAGTCCAGGAGAGACCAGTTGCACTTAGTCGGGGCTGACCTGGGCCCCAGGACCTCCACGAGCCCTGTGGCCCCACGCCCCAGCCTGCTCACTCTGCTCCGGCCCCTTATCAGGTCTCCTTACTTTACCACGGCCCTCAGCTTAGCTCAGGACATCATGGACAGCGGGCCCAGGGGACTTAGAGCAGAAGGCCGGCAGAAGAGCACCGGCCAGAGAGAGGAGGACCGATGGGCATCCTCCAAGGTGCCTGGAAACTGCACACGCCCTGTTGAGAAGCTCTAGGAAGAGGGGAGATGGGAATTGTCACTGAACCTACACTTGGAACAGACAGACTCCTCTACCCCACACACATACACGTTTGTACTCCAAGGGAATCTAGTGACAGACAGAGTGCCTGGCAGCTCTCATGGATGCTATCAAACCCCAAACACTGGGGCTGGGCTCTGGCAAAAGCAACAGAACCAGGAGTCCCTCTGTGAACCTCCCGTTACATTCAACCCTGAGATGAATCATTAATAAATCAAATGTGGTATGAAAGGCCACATTGGAAGTCTCCAGGGTACACTTCCTGTGCATGTCTGTAGCACCTGCAGCTGTTGGTAGAGAGTCATTTTTTTTTTTACTAGTGAGCCTTTTATATACATTCATTGCTTCTAACATGTTTTTAACAACAATAAAAATGCAACATAACTATTCTTAGAGTGAGTGTAACCACAATACTGTACAGTGCTGGGATCAGGCGGCTGGGCACATTTACCATTAAAACTAGATAACAAAACCCCACAGTGAAAGGAAACCAGCCAGAAGTTAGCCCCCATGAGCTTATATATATATATATATATATATATATATATATATATATATATATACACATATACATATATATATACACACACACACATACATACACACACACATATATTAATTATTCTGCAAACCCCAGTTTGAACAATAACAACAAAAAAAGACAAACAGGCTCTATATTAAAAACGTCCGTGTTCTTTTTCATTCTAAAA